>JANJXV010000040.1:1297575-1422575 GCA_024803745.1 Megascapheus bottae | reverse complement strand
ATCATCATCATCATCACCATCATCATCATCACCATCATCACCATCACCATCATCATCATCACCATCACCATCATCATCATCATCATCATCATCATCATCATCACCATCATCATCATCATCATCATCATCACCATCATCATCATCATCATCATCATCACCATCACCATCATCATCATCATCACCATCATCATCATCATCATCATCATCACCATCATCATCATCATCATCATCATCATCATCATCACCATCATCACCATCATCACCATCATCATCATCATCATCATCACCATCATCATCATGATCATGATCATCATCATCATCATCATCATCATCACCATCACCATCATCATCATCATCATCATCACCATCATCATCATCATCACCATCATCATCATGATCATCATCATCATCACCATCATCATCATCATCATCATCATCATCATCATCTTCATCATCATCAGGCGTGAACCACCGCTCCCGGCTAGGACCATTTTAACATAACCCGTCTACAAAGCCTGTGGCTCGTGCTTTGAAAGGGCAGATCGAGTGCCCTTTTGTTTTCATCTGACTGCAAACACCCCACGATGGATTCCGGTTTCTCTGGTTAGCAACCAAACCGATACGTGGTAGGATTTGAACTACGACCTCAAGACTGGCATTTGATCCTTCCTCGCCCCCTCCCTCCCCAGGTGGGTTTGCAGTGACATGGCATGGATGGATGGTGGGACCAGACCCGTCTTCTCCTTCTTCGTGCAGAGAGGCCCTGCGTCTCCAGTGGGGTCGTCACCAGAGTGGGGGGGGTGCAGCCTCCGGCCATGGTTTTGAGATCAACAAAAACACCCATGATGGAGGGGAAAAAAAATCACCCATTGTCTGTGCTCTCTGGCTGGCAGCAGCTGGCAAGGCTTTGCCCTTTTAGCACTGCATCACACACGCCACCTTTTGGGAACTGGAAAATGTGGCTCCCGGGTCTTTCTTTCTTTCTGTGCCCTGTCCTGGGTCGGCGTCATAATGATAATGGCTCTGGCCAGGTGCCAGAGGCCATGCCAACCTCCATGTGAGACTTCATTCTTTCTCTTTCCCTTCCTTCCTTCCTTCCTTCCTTCCTTCCTTCCTTCCTTCCTTCCTTCCTTCCTTCCTTCCTTCCTTCCCTCCTTCCTTCCTTCCTTCTTTCTTTCTTGGTCATTTCTTTGGGAGGAGGCAGGGAATGTGTGGGTATTCTTTGTCCACGCAGAGATGAGATACTGTGAGGAGAGGGGACGTGGCGGGGCTCACCCAGCCAGGAAACGGGGGGACCCAGATCTACCCAGGGGTTCAGGCTGTCTCTCCACACCGCAGTCCAGGGTCGAGCTGTCCTGCCTGCTCTTTCTTAGTCAGACAGGTCTTCTGGCTCGCTGTCTCTCTATGTCTTGCCTGTCTCTGTGCCTCTGTCTCTTTCTCTCTGTCACTATCTCTTTTTGTCTCCGTGTCTCTGTCTTTGTCTCTGTGTCTCTGTCTTTCTCAGTTGTCTGTCGCTGTCTCTCGTCTGTCTCTCTGTGTCTCTGTCTCTCTTTTGGCTCTGGCTCTGTCACCGTGTCTCTGCCTCTCTTTGTCTCTCTGTCTCTGTGTGCCTGTGTCCGTCTCTCTGTTTCCGTCTCTCTATGTCTCTGTCCTTCTTTCTGTCTCTGCCTTTCTCTTTTTGTCTCTGTGCCTCTGTCTCTCTAGCTCTCTTTCTCTTTGTCCCAGTGTCTCTCCCTTTCTCTCAGTCTCTCTTTGCCTCTCTTTTTCTCTATCACTTCGCCTCTCTCTGTCTCTCTCTCTCTCTCTCTCTCTCTCTCTCTCTCTCTCTCTCTATTTTTTTCTGTCACTCTCTGCCTGTGTCTTTTTCTCTCTTTCTTTCAGATGACAATTCTTTCCTTCCATCTATAGATATGTGTATGTGTTGTATAATAAACAATAGGTAGATAATACAATACGGCGTGTAATACATACATGGACATATCATATAATACAAATATACAATACATATGATAATATACAAATACACATGCGTAATCTAACCCACACATGCAGGTATGCACACTCACACACACACACACACACACACACACACACACACACACACGAGGGCAAAGAAGTCTTCAAGCAAGCTTGTGTGCCTGCTACCAGTAGCACCGCAGGGAGAGCTGTACTCAGACATGACCTTGAGGGCTCTGGCTGCTGTCCCCGGGACAAATGCAAGCTTCAGTCCATGCCAAACAGGGAAGGGGACACAAATGAAGTAAAGAATGAGCTCTCGGAGGAGACCCCAGCTCAGCAGGCCCGGTCTCCTGTGCAGAAAGAGAAAAAGGAAACAGGAGGCGCGTGTGGGGTGTGTGTGTGTGTGTGTGTGTGCGCGCGTGTGTGTGTGTGTGTGTGTGCGTGTGTGTGTGTGTGTCTGTGGTCCTCAGGGCCTGGGCACTGTCCCCGAGCTTTTTCACTCAAGCCTGGCGCTCTACCACTTGAGCCACGGCCGTTCCACTTGTAGCTTTTGGCTGCTTCACAGGAGAGAAGAATCTCAGAGGTTTTTCCTCTCCTGGGGAGGCCTGGCTTTGAACCATGAATCCTCAGATCTCAGCCTCCTGAGTAGCCGGGACATTAGGGCGGGAGCTGCTGGCATCTTGGCCCCTATTTTTGTCTCCGACGGTGGGAGAAAAAAAATAAAAAACAAAACAAAACCCCACAAAAGTTCTTTCAGTTGTTTCCGGCACCGTGGAAGCCACAGCAGAGAGAAAGCGGGGTGCCACCAGGCTGAGTGGAGGCTGGCCTGTCCTGTGAACCCACCATGCCCCCCACCCTCCCCTGCCAGCCACATTCCCCCAGAGGAATGACAACACCTGCCCCCCACTTCCTCCCACCCACGCTCCCTCCCCTGCACATCCGGAAGTGCCAGACCCCAGTGTCCTGGGCCCAGAAGTGTCCCTAAGTGAAGGTCGCAATGCCCTCCCCTCCTCCCCCCCGCCCTGTGTCAAGTCAGTGCTCCTTTGGTTTTCTTTTGTTTTCGTGTGTTTGATTCCCCTCCCTGCCCCCCAATCCTGTTTTTAGGTCCCCAAATTTGCCATGGGCGCCCTTTTCCTCTTCAGAATGCCTCCCTTTGGGTCTATTTACTTTCTGCCTCTTTTCTCTGCCTCATTCCAAGGGGGATCATTTTGATTATTTTCTTCCTTTTATTCTGTTCTCTCCCCACCCCACCCCGCCACTGGGGAAACTTCTGCTTTCTTCGCCCTTCCTTCCACCGTATACACCCCCCCCCCCGCCCTCCTTATCAGTCTCTGTCCCTTGAGCTCTTCAGCTCAAGGTTGGTGCTCTACCACTTGAGCCACAGCTCCACTGCTGGTTTTCTGCTGGTTCACTGGAGATCAGAGTCTCATGGACTTTCCTGGCCAAGCTGGCTTTGAACCGTGATCCTCAGATCTCAGCCTCCCGAGCAGCTGAGGTGGCAGGCGTGAGCCACATGGGCCTGGCTTTGTTTTTTTTGTTATTTATTTCGTTTTTGAGACAGGGTCTTGCTCTATAACCCAGCCTGGCTTAGAACTCACCATCTAGACAAAGCCATCTCCAGAGGCAGAATTGTCCCATGTCAGCCTCCAGCTGAGATTACAGGGCTGACTTGTGGGAGAAAAGACAAACCAAGGCAGGCGTGTGTGTGTGTGTGTGTGTGTGTGTGTGTGTGTGTGTGTGTGTGTGTGTGATGCTCGAGCAGACAGACTTGACAACCAGCAACCAGCCAAGATGTAACAGAAGCCAGCGAGGCAGGTACAGACAGTCTTGCTCACAGGACATAAAAGAAGGGAATTATGACTTCGACAGGTGAGGCCGGGGGCCCTCACAGCAGCTGACATCGGAATGGATTTCTTCAAGAATAAAGTGGTGGCTTAAGAGATAAAGAGGAAGAGGAAGACGGCTTCCTGCCACCACGAGGGAATGGAATGCCAGAGACTGAGGAAGCCTGAGGGAAAATGGCGACTGGTGGCGTGTGTGTCTCTGGATCTGTGGCTGCAGCTGGATGGGTGCTGGCAGAGAGAGGGGTGTGTGTGTGTGTGTGTGTGTTCTGATCTTGTGTGTTGGATTAGGGGTACAGGTGTTCTGTGTGCCCCACAGAGCTGGGGAATTTCTCAGAGGAGGAGGAGACTGGGGCTGTTTCACCACAGGTGAAAAGGAGACACCAGATTGGGGACCCCCCCCCACCCCCCACACACACTGTCTGGAAAGCTGGGTCTGCCCTGTCCAATTGTGAGGGTGTCAAAAGTGTTTTGCAGCTGGGGCGGGGGTTGGAGATGGAGGTTGGAGAATCCTGAACTGAAGTCAAACTGGGGCAGAAGAAAAAAACCAAAAAAGCCCAGGAGACTCTCATCTCCAAGGAACCACCAGAAAACAGAAGTAATGCTGCGTCTCAAAGTGGTAGAGCCTTGAATGGTAAAAACTCAGGGACAGCACCCAGATATAATAATAATAATAATAATAATAATAATAATAATAATAATAATAATATTCCTGAGCATGTCTCTCAGGAATGGAAGATTCCCTAATGGAGGAGAAGATGGAAGACTTTCGACATGGAAAGTCAAAGGAAGGATGAAAGCCAGCCAGGATTCCTTTGGTTATGATATATATTTGCTCAAAGCATCCTTTAAGATACCCTGTCTCGGGCTGGGAGTTTGGCCTAGTGGTTAAAGTGCTTGCCTAGCATGCACAAAGACCCGGGTTCGATTCCTCTGGTACCACATACACAGAAAAAAGCCAGAAGTGGTGCTGAGGCTCAAGTGGTAGAGCTCTAGCCTTGAGAAAGGTCCAAGGACAGTGCTCAGGCCTTGAGCTCAAGCCCAGGACTGGAAAATAAAAAAATTTAAAAAAAAGATACCCTGCCTCTAAAGTGAGACTTCACATGGAGGGCACTGAACATTTTGGACCCACCAGTGAATTGGCACTGATTTTTTTTGGTCCTATTCCCTTTGGGTGGTTCAGATAAAATCGGGAAAGAGGCCCCATTGAATTCAGGGGTGTAGGTGACACGTCTGAGCCTTGCCTACATTCTTGCTGAGACAAGACCAGGCTTATTGGATCTTCCTACAATTCCTAGCATCTGCATGGCTTAAACTCATTGTTTCTCATGGAACTCATCTTTTCCCGGTAAATCATTTGCTTATTGGGTTGGTTGGTTTGTGCCAGTCTGAGGGCTTCAACTCAGAGCCTGGGCATTGTCCTTGAGCTTGTTTTTTTTTTGTTTTTTTATGCTCTACTGTTTGAGCCATGCCTCCATATCTGGCTTTTTCGGTGGTTTAATGGAGATAAGAGTCTCCTGGGCCTTTCTGCCTTGGGCTGGCTTTGAACTTTGATCCCTAGATCTCAGCCTTTTGACTAGCTGGCATGACAGCTGTGAGGTGCTGAAGTCTCTTTGAAGGCTTTTGAAGCTCTATGTTGTTTTTCTTTTTTAATTGAAGCCTATAATCCTCAACATTTTGGAGGCTGACATAGGAGTATGGAGAGAGGTTCAAGTCTAGTTTGGGCTGCAGAGTGAGACAGACCCTGTAAGCCACTCCTCACCCCCCACCTCACACACACTGAAAAATAAAACAGTACAAAGAAATACGAAAAAATAACGCACATGAAATAACACGGTCATAATAGCTACCCAGGCAACCTTCTTTTAAATACTAGCATTTATAACAAACTCGCCGTGAAAATGCCATGGAGTAATTACTCTTGAAGTAATCAGAAATGATAAAGTGTATAGAGAGATGAGAACAATGACAGATGATAGGGCACAAAGAGAAGAAAAAGAAAACAAATTAGAGAAGTAGGTCACATTCCTGAATGAGTAAATACACACGTGGAAAGCCTTGCTCTTTCCTAAATAATACATAAAGGTAAGATGCCTGTGGGTGGGTTCTAGCTGAACATAATTCTGCAGTACTAAAGTCTGCATGCTGTAGGACAGGACCAAAAAAAGTTTATTTTGTAAAAGACCACAAAAAAAAAAAAGCCGACTCTTTGCACTTAAACGTGCCACCAAGTTAAGTGCATTTAAACCAGTGTGTCAAGGCAAGAACACACGTATCGCATAAATAAGAACAGAAAACTTGAGGATAGGAGCTTGGCCTAATGATAGAGTGCTGGTCTTGAGCAAAAGAAGCTCGGGAATAATGCCCAGGCCCTGAGTTCAAGCCCCAGGACTGGGGGAAGAAAAAAAAAGAAAGAAAAGAAAAGAATAAAGTATAAGGAGAAGCACAGATGGATCTGGCCACATAAAAATGGAATGTTTCACTCTCCATCCATAGAAAAAGGCAGAAGTGGTGCTGAGGCTCAAGTGGTAGAGCTCTAGCCTTGAGAAAGCCCAAGGACAGTGCTCAGGCCCTGAGTTCAAGCCCCAGGACTGGCAAAAAAAAACAAAAAACAAAAATAGGGCCACAAAAAGCTATAAGCACTCAACAGAAGGTAAAAGCTGTTGAAAAAAGCGTGAGTGTGGGCATGTGTTCCAATTTGTTAGTGGTTGTTAACTGGAACAAGCATTTGAGATGTGCCACCTGACGCTAATACAATTGGCAAAAGTAGGATCATTCAGAAAGTTCTGGGCCAATGGAAACCTTCGCTCTTCTCTTCCTAGAGTGGGAGGGGAGATAAATTGGTGGGGCCTTTTATGGTTTTGCTACAAAAGGTGTAGTGATTGGTCATCTGTGCAATACCTAGCAGTGTGTGTGTGTGTGTGTGTGTGTGTGTGTGTGTGTGTGTGTGTGTACACATCAGTATTGGGGCTTGAACACAGGGCCTGGGCGCTGTCCCTGAGCCTTTTTTCACTCAAGACTGGCACCCTACCACTTGAGCCACCGCTTCACTTGGGGTTTATTTGATGGTTCGTCGGAGATTAGAATCTCCTAGACTTTTCCTATCCAGGCTGGCTTTGAATCTCCATCCTCACATCTCGGCCTCCTGAGAAGCTAAATGTCAAGCAATTTAACTCTTGGTTATACCATCCCTAGAGACGTCTACCCAAAACTTGAACAGCAAACAGCTGGGGAAAAGAAAGAATTCCTAGACTCTCTCTCCACACCGCCCCCCCCCCAAAAAAAAAGGTGGCACAAAATCTTTATTTGGACACCGTTCTCAGCAAATCCTACCCTGTGCTCTGGTCCCATCTCTCAGCTGCTCTCAGCACTTTTTATGATCGAATTCACGACCTAGCGTCTTTTTCCTCTTCCTTCCCACTGGAATTTCTGAAGTCATTTTTGCCACAGCTGAATTCTCCAGAGCTAGAGCAGGGTGTTTTTTGGTTGGGTTTTTTTTTTTTTGGTGGGGGTGGGGGGGAGGTGTTTCATCTAGCTGGCAGAAATCACCTCATTCTGGAATTTCTACCAAAAGAACAAGTTAAAGGGCTCTCCTTTGACTTGTTTCAGGATTAAAATCCTGCCCTGGTCTGCCTTTGGGGAACCCCTTCCCCCCGCCCCCCCCATATACATAAAACATGTGTGGTTTCATTACATTGCTGAGAATTTAGCTTGGGCCAAGTTCATTGCATCCTTCCAGATTGTTCTGAAAACCCATGGTATCTTTTTGGTTTTTTAGGAGTGGGGGGAAGGATCCAATAGGATCAGGTATACATGGAAAAAAAAAGAGAAAAGAACACAACAGCAAATTCCTCGACCAGATATTTAACCGGCCTCGAACTGCGAGCCTCTGATCTCAGCCTCCTGAGTAGCTGGGATGGAAGGCCTGAGCCATCGGCACCTGGGTTAGAGGGAAGATTTTAAGTTGGATTCTTGATGATGATGATGATGATGATGATGAGGAGGAGGAGGAGGAGGAGGAGGAGGAGGAGGAGGAGGAGGAGAAGGACAAGCAGATATACAACAAACCAACAAAACCCAATTCATTACCTAGCTAGCCAGGATTGGAAGTTCTTCCTAGATCAGACTGACAGCCACAGGGAGTGCACCCACCGCTGGGGAACTGGGATCCCGGGCTGGAGGGAGGCAGGAGAGGAAGGCCACCGAATGTGGGTGACTTTGATGGAT
The DNA here is from genome assembly GCA_024803745.1 of Megascapheus bottae. Classification (NCBI taxonomy): domain Eukaryota; kingdom Metazoa; phylum Chordata; class Mammalia; order Rodentia; family Geomyidae; genus Megascapheus; species Megascapheus bottae. The sequence continues at coordinate 1,414,548 of JANJXV010000040.1, read as the reverse complement.
GGCAATACCGACAGTTTGGTGGTCTTTTGGGGACCCAGCCCAGCCATCAAGAATAGCCAAACCCCTCCTTCTGCGTTCTTCTCTGTCTTTCCCTGAGGGGGGGAAACCGGGGGTCCCCACACAGTGAGCTTGATCCTGGCATGGCAGGACCCAGGCAAGAAAGAAGCTATGTCAGCGTCTCTCCTTCCATCCCGGGTGCCGGCTGGCTGCCGTCAGGCATATTTGTGAGGTGAGGAACAATCACATTGAGCCAACAGCCCAGCCCCAGAAAGCAGGTGGGGGATTAGAAAGCCAGAGGGAGCCAGAGTCAATCAACCAACCCTTACCACTCAAGCCAGGACCAACTCTGAGTCACCGGAAACACCCCCCCTCCTGATCCCCTTTTTACCTTGTCTTTCTCTTCTTCTCTTACCTTGTCTTCCTCTCTCTCTCTCTTTCTCTCTCCCTCCCTCCCTCCCAAATGGTTTCCCTGTCTCTTCACTTCCCTCTTACGTCTCTGTCTCTCCTCTCCTTCTTTCTTTCCCCTCTCTCCATCTGTCTTCTCTCTCTCTCCCTCCCTTTTCCATTCCCTCTCTCTTTCCTTTTCTCCATCCCTCTCCCCTCTTTCTCCTAATTTTTTACCACACACACACACACACACACACACACACACACACATCTGGGAGTTTGGCCTAGTGGTTAAAGTGCTTGCCTAGCATGCACGAAGCCCTGGGTTCGATTCCTTGGTACCACATACATAGAAAAAAGCTGGAAGTGGTGCTGAGGCTCAAGTGGTAGAGCTCTAGGCTTGAGAAAGTCCAAGGACAGTGCTCAGGCCCTGGGTTCAAGGCCCAGGATTGTCAATAGATAGATAGATAGCATCAATTAGAGGATTCTACTTTGACATGTCCTTCTGTATACCTACAATGGGCCCCCACATTTATCTTCCATTCTCCCCCCTCATCTCCTCCATCCACTTCCAAATCGCTCTCTAGAAACTTCCATGTCCCATTTTCACACCCACATATAGAATATTTAAAGGAAGTATTTCGACCGACCCATCCGCCTTCCCTCTCACACTTCTGCCCCACCCTTAGAGAAGACATGCACTCCTCCATGTCTAACACCCAGTTTTTAGTGTATATGAAGTATATCTATGCTGTATTAATTGAGTATATATTAAGTGTATGTATTAATCAACTTGGCTGCTGGCAGGGTTTTCCCTGTGCTATGTTACACACGGGTGTACAGTGTGGGCACAGATTCTTGCCCCTCTTTTAAAGACAAAACAGTTTGTAGCCAGGTGCCGGCAGCCCTCGCCGGGAATCCCAGCTGCTCAGGAGGCTGAAGTCTATAGAGGACCGCGGTTCAAAGCCAACCCTGACAGAAAGAACAATGAGTCATATGTAACCCGAGTCATTTTCTTCGTAGAACGCGCCCCATTCACAGCTACCCGGTGTCTTTCCAATTGGGACTTTATTTCAACAAAATTACGGCGTGTGTTTTTTATAGTCAAGATTTGGGCAGAACTTGGGCTCCGGTTGAAGCCCACAGGAGAGAACGCTCTTGATTCCCTTCAGCTTCCAGGCATTTCTTATCCAGAGATAAGACAGCCAGAGATATCGCCATCGGGCGTTTTATAATTCACCTTACAGGCCAGAAGCGGGTGGCTCACGCCCGTCATCTTAGCTCCTCGGGGAGGCTGAGAGCTGAGGATCCTGGTTCAAAGCCAGCCTGGGCAGGAAAGTCTGAGAGGCTCTGATCTCCACTGAATCATCAGAAAACCAGAAGTGGAGCTGTGGTTCAAGTGGTAGAGCACCAAGCTTTGAACAAAAGAAGCTCAGGGACAGCGCCCAGGCCCTGAGTTCAGGCCCCGGGGACTGGCAATTAAAAACACACGAATATTTAGTTTGGGATGAGAGGGAAGAGTCAGCTTCTCCAGGATGGAGTGAAGCCAGGCCCCCTCTCCTCCTGCTCCGCCCTCTGCCCACACCCCGTCGAGGCCTGGAGTTCCCTGGTCCCCAGCAATTAGCGCCCGCCCGCCCGTGTCCACTCCAGTGCTCATTATTCCCACCCCCACCCCCCCAGTCCTGCCATCCGGGCCCATCACCCGCCATCTGTCCCAGCCCTGAAGCGCTTCCCAGCGGCCACCGGAAGCCGGCCTTGGCCAGAGGCCGAACCTGCTACCCCTAGCCAAGCAACAGAATCTTGTGGCATGGATGGCCTCCAGTGGGCGGAAGGCTCTGCAGACCTGGTGGCCTGGAGGCTCTCAGAAAAGAAGGTAAAGGAGGGAGGGACGGGCAGAGGAGGAGACAGACAGACAGACAGACAGACAGAGACAGAAACACAGGGAGAGAAAGACATAGAGGGACAGAGACAGAGACTGAGACAGACAGACAGACAGTCAGACAGACAGACAGACAGACAGACACAGACATCATAGAGGGATAGAGACAGAAAAACAGAGACTGAGGCAGAGACTGAGACAGAGACAGAGAGAGGTGGAGACAGAGAGAGAAAGACAGGGACAGAGAGACAAAGACAGAAAGAGAGAGAGACAGAGAGAAAAGGGGTGGGGGGAGCGAAGAAGAGGAGGGGAACTCAAATATAGCCTGTCATTCTGGCTACTCCAGAGACTGAGATGCTGAAATGTGAGGATCGTGGTTCAAAGGCAGCCAGGGAGGAAAAGTCAACGAGACTCTTGATCTTCGACATTTATCAGACATTAAAAAGTGTACAGCACCAGCCATGAGCAAACACAAACACGAAGTCTAGCACCCAGGCCCCGAGTTCAAGACCCAGGGACCCCCCCCCCACACACACACGAATCAAACGATCAGAAGGGAGAAACAGGAGGAGAGGGGGAAGGAAGGAGGCGGGGGGTCTTGTCTGTGGCTGGAGAAAGTCGGAAGCGGAATTCTTCATGTGGTCCCTAAGTGGCTGCAGCATTAAACTAAACACAGGATTCTGTGAGGAGGGTTGTTGGGGGGATGTTTATCTCCCTTTTCCTTTTCTAAATATTTATTTGTGGACAGGGTTTCCTGGCTAGTTGGGGAAACAGCAGAAACCCCGGTCAACCTGGCCAAAGATTAGACCAGTGTGGCCTTTTGAGATTGGGGGGGGGGGCGTTTGGGCCCCAGCGGTCAGCTTGGGACACCAGAGCTCTTGGTCAGCAGCTCAGGGTGTCGGTGGTGACCTTGGGACTCTTAGCAAGGTCACTGGCTGGGAATGAGCGTCTGAGGCCATCATATCCTCCCATTCTGCCCAGAGTTGGCATTGCTCAAGGCCCAGTGCTCGCTCGCTCACTCGTTCTGACTTCTTTTGACTTCCTCACTTCGCATTGGGTTCTTTTTATTTAATTTATTTTTGTCCCCGAGCCTCTTTGTTCTCCAGGCTGGCGTTCGATTACTTGAGCCATAGCACCACTTCTGGCTTTATTATTTTTTTTTTGTTCCTGAATCCCTGCCCTAGGCTGGCTTTGAACCACGATCCTCAGATCTCAGACCCCTGGGTAGCTGGGATGTCAGGCGGGAGCCACCAGCTCCAGACTTAGACATTGGATTCTTGATTTCTTTCCCTGTCAGCCCCACGCTTCTCCTCTTCATTTTCCCACCCCTCTCCCTGAGACCCCGCTCCTCCCGGATGCCTGCTTCCTGTAATTCCTAAGGAATTACACCATTACCCTTGAATTTCCCTTATTTCTAATCTCTCAGATTCTGCCAAGAGTGGCCAGAGGCTCCCTGAAGCCTGGCACACTTGTAAAAGAAAGAATTATATAATTAGTCTGCTTACCTCCTCCTCCTCTTCCTCCTCCTCCTCCTCCTCTTCCTCCTCCTCCTCCTCCTTCTTCATCAGTCCTGGGAACTGAACTCAGGGCCTGAGCACTGTCCTTGGGCTTTTTCAAAGCCCAGTGCTCTACTACTTGAACCACAGCACCACTTCTGGCTTTTTCCATGTATGTGGTATCGAGGACTCGAACCCAGGTCTTCATGCATGGTAGGCCAGCCCTCTACCACTAGGCCCAACCCCAGGCCGAGTCTGCTGGCTTCTGTTAGAGGAGCCAGCTCAGTATCAAGCGTGTCTCAGAAGTTTGACGCATATTGATGAATCTGACCTAAACACCATATACAAAGTTTATCTAAGGATGGAGATGTGTAAGAGAGGCTGAATAAAGCGATTAACATGCCTCCCATCCACGCTGGCTACCAGAGGCAATGCTTGCTGTGGAAAAGGCTGAGGATCAAGGCTCGAAGCTAGCCCAGGCAGGAAAAAAGTCCATGAGAGTCTGGTAGCCAATTGACCACTCTCCCCACCCTCCCCAAAACAAGCCAGGAGTTTAAGCCAGAAGAGGTAGAGAAGGAGAAAGAACACAAAAGGCAAAATCCCTTCCCTTTCATAATCACCCCCATAAAACCCATTCATTATTATTATTTTTTAACCATATGCCAGGTCCAGATGAGGACCTGAACTATGGTTCAGAATTGTCCCTGGAGCTGTGAAATGGGGACTCTCGAATATCTTAATAAAGGTATATATATATATATATATATATATATATATATATTTTTTTTTTTTTAAGTCCCTAGGCTGAAGAATTGGCAGAAGTGAGATTTGGTGTTTCTGGTCATGTTCCAGGCTTGTTTACCCATAATCCTTAGCTCTTCTGCACCCCTAACCACAAGGCCCCCGGGCAGTGTTGGGGGGCCATGAGTAAAGCGCTCCATCCTCACCCACATTCTTTGTGGCTAGCTGTGTGCTGAGCTCTGCTTTCTGGAATCCTGGTGGCTTTATTTATTTTCTTTTATTGTTTCCCTTTCTTTCTTCCACATTGGTGTCATCGCGGGTAAGGAAACAGGCTGATTTCACACGTCATGTCACGGGTGTGGGGGGAAAAAACACGGTTCATCTCGCTCTTCTTTTTTCTATTTCTTTTTTTTTGTTGTTTACCCCTACATTGACCTCGAACGTGATGTGAAATTGGGAATAAACTCAGCATAAAACCGCACCTCAAATGAGTCAGATTGGAAAGCCAATGCAATAGGACTCGTCCCCCCCCCAGGCCCCGTCGCCCCCCTCCCTGTCACCCCCTCGAGATTTCGTGGCATCAGCAGAATGTCATTGCCTTTTGGGGCTCTCCATGTAAGGCAAGCCTCTCAAGCTGTGGACAGCACCCCCCACACACACACCCCACCCCAGCCTCTTGAGCTTTCCTGACATCTTCCCTTCCATTCTCATGCCTGCCCCATGAGAGCTTCGTATCTACTCCATAAACTCGAACTCAGGGCCTGGGCGCTGTCCTAGAGCTTCTTTCCACAGCTCCCACTACCAGTTTTCTGGTGGTTCATTGGAGATCAGAGTCTCATGGATTCTCCTGCCCTGGCTGGCTTTGAACCTCGATCCTCAGATCTCAGCCCCCTGAGTGGCGGGAGCCACCGGCATCTGGCTGTGCTGTTTCTTAAAGCCAACTCCTGATACCGTCACCCCCTTGTGTCTGGTAACTTGTTTAGGGGAGTCACTGAGGGCTGAAGGGCCCGTGCCTGGGGCAGGGCTGGTACTACGTGAAAACTCAGAGCTGCAATCAGATGGAGAGCACGACTTGAAAATCCTCCAGCTCCCCAAGTGCTCCACCAACTTCTGGTCCTTTAGTTCGTGTGTGTGTGTGTGTGTGTGTGTGTGTGTGTGGCATGTGACATGCCAAGTAGGTCTCTGAATCCCGTGGATCTGGTTCAGCCCAGAGGTTATGCCTTGGGATCCTCTCGCCAAGCATGCATTCTGTGCCCTGCACACAAATTCCAGGCCGAGGGGGGAGGCAGAGGAGGGTGGAGTCGCCGGGCACCAGGGCTGGGAGCAGAGGATTAGAGCATGGCTGGCCTGGTTCAGCCATTATGGCTGAATTATTCACAGCCACCTTGCACGAGCATAAAGGAAATGTGTGGGTGCTTCTCTCCGAAGACAAGAGTACAGGAGTTGGTGCCCGGAGCTCAGGTTTTTATTGGCTAGATGAACATTTGGGAAAAAAAAAAAGAAGTCACAGAGGCTTTGTTTGCTATTTTCTTTTTCATATCACCTTTTAGCCAAGCCCTTAATAAGGATGGATCTCATTAATCTTCTAAAGAAAACAGCAGTAACAACAACAACAAACCTTGACAGAAGGGAATGATTCTTTCTGCTTCACTCTTCTTTTTCTCTTCTCATCATCATCATCATCATCATCATCATCAATTTTATTTTCTTTTTTGTCAGTCTTGAACTCTAGGCCTGGGTTCTGTCTCTGAGCTTCTTTTGCTCAAGGCTGGCGCCCTACCACTTGAACCACAGCACCACTTCTGGTTTTCTGGTGGTTCCCTGGAGATAAGAATATCACTGTCTTTAGTGCCTGGGCTGGCTTTGAACCATGATCCTCAGATCTCAGCCTCCTGAGTAGCTAGGATTACAGGTGTGTGCCACCAGCGTCTAACCTATTATTATTATTATTACTATTATTATTATATTCCTTGCTACTATTTTAAAGTCTGAGATATCTGGGCATCCAAGGACGGGCTAACTGCTTCTAGGAAGAATTCCTACGTGGAATGCCTCTTGCCCTTTTTGAGAGTGATTTAATTGAAAGCCCAGCCTTGTAACCCAGAGGATATCATCCTCTTCCAAATAAAGGAAAGTGTGTGTCCCAGGAGGACTTGTTTAAGAGACAGGAGCCTTTGTTTTGATTCAGACTGGTGTCAGAGCGAGGATGTTGGAAGAATGCTTCAGAACTCCAAGAAATATTCCAGTAGCTTCTCATTTAATGCTCTCTCCCTCCTTTCATTCCTCTCCTCCCCCCCTCCCACACCCTTGGATCCTCTCAGCCTCCTGACTGGTTAAAGATGACACGGAGTGGGCCACGAGTGTTTGGATTCCATTGGAAGCTTTCTGAGTGAACCTTGAGACATTAAACTTAAAAAAAAAATTCAGGTAGCTCTGTGATTATTGTCTGAGTCTATGGTATTGTTACTCAAGCTGACTTCTGGATCTGTAACCTTCATTTCATTGCAGAATGGGAAAAAAAAAGTCTCAGTCAAAAAACACTTAAGCACTAAGTCTTCACAAACTTCCCTGTCTGTGATGTGTATATTACAGGGTCTTAAATGTCTCAGGGAAATGATTTAGCTCCCCAAACTGGTATCGTTCTCTTCCCCCCACCCCCAATTTATTGGGCTTTGAAATTCCTTTTCAAAGCCCATGAAGTCGTGTTCTGTAAAACAGAGAGACAATGCTCTTTCCGACCTGGCTAGAGGTTAAAAACCAATTTTCTCTCCTCTTCCCTTCACACCTGGCGCCATTTTGTGCACGGATGGGTGAGGTTACTTGTCTGAAATAATCAGAGCGGACACTTTGAACTTCTCGTGCCCCGCTCTCTCTGGCTCCTCTTCTCCCCACAAGGAATCTGTTCATTAAATATAAAATGACACACACTGGAATTCAAATGGGCCCCAACACATGTCAGGGTCATTTTAGAAAAGAGCCTGGCAATCGGCTTTTGCTGGGTGGGTTTTTAAAGCTTCTTAAAAAATCGGAAAGACTTTGCTAAACACCTCCACTCCTTGTCTTGTGAAGCGCTGACCCATCTGAAGGATAAGGATGGGGTGGGGGATGGGGTGGGGTAGAACCCAGGCCCTGGGGACCAAAGCAATGTCACTCAAGCAGACAGATCCACTAGCCAGTATCCCTGAGGGGAAATTTTCCCTCTGGGGCTCTAAGAGCCCACCTCATGGAACATTCTATGGTAAAGGCCTTATCTCCCCTGGGGATGCGGCCAGAATCTGTCTCTGTTATGTGTGTCTGGTGGGGGTGGAGGTGGGGAGGTTCAAAAAGTATGGAAGTACCCTGAGATCTGAGGATTGCGGTTCAAATCCAACCTGGGCAGAAAAGTCCCTTTGAGACTCTTATGTCCAATGAACCACTCAAAAAAGAAATAACCAGTAGTGGAGCTGTGGTTCAAATGGTAGAGCGCCAGTCTTGAGTGTAAAGGCTAAGGAATCATGCTGTATGTGATTTTAACCCTCAGATTTGTGTTATGATTTGTTTTTCAGTCAGTAGTATGCTTTATTTTTGTGCATGTTTGGTGGGAATCAGCTATCATTGCTGGCTGGACTAGTCTATACGTATTAATTACCCTAAGTTGGCTTAGTGAAGTGTCTTTAGCATCCTTATTTGTGTGTGTGTGTGTGTGTGTGTGTGTGTGTGTGTGTGTGTGTGCTTGTGTGTGTGTGTGTGTGTGTGCTTGTTTTGTCCACTACTGAGAGATGAAACACTGAAAACGTCCAGTTACCACTGCTGAGTTTTCTGTTTCTCCTTCAAGTACATTTAGTTTTTGTCATTAACAGGGGAAATGGATAGAACTGGAAATCGTCAGGTTAAGCAAAACTTCAGAAGGACAAAGGTAGCTTGCCTTCTCTTGTGGAGGTGGCCAAGAAAGAGAAACATAAACACATTTGGATAGACAGACAGACAGACAGACAGACACACACACACACACATACATACATACATACATACATACATACATAAATGATGGATTCATAGACAGATACATAGATGATGGATAGGTAGGTAGCTGACAGATAAGGAGGAAGAAAGGGAGGGCGGGAGGAGGGAAAGGAAAAGAATATGACCACACCATCTTCCTTCTGTGGTGACTTGATTTCCCGGTGGGCGGTTTCTCATTTGTGTTTGTGAGACAGAGTAGATTGCAGGCCCAGACCCCCTCCTGTTCCTGTTCTTTGTCTGCTATTTGTAGGGGAATGTCCATGAAGGGGTGTTCTGACTAATGTGGGGTGCAGGGGGGGGTCTGTTGTCTTCTTTGATCCGCCTTTTGTTTTTGTCACTCATGGGTCTTGAACTCAGAGCCTGGACAACTGTCCCTGAACTCTTGCAGCTCACAGCCCCACTTCCGGTTTCCTGGTGGTTCCCTGGAAATCAGAATCTCATGGATTTTCCACCCAGGCTGGCTTTGAACCTCCATCCTCACTTTTCAGCTTCCTGAGTGGCCTGGGCTCATTGGCTAACTTTTTTTTTTTTTTTAAGTTTTAATCTGCTTGTCTTATTTTCAGGTATTTGTCCAAAGGCGTCGCCATTCATCCGATCCGCTTTCAAGTCCAGCCCAGTGATCAAAAAAAAAAAAAATGCCCCTTGTAAAATGAAGATACAGAGCCTTGGCTGGCTTCCTGATTATCGGCAGGTGACCGTCTTGGAGAGGGGAAATGGAATTAGTGCCACATGGCTGCTTCTCCATGAACCCATGCTAATTTCTCATGCTCAGCGCTCCATAAATACGAACTTACAGATTCACTGAAGCAACACACGGGAGTCTCACCATCAACTCCCCTCCCTTCTCAGTGCCAAAACCCTGATGCCAAAGACAGGAAGAAAATTTAAAAAAGAAAGAAAGAAAGAAAGAAAGAAAACCAACCGCATTATTTTGGGTGGGGGAAGCAGAAAGAAGCAGATTCCTCCAGCCACTGGCTGGTCCAAAAGCTCTGAAGTCCAGAGTTAGGTTCATGGGGACAAAAAAGATGATGTCAATGTGTTCTGCCTCCGAGGATTTATTTGCTTGTTTGTTTGGTTGTTTTTCCTTCTGGCAAGTCTGGAAGGGAAGAGTGATGGAATTTTGTGAAGACACCCCAGGAATCCCAACTTTCCCCTTGGGTGTGTTTCAGAAGGAATCTTGCTTCCTCCCTTACTTTTTCATAGGCCCATAACCCTTCCAGGCAATGCTTACCTTCTTTTTTTTTTTTGCATAAGACCCAGTTTGGATGGGAGACAAGTCTTTTCAGTCTGAGAGATGATAATTTAAAAAAGAAAAGAAAAAAAAAGAAATGCCAGGGATGTGAGTTTCCACGTATGATCTCACAAAGGGTGTGGGTGAGAGCTGAAGCTGAGGGGTGCGGGCAGAAAGAGGCTCTGGGCTTTGCTTGCTTTCCTCCAGAGATCATGGACGGTCCCCAAACGTAGCAGGTTTCTTTCCTTTTTAAGGGCAGTGGGGGTTTCAGGCCTGTGTGTGTGAGAGAGAGACATTTTGCAGGCCCGCTCCCCCCTCTCTCGCCCCATCTCACCCCCTCCTCCCTTACTACACTGCTGTGAATAGGTTTTCCCAAAATTCCAGGAGGGAGTCCTCTCGAGTCCGCCCATCTGTTCCCAGGCACGCAGGGAATCTGGGGAACAATTGTTATTTGGGGATCACCTGTTGGCGGCTGCAAGAGAGGCAGATTTCTTTATGCGCTATGATAGTCTTGCAAACATGAGAGGGAGGGAGGGAGGGATTTCAAGAAAAAAATCAGCTCAGCTGAGAAGTGGGCAGAGCTCAAGGAAGGGTGCGGGCTGTGGCCTTGAGGGAAGTGAGCTCCTGACTCACGAGCAGGTCGCTGTCCACAGCTCCGAGGACAAAATCCACGCAATGGGCTCTTCCAGGACTGAGCTCCATGTGTGGACATGGTGTTTCAACCAGCTGGAGGAGGAGGGGAGGAGGAGGAGGAGGAGGGGAGGAGGAGGAGGATCAAGATGTATCATCCTCTTATACAACTACTTAAAGCTACTTTAGAAGAATAAATAACCTGACACTGGCCGCTCCCGTCTGTCACCTCAGCTCCTCAGGAGGCTGAGATCTGAGGATCACGGTTCAAAGCCAGCCTGGGCAGGAAAGTCCATGAGACTCTGATCTCCAATGGACCATCAGAAAAACCACAAGTGGAGCTGTGGCTCAAGTGGTAGAGCTCTAGCCTTGAGAAAGCCCAAGGACAGTGCTCAGGCCCTGAGTTCAAGACCCAGGACTGGCAAAAATAAAAATAAAAAAAAAATAACATCCCTTGCAGGGAAACAGAAATGGATGGACGAAGAGCTCCCCAGATAGGGAAGCAAAATACGATTTTTTAGTCTTTTTGCGTTGGACGATTCAGTCTTCTTTACTTTACGTCCAGTGTCTCTACATGGCTTCTCTTCAGGAGGCTGCAGGGGAGAAGACACAGAACTGGAGGGGGGGAAAGGGTGAAAAAGTTCAGCACGGGCGTTCACGGGACACGGATGAGAGTGAATTCTACAACTCAGTGGGTGGAGACGGAAGGGACTGGGAGAGAGGGAGGGGACAGGTGACCCGGTACAAAAGGAAAAGTACTCATCCCCTGATTCATGTCACGGTCACCGCTCTGTACATCGTTTCTACAATAACGTAAATTAAGTGAAAAAAAAAATACAACTGCATGGTAGAGCAAGAAGGAAGATCTAGCGCCTCTCCTAGACAGATGGATCTCTTGCCCCAAATCTCCATTTCTTAATAATTTACCAAGAACTCTGAAGGAGGCCAGGAAGAACCATGGGGAGGTGGAGAGAACTTATTCCTTCATAGTTTGGGGAGTGTGTGTGTGTGTGTGTGTATGGGGGGCCACACGGAGAAGCAATCCCATCTACCATAGCAAGAAAGAGATTACGAAGGTGACTCCCTCTCCTTATCCATCCCACATCAGGGTTGTTGGCATGTGGGGTGGGGAGGGGCCCAGTGGGAGAGAAGACACCCCCACCCTCTCCCTCCCCTGGCATCCCACGAAGGAGACAATGGGGAGGGTCCCTCAGCTGCTCTCCTGTGTGTGGGGGGGGAGGGCAGGGCAGGCCCTGGTTATTAAAAGCTCCCCCACATAGTTTAAGTCTCATTCAACGTGTGTGACTTCTCTGTCCACACCAGATGGGGAAGACATTAGTGCCTGCTTGAAGGAGTTATTTGTGGTCCCTGAGGGCCTAATCCTTCTGCTATCCTGTTCCCCCTTTGATAAGACACCACATACACACACACACCCGACCCCACCCCAGCCCTGGGTCTCTAAGTCTCTGGAGCTTTTCAGTGCCAGGCCAGGCAAATGGAGGAGAAAGTGAAAGGATTACCCTCGCTGTGCCCCAGGGTATTTGAAGCTGGCTGGCTGTTTCCACACTTCTCTTCCCAAGGGCTCAAAGCTCAGTGCTCTCAGCTGTGTGACCCAAACCCACAGCTTTCCAGCCTGGCCTTCTACAACTGAATAGCACCCAGCTTCCTGATTCTTCCTCTCCTGTGCTTGTGGTGGTGGTTGTTGATTTTTAATGGTTTTATTTATTCCCCTCTGATGAATGACCTCCCTGCCAGCCTCTTCACTTTCAGAAGCGAAGGACTAAGTTTGCCCCCTTCTCCCCCGCACCCTCACAAGGTCCTGTGGTGTTCTGGAAGGCTCAGAGCCCAAGCCAAGGCCGTCAAGACAAAGGCAGAGCTCCCCCATGCCTGGAAAGGACAGGTGACACAACCTGCACCCTTGGTGACTCATGTTACAGTTTCCCACCTAGGTTGGACTGGGGCCCCACCCCCAGTTCTGCCATTATCTCCCATGATCCCAACCCTCTGAGCCAAATCCCTGCCCACTGAGCCCATGGACCCACCACCGCCCTGCTTGGGGCAGAACCCCAAAGCCCTGGGCACGCCTGAATGCTAATCACCCCAGTTATCACATTATACAAATAACCAGCTGCATTGTCTACCCCAGCTGCTGAGCCATGTCGCCTAATCCGTGCGCTCAGGGGAGTTGTATGCCATTGTTCTCATTGTATAGATGAGGAAACCGGCATCCCAGCTGAATCACTCGCCTGAAGCACACAGAAGGTGAGTTAGCGTGGTTTTAGGGGAGAACTCGCTGTGCTGTGAACATAAAGTCTCCTTTTAAACTCACAAAGTCCACGAGGAGACTCTTCTCTCCAATCAGCTACACACACACACACACACACACACACACACACACACACACACACCCAAGCACACAGATAAAATGGAATGCAATCCTCGAAGGTGATGCGTGTGGGAAAGCAGGAAGGATAACATAAGCATATTTCATGTCTGTCTTGATCGGTTGTCTGACCTTTTCATGGATGGAGCTCACCATCTAATTTCCAGCAGAGATTTGAAGTCCTGGCTTGGTGATTTGCTGAGCAGCTGGAAGAGAAAGCCAGCACTGAATGGGACCGGATTTTGTCCTTGTTGTCTTCCTCTTCCCCGCTCCCAGCCCCACCACCGTGTCACACAGCGAACACAAACGAGAGGTGAAGAGCTCAGAACTACAGCGACGGTGGCAACTGGAAGTGACATCCAAATTTTCCCCGTCCATTCTAACACACGCTGACCTGAGAACTGCAGGGGTGGCCCTGACCTTTCCAGAGCAGGATTAAAAAGCACTGGGATGGGGCCGGGAGTGGGGCCTAGTGGTAGAGTGCTTGCCTAGCATGCACGAAGACCCGGGTTCGATTCCTCGGTACCACATACATAGAAAAAAGCCAGAAATGGTGCTGAGGCTCAAGTGGTAGAGCTCTAGCCTTGAGAAAGTCCAAGGACAGTGCTCAGGCCCTGAGTTCAAGGCCAGGACTGGAGGGGAAAAAAAAAAGCTCTTGGATGCCATTATCTCTTATCCTGGTGGACAGAGGACACGTTCACATAAACAATCAACCAGAAACTCTGGCCGCAACCAAGCAATGAAACCCTATTAAGAGTTCAAAGAGCAATCCCGGAAGTAGGAAGGGTGTGTGTGTGTGTGTGTGTGTGTGTGTGTGTGTGTGGACTCAGAACCCCTGACCAGAGTGGGACCACTGATGAGGGAGATGGCTGAGGGCAGGAGAGGGGCCAAGAAGGAATATTCTGGCTTTCTTCTATGAGCAGAGGTAGGTGTGTGAGGGATTCCAGAACTATTTGAACAAGACGTATCACAGGCGAAAGCCATATTCCTTTCTTCATGGTTACCTTGCTAATTGTCTTGTCCTTTTGGCTATAATAATAATGATAATAATAATAATAATAATAATAATATATTTTCAGCTTCTTTTTTAAAAAAAAGAAAATATTTATTTATTTGACAATTCTGGGGTTCGAACTCAAGGCCTGAGCACTGTCCTTGGGTTTTCTCAAGGCTAAGGCTTCACGGCTTGAGCCACAGCACCACTTCTGGCTTTTTCTATGTCTGTGATACGGAGGAATCAGACTCGGGGCTTCATGCATGCGAGGCAAGCACTTTACCACTAGGCCACACTCCCGGCCCTGCCTCATCATCTTCTAAGATACTCCTCCCCTGTTTAATCTCCCCTCTCGACTTCTTTCTCCGTCCATCTCTTCCTCCTTTGGAGACAGTCATCATATTTTCCATGCTTGCACATCCAGGTTCAAGGCCAGATGCGTCCCCAGAATCATTTTCTCCACTACTGGCTCTCCTTCTCCCTGCTTTCCTACATTTAAAAAAAAATTCCCTGCTATGTTCTGGGAGAACATAAGATGAATTGCCTGCTATCTTGTGTTGTTTGTGAATGGCTGGCTTCTCTACCTCCAATGCAACTTGAAGCTTCTCCCAGGCAGGGCTCGGCCTGGCGTTCCTTGGTGTTTATCACCTGGCTGAAGGTGACCGATCAGATCAGCTGGTGTGGTGGTGCTGGAGTGTGGAGGTGAGAGGAGAAAGAACTCCGAGTCCTCCACACAGGGCTGGTAAATCGCACTGGCAGCTGTGTCGTGTTAGCTAGGACTTCTTGGGTGGCCCCTGGTTTGAGCAGAACCATAATATGGTATGTATTTTTTTTTTTAATTTCTTACAAATGTAGCATTCTATAGTCGGTCACATGGCATCGTGGTGTGTGAGGAGAAATCCATCACTTCTTTTCAATTGTTTGCTTTTTCTCCGTGTGTGTGTGTGTGTGTGTGTGTGTGTGTGTGTGTGTGTGTTTTAAAATTGAGATGTACGTCGTGGGCATATAATTCACCTTCTGGAAGCATGCAATTCAGTGGGTTTTAGTGTATCCAGTCACCCAGCCACAACCCACTATCTAATTCCCAGACTATTTCCAACCCTCATGCAAGAAACCTTAGATTCATTATCAGTTACTTATTTTCCCTCCTTCCACCCAGCCCAGCAACCACTAATCTACTTCAACCTCGGTAGATTTGTCTACTCTGGACATTTCATACAAATGGCATCACTGGAAATGGAGTCTCCGCGGGGAAAACGTTTCTTTCATTTATAGGAATGTGTTAAGATTCATCTCTGTGGTGCCTTGTGTCCTCCCTCCCTCCCTCCCTCCCTCCCTCCCTCCTCCTTCCTCCCTTCCTTTTCTCTCTCCCCCCCCACCTCTCACTCCCCTTTCCCTCTCCTCTCTTCCCTTCCTTTCATTTTTATTTTCTTTTTTGTCAGTCATGGGGCTAGAACACAGGGCCTGGGCGCTGTCTCTGAGTTTTTTCTGCTCATGGCTGGCACTCTACCATTCTGAGCCACCCTGAAGGTTGGAATCAAACCCTTAGCCCGGTGGAATGCTCCGATCCTAGAGTCCCTAAGGCCCTCCTCTTTCTCCTCCTTCTCTTCTTCTTCTTCCTCCTCCTCCTCCTTCCCCTCCTTCTCCCCTTCCTCCTCCTTTCCCCCCTCCTCCTCTTTTTCCCTCCTCCTCTTCCTCCTCCTCCTCCTCCTCCTCCTCCTCCTCCTCCTCCTCCTCCTCTTCCCCCTCCTCCTCCACCTCCTCTGTGCTCCTGGCACTGAAGCAGGTAGAAAGATGGAGTACACTTCCAGGGAACCAGAGGGTGGGAGGGACTGGAGGGTGATGGTGAGAGGACCCAGGCCCAGATGCCAGGTGACAGGTCCTTGAGGGTTCCTTCAGAAGGACAGCTTCAAAGATCAGACAGACAGACAGAAAGACTGGAAAGATAGACCAACAGATTGATAAATAGACTGATGGTAGATAGATAGATAGATAGATAGATAGATAGATAGATAGATAGAATGATGGATAGAATGATGGATGGATGGATGGATGGATGGATGGATATAGAGATAAGCTGGTAGATGCATAGATAGATAGACTGATCGATTGATAGATAGATGAAAGAAAGATTAAATGATAAATGACAGCTGTTACATAGAGAGGCAAAGAGATGATAGGGAGTAAATAGATGTCCGATAGACGACAGACAGGGATACATGATTGATGTTAGATGACAGGCAGAAGGCAGATTAGGGGCTGGATAGATGACAGATGGAGAGTAGATCGAGGATTGGTGATGCATAGATCGATAAGTGGCCGATACACCGATGTTGACCAGGTATGGGATGATTTATGTCAGGGAGGCCATAGATGGAGAGACGACGTGACACATAGGGGACAGATGGGGACTGGGGGCAATGCTGAATTGAAATCCCCATTGCACAGCTATTGAGAGTTTTCAAAATGAAAAGAAGGAAGGAAGAGGGGGCAAGAGAGGGAAAGAGGGAGGAAGAAAGCAAAAAAAAAAGGAAAGAGGGAGGGAGGGAGGGAGGGAGGAAAAAGGGAGGGAGGGAGGGAGGGAGGGAGGGAAAGAGGATAGAAATATCCTAATGTGGAAGTGTGCTTGAACTAGGAGAGAAAGGGAGAGAGAGAGAGAGAGAGAGAGAGAGAGAGAGAGAGAGAGAGAGAGAGAGAGAGGATGAAAATACTTCAATCTGACATGCAAAAACGCTGGCATGCCTGAGAAGCTGGTACAAATCTTTGCTATTGATTAAAAGAATTAATGATCCGGAAAAAAAAAGAAAACAAGAATTTCCAAGCACAGACAAAAACCAAAGGGAAAGGAAATGGAATGCTTTGCCCCCAGCCCAAACCCAGGCCAGACGTGCGTGCACGCGTGCGTATGTGCGGGCCCGAGTTGACTCTGTTTCCCCTGCTCAGACATTCCTGTGGTCCCCCGAGGCTGCATCCCCACTCCCCACAGAGGCGGCTCTGACGCAGGGACCCCCAGATAGCCCACCAGCCCAGAGGCACCTCCTCTTTACCAGACTCCTTTAAACAAACCCAACAAACAATACAGCCTGTGGTGGTGGTGTTTTGCCAGTCCTGAGTCTTGAACTCAGGGCCTGAGCCCTGTCCTTGGACTTTCTCAAGGCCAGAACTCTACCACTTGAGCCTCAGCACCACTTCTGGCTTTTTTTCTATGTATGTGGTACCGAGGAATCGAACCCCGGTCTTCGTGCATGCTAGGCAAGCACTCTACCACTAGGCCACCCCTGGCCCCTATTTAGTATTTATTAAGTGAATCTAGTTCATTATTATCTGTGTTGGTAATAAACTATAAAACAAGCCATCTGAAGCTAAGCGGGGGCCTAGATGAAGATGTCAGAAATTAGGAAGCAACAGAATGAATGAAGTTGCTTGCGGAGTTTTTCCTCTGTGTTTTCCCCCCACGGTAGATTTGAAGTTTCAGGTCCACCTTTGGGGTTTTTTTTTGAGGGGTCCATTCCTGAGACGCAGAGATGAGATTTCAGTCCCCTGCGTGCAGAGAACCGATTTTGCCAGGGCTGTTGGTTGAGAAGCCTGATTTTTCCCCCAACTCTGCTTTTGGCTCCTTTTATTTGGAAAGAAAATGTCTATGGCTAGGATTGGATGGTGTTTATTTTGTTTTATTTTCTGGGTCTTGGGCTCTGTTCTTTTGATCTTTGTGTCACACGTGTGTTTGTGTGCACATGCGTGTGTGTGTGTGTGTGTGTGCGTGTGTGTGTGTGTGTGTGTGTGTGTATGCCAGGACCAAGTGTCATTTTTGTTGTTGTGAAGATGGCTCTGAAGCTAGTCTTGACCTCTGGCACTGTGATTGCTTGTTGTCGTGGCTTCAGGGGAAGAGAGTTTGCTGGGCCTTTTTACCCAAAGGCAATATCCGCATGTCTGGTGCTGTAATGGTCCTTTGAATCCTCCATGCTTAATTCCTTGGTTTTATTCCAGCAATAAGTGGTCATGAAGCACTCGGAGAATGGTACTTGGAGAAAGGTTGAAGGATTACGTGACTTCAAACAAGTCATTCCTGGAAAGACACCTTTTGTATGCTTCTTTCTCTCTCTCTAGATATTCATATGTATATCTCTCTCTATATATATATATCTGTACATATCTACATATATGCATCTGTATATATGTATATCTCTCTATATATATCTGTATATATCTATATATGCTTCTGTATATGTGGATATATCTATATATATACATATATAGCTATATCTGCATATTTCTGTATCTATCAAGATCTCTCCATCCATCTACCTATCTGTGTCTATTATGTCTGTCTGTCTATCTATCTATCTATCTATCTATCTATCTATCTGCCTATCTATATCTGTCTCTATCTTATCTATCTATCCATCCATCCATCTATCTATCTGCCTATCTATATCTGTCTCTATCTATCTATCTATCTATCTATCTATCTATCTATCTATCTATCTATCTATGGCTAGCCTGTGGGAATTGTGTGCGAGATGACTGCTAACATGTTTCTTTGTTTGTTTGGTGCTGGTCTTGGGGTTTTGCCTCAGCCCTGGGCGCTGTCCCTGAGCTCTTCTGCTTTTCTGCTCACAGTTGGTTCTCCACGACTTAAGCCACAGCTCCACTTCTGACTTTATCGGAGATGAGCGTCTCACGGACTTTCCTGTCCAGGTTGGGTTTGAACCACAGTCCTCCAGGTCTCAGCCCCGTGAGGAGCTGGGACTTTTATGACAAGATGATGAGAACGTTCTGGAATGAGGGAGGGACGATTGGTTTCACAAGTCGGATTGCACTCTGAAAAGCCATTGTATGATTTTACTCTTTTTTTAAAAAATAAAAAAGATGCCTGAGAGAATAGTATATCAAGTCAGATTCTTTTTTTTTTTTGGCCTCAAGTAATGGAAACCCCAGTGTTAACTTGCTTAAGTAATAAAAGGGAATTTATGGGCTTATATCACAAAGCTGTCAAGCTTGACTGAGACCAAAGCCTCCAGTGAGCCTGGCAGGCGTTGTGAGGGATGCTTTGGGTTGACTTTAGCTCGTATCAAGTTCAAAGCTGGAGAGGATATTTCCTTCTTTTTTCCAAAAAAAAAAAAAAGTCCTAGCCAAAGAAAAGAAAAGAAAAATCCCATTCATTCGGAAGAGGACAAATTTCCACGTTTGAACAGGTCTACACAAGCTTTTGTCAGGTGTGTGACCCTCTTAGCACAGCTGACCCAGGAGAAATTCCAGGGCTCACACAGAAAATTTCTCCACACGGCTACCAGAGTGAGGAAGAAGAATGGACGGCATACTGAGGGATTCTAGTGGGGGGAAATTCTGCTACCAATGGCTGGCAGAGGGGGTAGGGATGGCCAAAATAAGAAAAAAATGATAATAATTCCTCAGGACCGATTAGAATTTTGGCCTAGTGAGGAGGTAGAAACATTTTAGCTCTTTTCTCTTTCAGGGCGGGATTCTACTTGTGGTAAATGATTGAAATGTCTCCAGAAACTCGAGTGAAGGTTTAGTTTAGTTCCCAGTTATTTTCACAAGGTTTAGTGTTGATACATATCTCATGGTGATAAAGCGAGGTAAAAGATCGTGCCAGAAATAGGGGTATCGATGGCTCAGGCCTGGAATCCCAGCAGCTCAGGAGATTGAGAGTTGAGGATGGCGGTTCAAAGCCAGCCCGGGTAGGAAAAAAAATCTGTGAGACTCTGATCTCCAAGAAATCAGCAAAAAAAAGCTGGAAGTGGACCTGTGGCTCAAAGTGATAAAACACGAGTCTTGAGAGAAAATGCTAAGAGACAGTAAATAATAATAATAATAATAATAATAATAATAATAATAATCATGGTGGTGGTGTCTCACACCTGTCATCCCAGCTACTCCGATGGCTGAGATCTGAGGATCGCAGTTCCAAGCCAGCTCGGACAGGAAAATCTGTGAGACTCCTATCTCCAGTAAACTCCTCAGAAAAAGCCAGAAGTGGGGCTGTGGCTCAAGGGCAAACACCAGCCTTGAGCAGAAAGAGGCTCAGAGACAGTGTCCCAGGCTCCAACTTCAAATTCCGGAACTGGCAATAATAATAATAATAATAATAATAATAATAATAATACCAGAGATCTACACCATCTTTGTAAATCTTTCGCAAATCTAAAATAACTTCAGAGGACGATCTTAAAAAACCTCCAGAGCAGATATACACAGGCAGAGGAGGGAAGAAGAATGAAGGCAGGTAAGGTGGGAGAGAAAGAGAAAGCATTGGGTTCCTTCCTGGAATTTCACCACCGGGGACAGCACTGAGGCCCTTTCCCTGGACTCTGCAGCAACCATTTTCCCAGATTCCATTTAACTGAAAACTCTAGGCAATGCCTGTTTACGTCCTGGACAACAACCAATAACAAAATGACAGCGAGACTTCTCATATTCAAGAGCATGGGACCAGACTCCTGTTTATATTCCCGTGGTTGTCGGCTCTCCTGGACTTTTCTGTAAATACCTTGAACCAAATATTTTAAACGAGAAGGAATAGTCTTCAAATTTCTCATCTTCCGATCATTTTTTTTTTCTCTTCTTTTTTTGAGAGGACCTCAGCCGAGCCAAGTGAAATCACTTTTTGGCAACTTTTCTTTCCTGAGAATTCCTAAGTCTGGATCTTAGATAATAGAAGTCAAGAGATAGCCAGGTGCCAGTGGCTCACTCAGGAGGGTCAGATCCGAGGATCACGGTTCAAAGCCACCCCAGGCAGAAAAGTCTGTGAGACTCTGATCTCCAATGAGCCACCAGAAAACCAGACGTGGCACTGTGGCTCAAGTGGTAGAGCATGAAGAGCTCAGGGACAGCGCCCAGGCCCTGAGTTCAAGGCCCATGACCGATAAAAAATAAAGATCAATGATATAATACGCATATTTGGAAAGATCACAAGGAAAACACCTTCATAGAATGAATGCACCTTCGTACAAGGGGAGGCAGAAAAGAAATGTCACCCTAAAACCTCTTATTATGCATTTCCTATCCGTATAGAAGAAAACGCCAAAAGGGATAAAGAGAAAGTCGGGGGGGGGGAAATAAAACCAACAGGCCAACCTGAAAAGGCCTTAAGCTGTGCAATGACTCCAATTATATAACATTTTCATAAAGGGAAAAGTATGAAGAGAGGGAGGAAAAGAAGAAAGCAAAGATGTCATGATATTCACACGGGCTTCCTCATAAGCCGAAGCCCACAGAATGTGCCACACACAGAATAAATCCTATAGTTACTGAAGAAATTGTTTTAAAAAAAAAATAGGATTTCTCTGAACCAAATGGGGTGGTGATTGTGGCGGGGGGTGAAATAGGCCAGGCAAAAATGAAAAAAAAAATCAAAGCCAAACCACCACCGAGAGAAACAAGGAACACAAAACAGTAAGATGGGAATCCACCCGAACTTCAGAGGAACTAACGTCCCCTCCTCTCTTCACCCCTGCAAGAAATCCCCACCACCCGCACCCCACCACCACGCCCAGGCCAGACGCTGGCTAGCAGAATCAGAGACCAGCTCGGGTTGACTCTCTCTGGGGCGGGCGTGAGGCACTTTGCACGAGTGGGTATAAATCACGCCTGTGGAAATGAGTGATTTTTATGGTCCTTCCTGCAGTCATCTCACTAATTGCACGCCGGGCCCGGAGAAGGGTTCATTCATGACCTTGGACTCTTTTTCCCTTAGCAATTATTCAACTTCATTAGAGACGTGGGAAGGGGGAGGGCTGGGGGGGGAGAGGAGGAGGTGACATAGGTGGGTGTGGGGCTGGGCCACTCAAATGTCTGATTTGCTCCTTCTCTTGCCTTATTTTATGTTTCGTGTTCGCATTGTTAGGCCGCATATTACCAAGCCAGCTTCCCGCTCGACTTCCTCGGAGACTCTATTTCCACACACACCCTGATCCCCTTTCAAATATTTAATCCACCAAGTGGCGCCGTGGCTCAAGTGGTAGAGAGCCAGCCCAGGGATAGAGAGGCTCAGAGATGGCGCCCGGGGCCCTGAGTTCAAGATCCCATTCTTCCTCCTCCCAAATATACTCACTAAAATTTAATTTGGTGGATTAAATCATCGGAAGGATACGGAAATGCACAGTAAAAGGACAGCGGAGAAAGGCAAACAGAGAATAATAATAATAATAATAATAATAATAATAATAATAACAACCCAGCAGGGACAAGAAGAAGGCTAAGCTTAAGCAGGCCCCAGGGCTCCATGGAAGAGCAAGGAGACGGGCAGGAGAGGGGATGTTTATGTTCAACCTTGAAACTGAAGTGGGAATTCTTGATAAAAAAAAAAGAGTTCCAGGGAAATGACGCCACTGCTGAAGGCCAAGTTTATAATCCCATCTTTGCAAGTTTGCAAGTAATGCAATATGGCAAGCACTGGATAGCAGGCTGGGGAGGAGAGAGACAGACAGAGACAGAGACAGAGACAGAGACAGAGACAGAGACAGAGACAGAGACAGACAGAGACAGACAGAGACAGACACAGAGACAGAGACCGAGAGTGCAGCTCAGGAGTCTGAGATCTGAGGATCACAGTTCCAAGCCAGTCTGGGCAGGAAAGCCCCCCGAGACTCTGATCTCCCCTGAACTTCTCAGAACAAGCTATAAGTGGCTCTGTGAGTCCACGTGTGTTTTGTGGTCAACACAACTTTTTTAGCCTGATCTTTGTGGGGAGAAAATTCAAATTGCCATTAAGAAAAACCATTCTCCCTCTTTTGCTTTTCCTCGTGGGTACGCAGAGATGGCAGAGGGATCAAGCCCAGAAAAAGTGTTGGGGAAACCTGAAAGGATGGGTTGGCAAATTCTGATACACACAAGCGGAGCTAATATTCAAGTTATGTTTCCCTACACCTGGACGCAGGGAATATGTGCATGGCACGAGGCTTCCATTGGTGTGTTTGTGTATGCTGGTCCTGGGACTTGAACACAGACTCTGAACCTTGCCTTTAGACTTGTATTTTGCTCGAGGCTGGCGCTCTACCACTTGATCCACGGCTCCAGCAAAATCCCTTGCTTGTGCCTGGAAGCCGAGGGTGTGCACCTGCTCACGGAACTGGAGGGGAACCACGCGAGGTCACAAGTCCAGAGTGTGTGGACGGCTGTCCTGCCTGCATGCCCGCTGGACAGAGCTAGCCCCGTGGCCCTCAAACCTGCTCCCTGCCACCCCTACCCCCAGACACCAGCGGAGCGAGGAACGAGCCACGGGACGTGGAAGTTACCATAGAATTCTAAGTGCAGTGGGCCCGAGGAGGGAGTCAGAGTGACAGGGCCCTGCCGTCCCTGCAAGTGGGTTATGTGACTCTAAGTGACATGGACTATATGAGAGTTATGTGATATCTACATGATATGATATGATAGATATCACGTAACGTGACCTATAGGATATCCAGCATGTATATATCATAAAAATATATTTAAATAAATATTAAATAAATCTATCATGTTATTTCTCATATCACATATATAATATATAGCATACAAAAATCTAATTGTGTGGTATCACATCCTATGACATACACAATATGTACCATATATGTGATATCGTATTTTAATATATGACAATATTTTACCACACGGATGGTAATTTATACAATTATTGTGTTATACATTATGTTATCTTAATTATGATTGATCATAATATATGTTACACATTATTTATTATTATATGATTGTATTATATTGTTATGATAGAATGGAGCATATGCTATATTATAGTCGATATTCTGTAGTCTATTCTATTCTGAGTATATATAATATGTGCTATGCTATATTACATGCTGTATGCTATATGTGATACATTAGGATAGACTGTCACATTAAATATATGATAAATAGATCATATATATGATATATCAGTGTGATAGGTTAGTCTACTATATTAACACATGATAAATATATCTATCATTTTAACTATTTAAAATATATTTCACATGTAAATAGTGCACATATTCATTTACTGTAAACTAATATAAATGACATAACTATCTCCTGGATCCTAAGATATTAATGGGATAGACTGACCTATCATATTTAATATATGATGAATATTTCATATATTCATATGGGATAAAATATATTTTATATGATACAAAATATACTATGTTTAAGCGTGTGGCCCTTGCTTCTATAGATCACATGTAGAATAATGAAATTTGTGATTCAAATACATGGCATTTGAAGCTATTATCAACTCCGTGGAGAATTTCTGGTGTCCCTGATAACCAGAATATCAGCTTCAGATACGAGAGTTTCCCAGACTCTCCTGATCACAGTTCAGGAGACTCTCCTGCAGTTCTCCGCCGTGTGTGTGTGTGTGTGTGTGTGTGTGTGTGTGTGTGTGTGCAAGGCTGGCATTCTGCCACTTGAGCCACAGCTCCACGTGTGGTTTTCTAGTGGTTCATTGGAGATGAGAGTCTCATGGACTTTCCTGCCCAGCCTGGCTTTGAACCGCCATCCCTCCATCTCAGCCTCCTGAGTAGCTGGGAGGACAGGCGTCAAGCCACCTGTGTTCTATTTCCCATCCTCCCGTTCTTCCTTACCCCCAACCTCAGCCACCCTCCTCCCTCCTCCTCCCTCCTCCTCCTCCCTCCACCCTTCAGCCTCCCTCCCCCATCCCTCTTTCTCTGGCGTCTATGATTCATTCTATCTTAAAAGTCTCTGGTGGTACATTTTTTTTTGGTATCATAAATCCTGTCTCATTATGGGAAGCCTAGTTAAAAAAAAAAATCTTCCCTTTGTCTCAATCAATTAGGAAGTGATAAAAAAAAAGTGATTAAAAAAAAAATCTGACCTGAGCACAAGCCTGCTCTCTTTCTTTCTCTGAGACTCAGCAGTGATCAGAATATACAATATATATATATGCACATATATATATGAAAAATGAGTGCAGAAGTTGCTAAATCAGCGCCACCCGAAACTCGACCAAATCAATGGTGTAAATTGCTTTTCCAGTCATTCTCTAGCCTTTTCTAGTGCTTTTTGTTCTGTAGAAGCCTGTACACACACACACACACACACACACACACACACACACACACATTCACAGACCCCGGATTTAGCAGTGTACTGCTTGAGTATCTCTCCAGCTTTGCCTCTCCTGTTCATCTGAGCTACCAAGAAGGAGAAACACCCCCCCCCCAAAAGAGAATGATGCCAGAATCAACTCTGGCCAGGCACGGTGGCTCAAGCCTGCAATCCCAGCTACCCAGAAAGCTGAGATCTGGGGGAGGGGGGGGGTCTTGGTTCAAAGCCAGCCTCAGATAGGAAAGCCCATGGGACTCTTTTCTCTCATTAACCAGCAGGAAGTTGGAAGTGGTACTGTGGCCCAAAAGGTAGAGCGCTAGCCTTGAGCAGAAAAGCTCAAGTACAATGCCCAGGCTGTGAGTTCAAGTCCCAGGACTGGCACCAAAACCAACAAAGCTAGCTAGAGAAAAGATACTGTGACTGGTAAAAACAGAAAAAACACATAGGTGTGTGTACATACAGTCACATGTATATGATAGACATACATAAATTATGTACTATAAAATATATACTGTACAATTTATAATATATGTATAATGAATACTATATAACATGTAGCATATTGTAATAATATATCATATTATTTCACGTTGTTATCTAATATATAATGCATGTTGTTTTAATATGTAATGTATATAACATATAATATATGATATGTGTATTATTTAACATTATATGAATAATTTTATATTCGATGTTAATATTGTAATATAGCATATGAATAGAGATATCATTAATCATATATTTTCTATGTGATATGTATATTATATCCTATACATGCATATATCTGTATATAAATGTATATAGAACATGTATTTATAGATTATACACACTATAACGTTGTATTATTATATACTGTATGAGATATATTACATATCATATAGAACATGTATAATTTATATATTATCTATCATACGACACATAGTGTATAATGGACACGTGACATGTGTGATACCGTCCTAATTCTTCCCTCCACGAGCTGGTGTGAAACGCCGTGTCTTTCTCTTCTTTCCGGAATCTGCCGTGAACACAGACCCCCCCAGGGTTTCTTTCCTGGGGTTCGCGTGCCAACCATCAAAGGCGCCCTCCACATTCTTCATCCCCTCCTTCTCCTCCTCCTTTCTGGTCCATCCCTGTCGACAAGCCCACACGGGCTTGGCTCCCTCGTGTTTCTCCCATCCAAGGCCAAAAATAAAAAGTCATAAATACCAGAAATTTCTAGGGGCTCAGTCAGCTCCCTCTCAGGGCTGCTTTCTGTACCAGCTTTTCCCCGGCCTTGGGGAGGCTGATCGGAGCCCCAGACAGGCCTGGAGAAGGTTCAGCTCAGCACCAGAGACTCACGCAGCGATTTCTGCTTCTTATTCCCCGAGGCTGAGGGGTCAGTTTGAGGCAACAGTACCCAATTTTGTGGCACCAGCGCAGGTGCCCGCCTGCTTACGCCTGGCATTCCAGCTGCTCAGGTGGCTGAGATCTGAGGATCAGGGGTTCAAAGCCAGCCAGGATAGCAAAGTTGGTGAGACTCTATAACTTCCAATTTACCAGCCAAAAGCCTGAAGTAGAGGGGGTGGGGAGGGTGTGGCCCAAGTGACAGAGTGGTAAATGATTAAAATGTTAGAGAAACAGTGCTCAGGCCCTGAGTTCAAGCCCCAGGACTGGCAAACAAACAAAAAACACAAGCAAAAAAAAAAATGCCTGCCACATCTATTTACATATGATATAAAATATATGCTATAATATACTATCAAATAAAATGTATAAATACATACGTTCACATTAAGTGGCTACAGAGCAGTGACCCACAGCCTCAGGGAAAGAATGAAAAGCCATGGCTGCCATCCGAAAGATTCAGACACCCTAGAAGCTTCCGTCTGCCTCCCACAGCCCCTGCCACGAAAACCAGAAATAGAATAAGGCAAACATTGCCCGTGTTTGCTCACAGGTGTCTGCGACAGGCACCAAGCTTGAGAGCAGAAATGGGGGGTGGGCTGGGGAAAGAAAATCCATTTTCTTTTCTTCGGGGTGTTCCTTTTCCAGGTTTGTCCCGTGGCCACCCAGGATGTCAGACTCAGAGGAAGCAGAGCTTCGGGTGACAGTGGTGGTTTAAGAGCAGCCTGGCATGGCCTGACCCAGGCCCTGAGCCGGCCTTGGCTGTGTGTCTGTCCCTGTCCTTAGAGACCCAGAGGATAGCAGTCATCCCCCAAAACCAAGACACCCCAACCCAGACCCACAAGCCACCACACCTCTGAGGATCCCCACCTAGAGAGGGAGGTCAGACGACCACAGACAGCAGACACCACTGGCAGACCTGGCTGTCACTCACTGGAAACCCACCCACCTCTCCCCTCTCCCCATGAGAGGGGGGTGGCCATCCTTCAGTCTTGCTTCCTGGAGCTCGGGAAGAATTAGTTCACCAAAGAGCTTCCCATCTCCAGGACAGGTTTATGGCCGGTCTTGGCTCGGTGCCTTGAAAACACTCACGGAGTGATGAAACAAAAATGTCAGCTTGCAGACTATCAATAAAGCACACATGGGAATCTCTCCTCCCCCCCCACGTCCCCCCTCCTCGCCGCCGCCATCACACTCCCACCCATTGAACATCATTCACGGCCTCCAGCCCTGAAGCCCAGCCGGGCCTTGACTCTGGCTCCTGGGAAAAGTTGGACATGAGCAGGGGCTCTGGCTGGGACATCTGTCACCCTAGCTCCATGGGAAGGTGAGACCCTTGGACCTGGGATTCCAGTGGTAGAACTAGCTAGCCTTGAGCACAACAGCTCAGGGACAGTGTGCCCAGGCCGTGAGTTCAAGACCCAGGACCAGCACACACACACACACACACACACACACACACACACACCACTAAATGGCCACCAGAGGGTCATAAGCAATCCTACAGGATATCTTGACTGCTTAACTGGGCACCCGTGTCTCCAGCAATTCAGGAGACTGAGATCTGAGGATGGTGGGTTCAAAGCCAGCGTGGGCAGGAAAGTTTATGAGACTCTTATCTCCAAGAAACTACTCAGAGAAAGCCAGAAATGGCGCTGTGGCTCAAGTGGTAGATGGTGAGCTTAAGATTCCACATGGATTCTGATTCATCCTGAGATGTTAGGGAAAAAAAAATGGATTTTTCCTGAAGAAATGATACAGAGATTCAAGCAACCCAAGGTGCAAAGTGAAGTATACCAAGAACAAGCCCCGGAGAAAACAGAACCCAGTGAAAGCCTCTCAGGGCTTTTCTAGCACGTCGAATTTAAATAAACAAAGTCTCCAAACTTTTCCCCTCTCCTTCTCCCTTCTAGTCTCACTCCCAAGGCCTTGGTGTTTTCTGTCTTAGCTCACCCTCAAGGCAGCCAAGGACCCAGGAAAAGATTCAAGGGGGCAAAAGCACATGCATGCCTAGAAAGGGAAAAAAAAATACATCTCTATATTTTAAAGCAATAGCATCTCAGGGAAGCCAAGGAAAGCAAAATGAGCAGCTCCAGGCTGAGAAAGCGCTTGTTCGAACATTCGCCAACATCTCTCGACAGCCGGCACGACTGCGAATGGAGACTCAAAAGTCACATTCTCTTCAGCCAAACTGGAGACAACCCTGTCTTTCCTGACTCGAGAAGCCCAAACAAGCCACTGGGAAGAATTGGGGGTACTTGGGGGGGGATCCCCCGAGTCCCTTCATTCCTCTGAGAGCTTATCAGACAATTTGATTTCTCTTGATTCTGGGGATGGTTTATCATGTATCAGGGAAGCAAACGAATGGGGAATTAATTGTTATTTTTTTTTTGCCAGTCCTGGGTCTTGAACTCAGGGCCTAAGCACTATCCTTGGGCTTTCTCATGGCTGGCGCTTTACCACGTAAGCCATAGCACCATTTCTGGCCTTTTCTGTGTCTGTGGCACTGAGGAATCGAACCTGGGGCTTCGTGTATGCTAGGCGAGCACTCTACCACTAGGCCACACTCCGGGCCTAACAGGGAATTTTATAACAGGGAGTTGGAGATCTTGATTCAACTAATCTCAGAGGCATTCCACCTCAGCCTTAGAATTAGGGCTGAGCTAAGCTTTAGAGAAGACCAAACTCGGATTTCCTGAAACTCTGTGCTTCTGTTGATACTTTCTGTAAAGGAGCTCTTTCCCCTCAAACCACCCCAGGCCTTGAACTCAGGGCCCCGGGCACTGTCCCTGAGCTTTTTTTTTTGACTCAAATCTGGTACTCTACCACTTGAGCCACAGCACCACTTCCAGCATTTTCTGAGTAGTTCACTGGAGATGAGTGTGCCCTGCCCGGGCTGGCTTTGAACCTCCATCCTCAGATGTCAGCCTCTTGAGTGGCCGGGATAAAAGGCGTGAGTTACGTGGTTTTCTGTATAAAGAGGCTTCACCTCCACACACCGTGGACAAACCACATTGCTGATTTTTCCCATCTCTTCCAGCCCTATCCAACCCCTCCATTTTCCTCGTTTTCCTGGGATATGCAAGGTGACTTAACTTTTTATTTTATTTTTTAATTTAATTTTTTGCTGGCACCCATCGTGATGCCTAACAGGTGACGGAATTCTAATAACCCTTGCTGTTTTGAACTATAAATACACCTGCCATTCTGTGAAACCTCGGAGCATATTTTCAAGACCGCAGGGAATCTGTGAGTTCCCAGATTGCGATAATGCTAATTAGCTCCAAAAAATCAATGTAATTTCACTTTTTCTCCACCGGGTTGGGTTTTCTTTTCTCTCTCTCTCTCCCTCTCCATCCCTCTCTTCCTCAACTTAGGTTGGAAAAGATGCTTTATTAATTACCAAACACTCCCCACATTCCTGTTCGTCTCATTTCCTGAACCTTTCCTATCGAATTTACATCCAGGGGATTAAAAAAAAAAACAAACCCAGTGCAGGCAGAGGCTGGTCTTCTACTTACAGGGTTTACATTATAATTTTTTTTGTTTTTGGTTGGTCACAGGCCTTGAACTCAGGGACCTGGGCTCCATCCCTGAGCTCTTCAGCTCAAAGCTGGTGCTCTACCACTTGAGCCACAGCTCCACTTCGGGTTTTCTAGTGGTTCCTTGGAGATCAGAGTCTCAAGGACTTTCCTGCCCAGGCTGGCTTTGAACCGTGGCTCTGGCCTGGCATCCCAGCTTTTCAGGAGGTTGAGATCTGAGGATCAAAGTTCCAAGCCAACCTGGGCAGAAAAGTCCACGAGACTCTCAGCTCCAAGGAACCACCAGAAAATCAGAAGTGGCGCTGTGGCTCAAAGTGGTAGAGTGCCAGCCTTGAGCTGAAGAGCTCAGGGACAGTGCCCAGGCCCTGAGTTCAAATCCTACAAAAGAAAGGGACGCATCTTTAGGCCCCTCTTCTACTTCTTTGTTTGGTTGCGATTCCTTCACTTACAAATAAGCTTCTTATTTAGAAAAACAAAGAGGAGGGCCGGGAGTTTGGCCTAGTGGTTAAAGTGCTTGCCTGGCATGCATGAAGACCCGGGTTCGATTCCTTGGTACCACATACATAGAAAAAAGCCGGAAGTGGTGCTGAGGCTCAAGTGGTAGAGCTCTAGCCTTGAGAAAGTCCAAGGACAGTGCTCAGGCCCTGAGCTCAAGCCCAGGACTGGCAAAAAAAAAAAAAGAAAAACAAAGAGGAGGAAGAAGGAGGAGGAGAGGAGAAGAGGAGGAGGGGAAGGAAGAGGAGAAGAGGAGGGGGAAGAAGAGGAGGAAGAGGAGAGGAGGAAAAGAAGAGGAGGAGAATAGGAGGAAGAAGAGGAGAAGAAGAGGAGGAGGAGGGGGAGAAGAAGAAGAGGAGGAGAAGGAGGAAAAGAAGAGGAAGAGGGAGAGAAGAAGAAGAGGAGGAGAAGGAGGAGGAGGAAAAGAAGAGGAGGAGGGGGAGGAAGAGGAGAAGAGGAGGAGGGGAAGGAAGAGAAGAGGAGGAGGGGGAGGAAGAGGAGAAGAGGAGGAGGAGGAAAAGAAGAAGAAGAGGAGGAGGGGGTGGAGAAGAAGAGGAGGAGGAGAAGGGGGAGGGGGAGAAGAAGAGGAGGAGGAGGAGGAGTGTGTGTGGGGGGTATCACATTCTTTCTAAGCTCACAGACTCGTGAGCTTCGTACAAAGGAATAATAAGGTAGAATAGACCACGTGCACAGGCCTGGCCCCAGGACTTTTCCATAGCACTCCTTGGAACGAAACCCTCAGAAGCCCTAAGGGGCTCTCCCCACCCCCTTTCTCACAAGTGGGCCCTGCTTGTATTGGGGTGGTCTTTTCTAGTTACAGGGGGGTGGTGGAAGAATCAAGATATTTATCTAAGGAATTGCCATTCTTCCAGTGACTTAAGCCCTTCCTAATGAGAAGGCAGCCCCTGGGGCCTGGGGTACCGGGAGCTTGAGCAGGAACTCACTGGGAGATATTTTCCAGGTAAGATGCTTCCTGGGGGGGGGTGACATCAGAGCAGGAGGAATACGGAGTGAGAACACACACACACACACACACACACACACACACACACACACACACACACAAAACGTAGCTTCTGGAATCCGGTCCCCCATTCGCTAAGTACTGATCAGCTCGAAGGTCCATTCTGGAAATCAGATGCTGGCCCCAGACTGGGTATTTGGAAGAGATTCTGGCCACTATTGGAAAAAGGACACTGATTTCACAGAGACGATGGGGATTCCCTGAGGAATTTGCTCCCTGACCCATTCTTCCTCTCCTCCTTCCTACAGCAAGATGTCACCAAGTCCCACTAGACTGGAGAGGATGCGGGAAGGTCAAGAAAGAAGGGATGGAATCTGAATGATTAAAATAATATTTTAATACTATGTAATATTAATTATTAACAGTACATATCATTAATATTAGCTACTAATAATATTTATCAGCCAGGCACTGGTGGCTTACCGCTGTCATTCTAACTACTCAGGAGGCTGACATCTGAGGATTGTGGTTCAAAGCCAGCCCGGACAGGAAAGGCTGTGAGACTCTTATCTCCAGTCAACTACTCGGAAAAAAGCCACATGTGGGGCTGTGGCTCACACGATACAGGGCTTTTCTTGAGCATAAAGAGGCTCAAGGACCTTGCCGAGGCCCAGCATTCAAGCTCCAGGATTGGCACGAAATATCAATTTATATTTATCTAAATGAATTCCAGGAAATAGAAACCAGGGGGTGTTTTTTTGGTTGTTTCTTTTTTAATATCTTGTTTGTTTAATCTGTCTTTTGGTGGGGGCAGACAGTGAACAAAAACAGCCATGATCCCCTCTGGACACGATGTGGAGAAAGAACTCCACAACTGGTGGGTGGGGATGAGAGAGGGAAAATGGAGGAAAGTAAAGGGAAGAGGGGGAGCGCTGTCCAGAAAATAAATGTATTCTTTACTTGACTTATGAATCAGAAACCCCTCTGTACATCCTCTTAGCAATGACAATTTTGTTTATTGAAAGAAAAGACCACTTCCCAGGGATTGAGAAAGAAGAGCTACCTGACACTAAAGAAAGCCAACAGTTGTTCATTGTATGATTCATCCGTTTCGGGCCAGAGAGGCAGCCAGACAGGTGCCAATCCATCCAGCCCGGTGACCCAGCGACCTTGAGACAATCATGGCGGAAGTTCCACTGATAAAGGGAAATGGCCCCAGTTTAAAAATAAAAGCTGAGATTCCAACCTCAGGCCACTGAGTTGCAAAGAGCACAGAATTTCCATGTCAGAACCCCAAAGATAAGGCAGTAGCTCACGCACGATGAAGCTTGAGCGAGACACCCATCTGGGTGTCTGCCTGTCTTCTGTCACCAGCTGTGGTATCTGCACAACGCGGGCTGGAATTATGTTTCACTGGCTCGGCCTTCATTTCCTGCCCTTAAAGTATGGGGTTGAGCTGAATGATCTCCCAGGGAAAAGCCTGAGGTTACAGGAACCAACCCTTGACATGATCCCAAAAGGTAGTGTTCCCTTCGAATCCCAGTGAGATGGGAGTTCTGTCTGGTCAAAGGCAACACCTCCGTTTCCTTTGAGGAGCTGCTTTCATTAGTCAAAACTAAGCCCACCCTCACTGCAGAGTCTGGGAAGCTGCTGGAGATGTGGGAGTGGTGTCTGAAGGTCAGAGCACAACAGCCCTTGGCTAGGATATGCGGTCCTCCAGTCTTGCCTCAGAGTTATGATAAAAACATGAAAAAATCCAGCTGTGAAGTGAAGAAAGAAAGAAAGAAAAAAAGACCAGAAGCTTTCTTACAGAAAAAGACTGCTTCCCTTACAGAAAAGGTTTTTTTTTATCAAATGAAGGGTTCTTTTTATCATTTGATAGGAAGGGTAGGTTCATTCTATGATTGTGTGTGTGTGTGTGTGTGTGTGTGTGTGTGTGTGTGTGTGTTTGCTCAAGACTGGCACTCTACCACTTGAACCACAGCATCTACTTCTGACTTTTCTTTTCCTGTTTAACCGGAAAGCAGAATCTCACAAGAATTTTCCTGTCCTTGGCTAGCATGGAACCTTAATCCAGCAATCCCAGGCCTGGAAATAAACAAAAAACAAAATGCTTTTTGAAATAAAAACAAAATACAGATCCATTCTTGATCCTGCAGCTTCGATTTTTCCATAAAACCAATTATTCCCAAGTGAATCCCTTCTTCAGCGAATGCTTGGGTTGTAGGGATTTGGCAAAACCATAGCCATGGAGAGAAATTATGCCCCCCCAAAAATGAGTAGGACTTCCTGTAAGAAAGAGTCAAGAAATAGAAGAGGACTAATAATAGCCATGCATTGTCATGTCTAGTCTACTCTGACCTAGAGAACTTAATATCGGAAGCCTAATTTGCAGACTTGCTCCCCTCTGACCTTTATTCTGGGAGTGAGGGACGGTGGACTTTTCCCATATTTCAAAGAGTCATCGTCTCCTTGAGAAGAAAATCAAATCGGAGGTGGTCTGCGAGTAAACAGAAGCCGAATGCATGAATTACCATAAGCCATTCATTCTAGGTTCGTTAATTAACGTTGCCCCATTCATCAGCAGCAATACCCAATTTACCCAATCTACTTTATAAGACAGCCAGCTCTCATCGGCTTCGGCAAGGTTGGAGATAATTAGTCCCGAGTGTCTGGGGGGGAAGACAATTGAACCCCAAGAAAAAGGAGGGGGTGTACTAGAATGAAATTCGAGTTGTTGGGTAGAAATGAGCTGAATGGATCGGCTCAGGTTGAGATGTTGAAACTGAACAGGATCTCAAAGAGAACGCGTTATTTGGCCAGGTAGACCAGATGTCCCTTTGTTGATGTTCCTAACGTAGGTTTTTTCCTCTCTCTAAGCCCTCGTGGAGGTGGAAATTCTCACAGAGGGCCTTCCAACCCACCAAACCTACTTTGTGAAGTGCAGCTAGCTGAAAACACAGGAAATACTTGCAATGCCTGCTGGAAAAAGTCCCCTCATCTTAAAATAGTCTCATCCCTATTGGTCTCTGGCAGTACTTGGCATGCCACCACTCATTTCTAGGAGCATTTTTTTTTCTGGAGTAAAGAGCAAGTGACAGGGATAAGGAGTACAAAGGGACTGCTGAATAAGGCTAGGAAAAACAATTGTAATCCAGACATGAGCCCGATTTAAAGACAACTGGGAGAGAAGATAGCCCAAGGGCTAGGGTCCCATCTGTCGTCCCAGCAACTCAGGAGGCTGAGATGAGAGGATTGAAGTTCAAAGCCAGCCTGGGCAGGAAAATCCGAGAGACTCTCATCTCCAATGAGCCACCAGGAAATCAGAAGTGGCACTGTGGCTCAAAGTGATAGAACACCAGCCTTGAGTAAAAGAGCTCAGAGACAGCAGCCAGGCCCTGAGTTCAAGTCACACACACACACACACACAACACACACACACACACACACACACTGGCTATCAAAGAAAGGATGCAGAAAGGAGAATTTGGGATGTGTGTGTGTGTGTGTTTGTACATTTGCACGTTTGAGTGATACCCCTAGATTTCTCAGCTAAGCTTATTGTTTTGGCTGGCTGGTTATTTTTGCTGTTTGCCTCTCTGGTCTATTCCATTTCCCCAACTGTATGTAGAATTTTATGTATTTTAAAAAATGATTTATTTACTTCTATTGTTTTTAAGTAGTTGTACAAAGGATTTCTATTCCACATGCCAGTGTGTGAGAACAATGTATTTTCATCGATGTCACCCTTCTCATCTTTCTCCCCCATCTCCCGCCACTTCTACCCATCCCCTCAATCTACTTGGTTATTGCTGTTGTGTTTGTTTGTTTTCGCTAGTCCTGGGGCTTGAACTCTGGGCCTGGGTGCTATGCCTGAACTTCTTTAGCTCGAGGCGAGCACTTTAGCCCTTTGAACCACAGCACTGCTTCTGTTTTCTTTTTTTCCTGAGCAGTGTCTTGGAGATAAGAATCTCATGGCTTCCCATCCTGGACTGGCCTGGTCCTGGAATCCTCAGATCTCAGCCTCCTGAGCAGCTGGGGTGGCAGGCAGGAGTCACCCACTCCTGGCTTTGAATTTGTTGGAAGCACATATGACACAGGTCTTAGGATCACTGGACAAGCTAATGCAACCAACTCCAGAACCAGACAGCCACACAAAGGATGACTGAGCAGAGCCCAGAACAGAATTAGAAACCAAGCCATTTTTATTTCCATTTTGCTTTGCCAATAGCAGGTGAATGGCCTACA
Organism: Megascapheus bottae; assembly: GCA_024803745.1. Taxonomy (NCBI): domain Eukaryota; kingdom Metazoa; phylum Chordata; class Mammalia; order Rodentia; family Geomyidae; genus Megascapheus; species Megascapheus bottae. Next base: position 1,379,109 of record JANJXV010000040.1, on the reverse strand, counting down.
TGAATCCTATGGTTAAGTCATCCGTCGTTTCCTGGGAACTCAAAGAGGTTCTCAAGAATTATCTCAGGTCATTGCTTCCCCCTAAGATAAACCATCAGTGTGCTCCTTAGCCATAGCAAGTAAGAATGGATACAGAGAGCTAGTCAAGATCTCTCTCACTCTCTCATTCTCTCTCTCTCTCTCCTCTCTTTTTCTGTCTCTCCCTGCTTCTCTCTGTCTCTCTGTGTGTGTCTGTCTCTCTGTGTCTCTGTCTCTCTCTCCTCTGTCTCTGTCTGTCTGTCTCTGTCTCTGTCTCTCTCTCTCTGTCTCTCTCTCTCTCTATCTCTCTCTCTCTCTCTCTCTCTCTCCAACAGGAGTGCTGTGGACATGTTTAAGAGAAAACAACAACAACACGAATACATACATGCGTCAGCAGACTTCTGAGCCTATGCAGGTGGATAGGAGCGGAGAGAACCGTATTATAATGGATTGGATAAAGGGAAAAGGTTCATCTCAGAGCCAAGTCTGAGGAGGGAGGGAAGGAAAAGGCCAGTTGCTCTGGGCATAATTTGGCTCCAATCTCAGTTTTCCCTGTTGTAGAAATTGGCTACGTCCAAAACAAGAGTGCTCAGCTCTCCCCTCCTCTAAATGGCTGCAATCTTCCCCCAAAGTCCTACTGCACATTCTCTTACTATATTTATGTGGGAAAGAAAGAAAATAATTCACAGCAAACTCCCTCTCCTGCCCCCCCCACCCCCTACCCCCAGCCCCCACCACCCCACCAGCGCCATGGTTGTTTCACGAGAGAGGAATGTGCTATTTTTAAGGGGTGGGAGGCAGTATGTGGGGTGGAGGTTATACTAATAAATTTTGACATGGAAAAGAAAGTGGGGGGGGGAGAAATCTTCTCTTATTTCCTGATGATAAAGAATCGTGAAACTCATGTGAGGACTTTCAGAAGGAAAGAGATGCTGAGTCCAGCTAGCAAGGATGGTGTGGCCAAGCACAGAGACCCCTGATTTCCAGATATGGAGACTGCTCCATATCTTCTCTGACAAGGAAGGCCTTCCTTTTCCCTAACTTACCTCATGGGTCATTTGACAGACGTTGTATTGATTAAAGTCTGCGTTCTGTGAAATCTGTCCTAAGATATAGAGATAGAGAGCTCTAGATAGATATAGGTAGAGATAGATAGATAGATAGATAGATAGATAGATAGAAGTTTCCTACGTATGTTAGCGTGTATTAGTATATAAGAGTATATAGGTATAAATAGACAGATATGAAGTTTCCTAAGTGTGTTAGTGTGTATTAGTACATACATGTGCACAGATAGAGATAGATAAATTTCCTAAGTGTGCTAGTGTGTATTAGTATATAAGTATATATAGAAATTGTATATACAGTATATTAGTGTATAAGTATATATAGATACAGATAAATAGGTATGAAATTTCCTAAGTGTGTTACTGTGTATTAATACATAAATGTGCATAGATACCGATGGAGGGATATGAAGTGTTCTAAGTGTGTTAGTGTGTATTCGTATAGAAGTGTATATAGAGATTGTAGATACAGAATGTATTCGTGTGTAAGTGTATTCGTTCACCAGGGTTCATATAACCCAATGCCATAGTCTAGCTGAGTAGGTAGCTGAGATTGCAGGAAAGTTCTTCCTATCGTTCTGAGGGCTGGAAGTTCAAAGCTAAGGTGTAGAAGAGTTGGCTTCCTGTGAGTTCTCTCACGTTGACAATAGCCATGATGTGAAAACACCCCAGGTGTCCCCAAAGCAGATGAGTAGATCCGAAAACAGTGGTACCTCTACACAATGGAATGTTACACAGCTGTTAGAATAAAATAGTGGAGTTTGCAAGGAAATGGAGGGAACCAGAATAAACACCCCGGGATATGACAGATGCTCACATGCAGTGAGACCAAGAGGGGAGTCTTCACAGAAAACCACCAAGGCACAGTACCTGAGCATAGTACCTCTTCCCGTGTATCTAAAATAACAGCCATACAGAAAAGAACTGCAAACATAAGGAAACAAAGGACTTCCCCCCCCTTACTTTGTTTTATCTTTTTCTGATCATTTTCTTTTTATTGATTTGTGTTATTTGTTTTTGTCGGTCTCGGGATTTGAACTCAGGGCCTGGGTGCTGTCCCTGAGCTCTTCAGCTCAAGGCTGATACTCTACTTCTTGAGCCATAGCTCCATGTCTGGTTTGCTGGTGGTTCATGGGAGATCAGAGTTTCATGGACTTTTCTGCCCCAGCTGGCTTTGAACCGTGATCCTCAGATCTCAGCCTCCTGAGAGCTAAAGACCACAAACAGCTAATCCCCTTACCACAGAGCTGCTTGTTTCGTAGAGCCTGAAGATTTCCTGTGAAGCCCTGTGTCTCTCTGCCAGTGGAGACATAGAGACATTCGGCATTTCTTTCGTGGCTCCAGAGATAACACGGAGGAAATGAGCTCCGTCTCATTATCTGGTCCTTGGAGGCAGAGCAGAAAGTTTGGCCCACACAAGGAGAAGGAGCGATGTCGCCGGGAGCGGGCTGGCGACAGCCTGCTGTCATAGCCTGTCCCCATCGCCCTCTCTATCTCAGAGCCCAGAGCCAACCTGCCCATTTGAAAGGATGATAAAGCTTTGGGAGTGGAAGAGAACTGAGCCAGAATCCAGTGCCACCTCCTCATCTTCCAAAGGGGGGGAAAAAAGGAACATTTTCAGAGCTGAGCCGAGTGCTTACATGGGTATTTATGTAGTAGTCTCAGATTGGAGACAAGTTAACATCCCGTCTCGTGACTCCTTGTCCAGTGCTCTTCCCGTGACACCGGCACAGATATTTTCTAAGTTCTCAGGGATGTGACTGATTTGGCTTAAGCAATAATAAAGCTGGGAACCATTCTATGGGCAAAAAAAACAAAACCAGGAAAAAAAAAAGAAGAAATGAAGATTTTCCTCCTTGTTTGAAGTTTAATTGTGGGAGACAGACCCAGACATCAAGCAAAGCTTAAGGTCTATTTATCCCTCTGTTGAACCATCAATTCGACTCATTGTTGGTGGGTTTTTTTTTTTGATGTATTTCCAAATAAATAAAGGACACTGGCACATTCCCCTTTAGAAATCACCACGTGTATCTAATTAACTGCAGTGCCATGTCGGTTCACAATTGTTTCATTAGATACAAGATGTACGTGCAACAGATTGTGCTAGGCTTGGATGCACACTGGCTCTCGGGACAAAATGTGTGCAAAGTACAACCGACGCCATTCCTGAAAGGTCTGCGATGCCATCTCCCAAGTCAAAATTCTTCTCCTCGCAGAAGGAATGAGGAGCTCGACTCATTTACAATAATAATTAGATTCCTTTAGGCCTGATCGTTGTAATAATAATAAAAAAATGCCACAAAGAATGTGATCTCCTAAAATATCTGATTTTTTTTTAATGGAAGGCTTTTTCACTCCACGTAATATTCCGAGTATGTGTTGATCACGAATGGACATTGAATGTTACCAAGTTCTCTTCCTGAAACGATTCCAAAGCCACCATTTTCCACCCTCTATTCTGCCAATGGGCTTAGATAGCATGGATTACTTTTGAAATGTGAACTGGCTTTGCCTTGCTGAGGATGAAACAATATGGTCATAAAAGACACCGTGTTTCCGTCCTGCAGGCTTTGCGTGTGTGTGTGTGTGTGTGTGTGTGTGTGTGTGTTGTTTTTTGTTCATCACTGGTGCTCTGCTACTTGAACCACCCTTCCAGGCTGGCCTTTGGCTGGTTAGCAGGAGACATTGCATGGAATTAGAAACAGTAGCAGGCATCTTCCTTGGTACCATCCTGGGATCTGGAAATGAGCTCTGTTCCACCCTTCCTGATATGGCTAAACTTCTTAGCCACCCAGCTAGGAAGTTGGTTTCCTTCCGTTCTAGGTGTCTGGGGAAGGTCTGCTGTTTAGTTTCCTCCTCCTCCTCCTCCTCCTCCTCCTCCTCCTCCTCCTCCTCCTCCTCTTCATCTTCCTCCCCCTCTCCCCCTCCTACTCCCCCATCATTTTGAGCCATGGCTCCAGTCTGATTTTTAGGTGGTTAATTGGAGATAAGAGTCTATCCCAGACTGGCTTCAAACCATGATCCTCAGATCTCAGCCTCTTGATGAGCTGTGATGGCAGACGTGATCCGTCCCTCATTCTTTCCCAATCTCTTAGGTCCCATTCTGCCATCTTTTCCGTCCTCATTCACAGATGTAATGTATTTTGTTCGGAATCGTTCACCTTCTCACCCCGTAGTTCTGTGACAGTGTGAGGGGCTTGCCTTAACGCTCTCTCTCTCTCTCTCCCTCTTTCTCTCCCCTTTGTCCAGGAACCCACCATGGGAACAAAATGAAGAAGAGGAAATATTACAAATAAGGTAGTGAGGGATGAAGAGATGGCAGAGAAGGAGGGGGTGGGGAGAGATTGGCAGGGTGTCGTGGGAGAAAGCAACATGTGTGGTTCTGGAAGTTGTGTGGAGGAGGAGACACAAAGCAATCCTTCTGGGACTTCCTACCTTGTTGAGTATCACTTCTCCCCTTTATGTATTTATTTTGGGGGGAGGGAGTCAGGGAGTTGTAGAGCCTTGTTCTGTAAAGTAAGAGACTTGAAGGGGAAGGGGAAATCTCAAATCCTTTCCAGGTCTGAAGGGATGGAAGAAGACATTCATACACAGATCCAGTATGGCAGCCAGTTTCTGTTATCCAATATGGCGGCCATTTGTTGTTATCCAATATGGTGGCTGGTCTCTGTTTTCCAAGTCTTACTATTGGGAATGTAGAGTGTGCTTCTTCTTTCTCTTGGGATCCTATTTTTTGGGGGTCCACCACAGACTCATCACAAACTTTTTTTTTAAAAGAGGGGTGACAGTTGCATAAGTCAGGTAAGGAGCACATTTCCTTTTGGATAATGTCACCTCTTCCCTTGACCTCCCCCCCTCCCAGTTTTTACCTCCCTTCCCCAACCACAAGTTGCAGAGTTTAGTTTTTACACCGGTGGCCTTCGTTCCCCCTGTCTCTCCATTTCTGTGTCCATCACACAAAGATATATAGACAAGACAGAAAGAAAAGAAAACAAAAACAGGGGAAAAATACAGAAAAAAATGGTGTGAGAGAGAGAAAAAATACCATCAGATCTGATTTATTAATGTATAGAAATTTCAGTGTTTCCAACTTTGCCAGGTGCCACTTTTCAACTGCTTTCTTCCCAAGGTAAAGTCGGGGGGTGGGGGGGGGCCTGGAAATGAAGGAAACAGAATGATCACTGTCAGAAAAACCTGCCAAGTTACCCTTTCTCCGTTGACTCCCAAAGGCGCTAATTTATAACTTGGGGACTTGTTGAAAAGTTTGGGTGCGAAACATTTTGGAGGAGTTGGGGGGGGGTAAAAAAAAAAGACCCATGGAAATTTCTCTTTCTCATTTGGAGGGCGAAGGAGACCCAAAAATGTGCCTTGTGCGGGTAGCTCTCTCTGGCAGCCACCGCCCCCCCACAATCCCCCCCCCAGATTTCAAAGCTCCTTCACAGGCAGATTTTTGAATGCTGGCTTGCCTGTGCAGTCTGAACTCCAAATGACATTTAAATCTCTGCGCGAGACAGACAGAAATTTGTAACCGGTAGCCCCTTGCGACAGGAGAGAATTCAAATGAAACATATGCACCGAAACATCCATCCATCCATTCCGTCCCCCCACCCTGTTTCAGATCCAGTATTCTGCAGCTTGTTAAGTGGACGTTTAGACTTAATACTTACCAGAGACCTAAGGATTACATTTTTCTTTCTCCCCCCCCACCCCAATCCTTTCTTTCCTGTGTGTATCGTCATTCTACAAACACCGGTAGTTGGAATCAAAAGGCCTCTTTCCCCTAGCTTTTGAAGCCATGCCAATGATTGGCCTGAACTGGGAGGATTTTGTTTTTGTTTTTGTTTTTAAAGTAAGCTGGCATGGAATGGATTTGTCAGTCTTACGCCTGTGAGGCTTTCTTAGACCCAAGACTGCCACAAGCAGTTAGATGGAGTCGAGTCCTACACAGAACAGACCACACCAAGGAAGAGATGGGTGCGAAATCAGCCATTCGTCTAAATGCAAAACCTGGATCCTGGCAGAAGCTGCCTTCTGCAAAGGTGGACTGAATTCAGTCCTCTCTGTGGCCTTCATTATTTTCCTTCTCTCCACCAGGAGACCCGACGGTATGGACACTGAAGAAGTGGTCGATCCCTGAGAATGGACATAGGAGATTTGGGCCCCGTCTGAGCTCTTCCTGGTCTCTCTTAGGCCAAGGCTAAATGATGCAGGGGTGACAGACTCTGTCAGGGCTCAATTTTGTGTTGTTTTCTGTTCACTCTCTGACTCTGTGTGTGTGTGTGTGTGTGTGTGTGTGTGTGTGTGTGTGTGTGTGTGTGTGTGTTCCTAGGCTGGCTGCAAAGTAACTTCTTTTTCATGCCTCACGTTTTAAAATCTGTACAAGAGAAATAACTGCAGAGCCTGCCTAGAGTTTATCAAGGCCCTGGACAAACTTTCTGCATATGAGTCTTTGTCTCTTGATGTTACCTATTTTTCTTTTTAATGTGGAGACTAGCCAAACACTGGTGGTTTATAACTGTTATCCCAGCTACCTTGGAGGCTGAGATCTGAGAATCGGGGGTCAAAGCCAGTCTGGGCAGGAAAGTCCATGAGATTCATATCTCTAAAAAAAAACAAAAACGATTCAGAAAAAGGAAGACGTGGAATTGTGGCTCACAGTGGTAGAGTGCTGGACTTGAGCAAAAGGAAAATCTTAGGCCCTGAGTTCAAACCCCAGTAACCAGTGCACATGTGTGAGATCACGGTTCAAAGCCAGCCCAGGCAAGAAAGTCCGTGAGACTCCGATCTCCAAGGAATCACCAGAAAACCAGAAGTGGAGCTGTGGCTCAAAGTGGTAGAGCACCCGCTTTGAGCACAAACAGCCCAGAGACAGCATCCAGGTCCTGAGTTCAAGCCCCAGCACTCACACAAAATCCAAACCAGTCCCAAACAACGAAGACAAACCCACCCAGCTAGAATTGGCAAAACCCCCTTTATGCCAAAGACAAAACAAACTAATGAGGGTAAAATTCTCCCCAGGGCTAGATCTCATACAAGCTACCCTTCCCGACCTCATTGTGAGGCTGGAATTCTCCATTACTGTCCTGATGGGTTATTTCCATCTTCACAGTCAAAGAAGGGTTCCTTCATTATTGGTGTCCTGCCTCCCTTTCACCCAGGCATACTTTCACGCAGAGACCATAGACAACCAGAAATGAGAGGTCGAATTCTTGTCATTTCTCAACACAGACCACGGTGGGGCATGAAGAGACCGAGTTGAAGGATTTCCAAGAAATTCCATCACAGCCCCCCCCCCGCACCCCTCCCACCTCACCCCAGCATTTCCAAATTGCATGCTCTAAGACAGGGTGGTTGTTTCTGCTAATTAAGCTCAGGGCTTACCTTGAACAATGTCGTGTGTGACTGCGAAGCATGAAACCACAATGAATCAACTTGTTTTGTGAAACAGAAAATGCGTCTTCCTAATTACGCTTGAAGAAACGACCCATAATGACAGAGGAAAGCTGTGTCTTGTCACTATACAGAGAGGCAGGAAAAGTGTCTCACCAGTCCTGACTTGAATCTCTAACCACCCTATAAATTATCTTTATACTGCCTCAAACCCACTCATAAAATACATATATATAAAATAAAATAAAATGGCATTAAGGTTTCCTAGGTAACTAATACATTCCCCAAGGGAATAAGCCTCAGGAGACAAAGAGGGGAGGGGAGAGGAGTGGGAGAGGAGGAGGGGGAGCAAAGCAAGGAAAAGAAGACTCAAACAACTACAACCAAAGGAAATCCAACATTAGATTAGACCCATGTGACATCAACAAAATATTTCATGAGGAGTCATTAAGTTTTATTGTGTGTATTTGACATAGATATGACTTTGCCATTAATTCCATCTCAGGGCAGTAATATTCTCTATGGACTTTTCTTCCCTGTATCCATGCCAGCGTTGTGAATTGTAGATTCGGGGTGTGGGGGGGATTGCGAGAGAGAGAGAGAGAGAGAGAGAGAGAGAGAGAGAGAGAGAGAGAGAGAGAGAGAGAGTGTGTGTGTGTGTGTGTGTGTGTGTGTCCTGGGGCTTGAATTCAGGGCCAGAGTACCAACCCAGAGCTTTTTATGTTCACTCAAGGCTGGAGCTTTGCCACTTGAACCACAGCTCCACTTGTGGCTTTTGGGTGGTTTCTTAGGGATAAGAATCGCACCGACTTTCCTGCCAGCACTGACTTTGAACCAGATCCTTAGATCTCAGCCTCCAGAGTAGCTGGGATGACAGTCGTGAGCCACCAGCTGGATTTCTGAGCTGTTCTAGAATCCTGTCGGAAGCCATCAAGCCCAGATAAGGCTCCGATGAGGTTGTCCAGTGGTATAGCTGATTCTGGCAGGGAGAGAAGTCGACCTCCTGCTATGTTACAGTGTTTCAGGGTTTGGTTTGTGTGTTTTCTTTCTTTCTGTCAACTTGAAGGAAATGATGGCAATGCCCAAATCTCCTCCCCGTCCCCCCTCGTGTTGATTAAGCTGTAAGCATCTCCTGCGTGGTTCCTTCTCTGTTTGGAAAGAGATAAGGAGGGAATGGGGACCCCATTTTTTGTCTTAGTGAAGAAGACCTTGGTTTGGCTAAAGGAACCGAGGTGAGTCGGTGAGTGTCTGGGGACAAGAAGAGGACGGGTGAGATAAGGAAAGAGCGCGCCCAGAAAAGCTCGAGGGGAGGGGGTTTAGGCATGGCTGCCTTGAGTAGCTGTTGTCTACAACTTCTGTCTCTTAGCTTGAACACACAGCCATTGCTAGAACCTTCTGCGCACAGGTGGCGTGAAGGGCCCCCCCCCCTTTCCCGATCCTTAAATGTTGGCACCATCTCTGGTGCCAACCTGTTTCTTTTTTGCAGGTTGGGTTGATTGTTCCAGAATCACTGATGTGGTGACTCCATCAGTTACCTGGACAGAGGGTGGGCTGGGGGGTTGGGAGTGAGAATGGGGAGGGGTGGGATTAGAAGATGGTGCTTCCCCCCCCACCCCACCAGCAGTGAAAGATAGAACTTGCAAATGGTTGAAGGTTGGCTAAGGTAGAGCATCTACTGGGAGAATTTCAAGAGAGACCAGAAGGAAAGCTGGGGAAAATGAGCAGGCATTCAAGCTGGCTGCAGTACCATCACCCCGAGATAAAACAAGCCCCACTTCTTTTTTTTTTTCCAGTCCTGGGCTTGAGCTCAGGGCCTGAGCACTGTCCTTGGAATTTTCTCAAGGCTAGAGCTCTACCACTTGAGCCTCAGCACCATTTCCGGCTTTTTTCTATGTATGTGGTACCAAGGAATCGAACCCGGGTCTTCATGCATGCTGGGCAATCACTTTAACCACTAGGCCAAACTCCCGGCCCCACCCCACTTCTTTTTTAGTTTATTATTTCTTTTCTTATTCGTCAGTCGTGGGGCTTGAACTCAGGGCCTGGTCGCTGTCCCCTGAGCTCTCCGGCTCCAGGCTGGCGCTCTACCGCTTGAGCCACAGCACCCCTTCTGGTTTTCTGGTGGTTCATTGGAGATCAGAGTCTCCTGGACTTTCCTGCCTGGCTTTGAACCTCCATCTTCAGATCTCGGCCTCCTGAATAGCTGGGATGGCAGGCAGGAATCACGGATGCCCAGGGAAAACAGGTTCTGTCCAGATCTATCACTTCTTGGGTCTAGGAATGAACCCTATCCTGGTATTTTCTGAGCATGCATCCCAGCCCGCCTCACCCCTCCCTTTCCCCCACTGCCTGGCCCCACATAGGTTAGAGCCCTCCTTTTATGAGGCTAAGCCGCCCTCACACCAGCATTTCCATTTGGTTCCTGTTTGGTGTTTCAACCACACCGTGGCGCCATTGCAAAAGCTAAGGGTGGTCAGAAGGCAAAGTGGGAATTGGCCTTGGGAGAGAGGTGAGTTTGTTCTTGCTGTTGTTGTTAATTTTAAAGGGGGTGGGGGTGCTTTCCGATACTGGATCCAGTTTGTGCTCTAGCACAAATAAATCACTTTCGAGGGAAGGGGTCTTTTCACTCAGGGGCAACAGAGAGGAGGAAGGGAGGGAGGAGGAAGGGAGGGAGAGAGAGAGAGAAGAGGGAAAGACTTAACTGGGCTGTATATCCGAAGACATGAAATCCTTTGCCTCTCACCATCTCAGTGTGTTCTGTACATTACGTATCTGTAGCACCATAGACAGACAGACAGACAGATAGATAGATAGATAGATAGATAGATAGATAGATAGATAGATAGATAGATAGATGCATGGATGGATGGATAAATGGATGCATGGATGAATGGATGGATGGATGGATGGATGGATGGATGGATGGATGGATGGAGAGATTTTTTAAGGCCTTTATTTTGAAAACGTGAGTTTGGTGAGAAGTCACACTACCTACACCCCAAGATCTAATCAAGCATTTTCTTATCTTTACACAAACACTGTCTTTCTCTTTCCTTTCTTTTTCTGCTCCTTGCTTGTTCTCCAATCTTCCTCAGCTGAGGAAGAGCTAGAGGAGAGGAAAGAAACACAGAAAAGGAGAAGGTAGGAACGGGCAGTGACCAAAGAAAAGTGTGAAACCCACAACCACACAACACAGCACAACACAACTGTCCACTGGAGAAAACCCACCTTCCAGGAAAAGTGCATCTGACAAGCTCTGCTCTGAGTCTGTGTCTCCCCTTCCCTCTTTCTCTTTTCCCTCCCCCCCTCCCCCCTCCTCCGCCCCTCCCCCTCCCCCACCACCACACATATTTGGCAAGTTTAAGGTGTCACCTCTCACGTTACAAGGCCTGATGATTACACACACACAGAAGTGGAGAAGAAAAAAAAATAAAACAATAAAACTCTAAGGTCACGCCAGTCCTGAGATATTTGGTCTCCCCCCCACCCACAAGGCGGAGGGGGGGGGAGTCCCGGCCAGATGATATCTGCAGCACACAATCTTAAAAATTCCCCCTGGCTGCAACCACCACCATGTCTCTTGCTCTTTTCTCCTGATTTTTCCCTCTCTTTCTTTCATATTTAAGCTTGCCCCTCTCCTCCCCCCCTCCTCCTTCCTCCAGTGACCAGGGAGGGGTGTGTGATGGGGGGGACTGCCAGAGGTTTAGCCCGCACATGCTTTTAACCCTTTCTTCCTGCAGCCAAGTGAACTACCCCCCCCCCCCCCTTGCATTGTTCAACCTTGGAACTTGAGAACCAGAGAAAACTGGGGCCTGAGAGTCCCTCCTTCGGCCGCGGGGAGGAAAGGGAGAGGGAGAGAGGGAGGAAAGTGGGAGGGAGGGAGGGGAAAGGGAGGCGGGCCAGAGGAGAGGTGGGGTGGGGGGAAGAAATCCAGAACCCCTCAAAGCACAGTCCAATCCAGACCTTCTTGGTGTAGGTTGCGTGTGTGTGTGTGTGTGTGTGTGTGTGTGTGGAAGAGGAGGAAGAGGAGGAAGAAGAAGAAGAAGAAGATTGATCTCTGGGCTCAGGAAAAGGCACTGAAGGAGAATCGGGCCAGGCCAGGCCGGCGGCGGGGAGGTGACACCCCGGACCCTCTCGGCAGGGACACGCAATTCCGTCTGTCTTCCATGTGGCAATCTTCCAACCCGCTAGGATGATGATGAGGCAGGTACAATCTATCTAGTACGGAGCACCCCCTCCCGCTCCCCCACCCCCCTCTCTCCCCATCCTCCCTCCCCATCCTCCCTCCCCCACCCCCACCCCATTTCAGCCTCTGTATCCTCTCTCTGCATTTCCTCCCGAGTGTTCGTCCGGTGGTGTCCGAGGAAAAACTCAAACCCCCAGTCCTGGGAGATGCAGGGGTGCAGGAAGTGAACCCCAGCTCGGCCTGTAGAAAGGGAAGGTGGGGTTCTTGTAGAAAGACACTCTGGGAGGGAAGGGCATTCGGTGGGGGGGGAGCTTCAAGTGAGGATCTGAAGGGGGAGGGCTTGGATGCAAGATTGCACAGTGGGGGGATGTCCCCCCCTTGCAGATGAGAGGGGGGGGAGCGCTTGGAGCAAGCGGGGTCACACCGAGAGAGCTAAAACGGTCTCAGAATAAGAGCTGGGTTCTCTCCCCCCTTCTCTCCCTCCCTCCCTCCTTCCCTCCCATCTTTCTTCCACTGCCCCCCCAGTGAATTTTCCCTGTGCACACCTGGTGCACACTCAAATCAGCTTTGCTACTGTGACTTTGGGGGAGTCAGGAAGAGGCTGTGTGTGTGTGTGTGTGTGTGTGTGTGTGTGTGTGTGTGTTGCTTGCCTTTTCCTTTCCCCTTGTGGCCCCCAAGGTGCTGAGTGGATGGTGGGAGGCGGGAAGGTGTCTCAGCTTCCTGGGGTCAAGTCCTAGTTGGGGAGGGGTGGGGTGAGTTGAAGTGGGGGGGGGCTGGGCTCCAATCCATCCTTCTTTGCACACTTTTGGGGTGCACCACACGCACACATCACCTCTTCCGTGGCTGACTTTGTGGCTCCTCTACCCTTTACCCCCATATCTCCTGGGCTTGTTACTCTGCCTTGGTCACCACTGCCCCCCCACCCCAAGGCCCAGGAGTGGGAGAGGGTGGGGGGGCTCCCCCTGGGGAGCGAGTCGTTCTGCCTCTTTAGAGTCCTCTAGTTGGGGAGCTGGGGAAGGTGATGGAGGGGTGGGCTGGGAAGAGATGGGAAGAAAGGCTGAAAGGGGCTGAGGATTTAGAAGGAGCCTGTGGTTCAGCTCAGCACAGGAGCCAAGCCTTTCTGCTTTCTAGAAAGACAAGTCTCCAAAGGAAAGCCAAGCCAAGCCAAATCAATACAGAAAATAAATGCAAATATAAAAAATAAATTAAAAAAGCAAAGACCCCCTCCTCCCCATTTTTAAGGGTGAGTGGGGTGGAAATAACCAATGAGATAGACTCAAGATAGGAGTGTGAAACATATAGATATATATATATATATAATCATGATGAATGTTTTGTGGCCACTGGGGAGAGGGGCCCCACCAACTCTCCCTCCCTGGAATCTTCAAAAGGGACAAACTTAGAAGTTGTCATTGGGGTATGTGGGGGGGGGGTTGTGGTGATTGTGGCAAGGAGTTTGCATGTTACTGTTGCAGAGTTGGCTGTTATTACAGTGGCAAGGAGTTTGGGTGTCACAGTTGCAAGGGGTTTGGGTGTCACAGTTGCAGAGTTGGGTGTTGTTACAGTTGCAAGGGGTTTGGTGTTACAGTTGCAGGGTTGGGTGATGTTACAGTTGCAAGGAGTTTGGGTGTCACAGTTGCAGGGTTGGGTGTTGTTACAGTTGCAAGGAGTTGGGTGTTACAGTTGCAAGGGGTTTGGTGTTGTTACAGTTGCAAGGAGTTTGGGTGTTACAGTTGCAAGGGGTTTGGTGTTACAGTTGCAGAGTTGGGTGTTGTTACAGTTGCAGGGTGGGGTGTTGTGACAGTTGCAGGGGGTTTGGGTGTCACAGTTGCAGCGTTGGGTGTCGCTGCCGTCGTCTCCAGGGCGGAGCGGGGTCGGGGTCCCCGGCCTGCGCCCCTGCGCCCCGGCTGGGCTGGGCTGGCGGGCGTGGCGAGGCCGGCCGGCGCGCACAGGGTTAAGGCGGCGCGGTGGCGGCGGCGGTGGCGGAGCCGGGAGCCATCTGGCCGGCTCGGCTGGTTAGAAGGCGCGCGGCGGATTCCGGGGCGGCCGCACCGAGTGCCCGGCTCCCGCGCCCCGCGCGCCCCGCCGCCCCGCGCCCCTCCCCGGCTCTCCCCACGGGGGGCCCGCGAGTGGACGACCCGGCCCGGCTCATGCCGCCGTCCGCGGGCGGAGCGGGGCGGATGTCATGGTTACTTTGGCCACGGTAAGGGTGGGGAGAGGGGCGCGGGGGGGGGCGCGCGTGGACGTGGGAGTGGGGGGGCGGGCGGGAGGGAGGGGAAGGGTTCCCCCCTTCGTGGGGAGGGTCAGCCCCACTCGCGCCCCCGGGAAACGCACTGCGCTTTCCCAGGGATTTGGGGTGCGCTTCCCCCACCCCACAAAAGTTTGCTGTGGGATCTGTGTGTGGGAGAGGGGGGGAGAGGGGGGGCAGGACGCGACCCCAGCCCGAGCCACACACCCAGCCCCGTTACACACGCCCCTGCACGCGCCCCTCCCGCTCCCCATCCGCCCTCCCCAGGCTTCCCCTCTAACAAAGGGGGGGAGCAGGGTGCTGTGGGGACCCCCCTTCCCGCTACCCTGTCCGCCTCCCTCCCACCCCCACGGGGTTCCACACACACACACGCTGGGACCCCACCACGACCACCCGGTGTCCCGGTGTCCTGGACCTGCTTTGGGGGTGTCCTGAAAGTCTCTGGGGTGCCGCTGCAGGTCTGGGGTCGCCTTTCTTCTCCCCAGCCCGGGGTGGGGGGGCTCCCCGCTCTCCCTCTCCCCACTTTGGGCCATCAGGACCGACTAAGCCTTTGCAGTTTCTCGAGGGCCCCAGTGGGGTTGCTGCGGGGAAAGTGGTGGGGGGATCCAGAGATCGGCGGGGACTGAGATGGGGGGGTGGAAAGATTTCCTCTCCCCCCCCACACACAAGGGGCAGGAGGAGGAGGGGTGGGGTGGCACGGGGCAGGCAGGGAGGGAGAGAAGGCAGAAATGGAGGTGCAGATAAGGTCTTGGGGTGCGCTTGTCCTTGGAGAGGGGGTGCGCTGGGGATTCCGGGCGCTGTGATTCCTCTGCACTCCAAACGGGCGCCCCCATCCCCCCTCACACCCCACAGCGCCCTGTGTACGGAGCCGGGCGTCCCGGGGACTGGAAAGGATGGGGGTTCAGGGGTGGTGGGAGGGGCGGAGAAGGAAGGGGACACTCAGGAGGTCCCCTGGCTTTGACTTCTGACAGGCGACAGGTTGTGTGCGAGCGGAGTGGGGCGTGAAGAGGGAGGGAGCCCTGCCAATTTGTTTGCATGTGCCCAGGGGTGGGGGGCCGCTTGGGGGAGGGGAGGGGGTTCTGGTTGATGTTGGTAACCACACCCACCCCCACCCCCCCACACACAGTGCCAGGAGCAGAAGGAGCAAACCCAGGTCCCTAAAAACATTCAGAGCAGCGGTTGTGAGCATGCAACGCAACGCAATGCAACCCAGACGGGAACTTTTCCACCTGGCTCTGCTTTCACAAAATTCTGCAGCTGAGGCTGCTTCTTCTCTCTGTGCCTCACTCCTCTACCCACACGTGGTGGCACAAAGAAATCCCCCGAGGTAGCACGCTACACACACACACACACACACACACACACACAGAGGCAGGCATCATAGATCACCAAAGCCCAAAGATGTTGACCTGATCTCTGTCTGTTTCTTCCCCTGCCTTGCAGGGGGGCAGGGGGGCAGGAATTGGAGAAAAGGAGTCCAAGTAAGTAGATACTGGTTGTTTTGAACCTGGGGACAGATGGGCGGGAGGGAAGGAGTCTGTTTTGCGTGCTTATGGTCAAAACCAATGCTTCAGAATGGGGTCTTATTTAATAATAAGAGAATTCACGATCACCGGTTAATACCCATTATCTTGGCCCATGGTACAGGGTACTGGGTACTGGGTCATGCAGGCTGAAGTACCCTGGCAGGCGGAGTGGGGGAATTCCTTCCAGAGGTTTGCTGGGAAGGCACAATGGGTGCTTGTTGAGGATTCTGACCAATCTAGAATTCAGTTTCTAGATGTGTTTATGGGGCTTGGGGTGTGGGGGGGAGAATGCTGACTTAAATCTATGTGGGGGTTCATCCCTGAGGGCAGAGGATAATGTAAGGGGTGGGAAAAATAATAAGAAATAGAAGATGCTTTCTCCTCTTCCTTCTTCTCCTCCCTTCCTCCTCCTCCTCCTCCTCCTCCTCCTTCTCCTCCTCCTCCTCCTCCTCTTCTTTTTTGGTATTCATACTGGGGCTTGAACTCAAGGCCTAGACCCTGTCCCTAAGCTTTTTCACTCCAGGCTAGCACTCTACCCCTTTGAGCCACACCTCCACTTCTGTTTTGTTTGGTTTTCTGGTGGTTCATTGGAGATGAGAGTCTCAGGGACTTTCCTGCCCAGGCTGGCTTCAAACCATGATCCTCAGTTCTCAGCCTCCTGAGTAGCTGGGATGCCAGGCGGGGGAGCCACCGAGCCCAGATTGAGGAATTCTTGTTCTCAACAGCTGGAGGAAAGTATGGGGAAGGGTTGAAGAGAGAATGTGTTGATCTTTGAGGCTTCTGGGGTGTGAATGGAAAGCGCACGTGTGTGTGTGTGTGTGTGTGTGTGTGTGTGTGTGTGTGTGTGTGTGTAGGAATTCCGTGTGTTTGGGGAAAGATGGAGTTGTCTCTCACGGGCTCGTTTGCAGGAAAAGTGGATGGAACTCGAAAACAGCATGTGGAGTGAGATAAGCCAAGCTCAAAGGAAAAAAAAAAGCCAAATATCATATGTTTTTGCTTGAATGTGTATCTTACAGGCAAAAAGAAAGAAAATAAAATAAGGCCTGGCTAAAGGAGGAACTGTGACATTTAGGGAGCTGGTGATAAGGCTGGGGCAAAGTTCTCTGGACCCCAGAAGAAGTTGAGGTACATGGCAGAGAATGTTCCCCCCCCCAATCACAGAGACCCCAGCTGGCTGAGGCTCTGATCTCGTGAGGGAGTGGAAATTTGAATGTATACCTTATTTGAACGTATGGCATTTAAAAAACCTCATTTGTGTTATTTTTATATGTGCTATTTTGAGCTTCTCTCTCTCTCTCTCTCTCTCTCTCTCTCTCTCTCTCTCTCTCTCTTTGAGGGGCAGTTCATCTTTGTGAGAGGTAGTTAGAGATGGATTAGTAATAGCTACTTTATAATGATAAGATGCCTGGTTACCAGGGTCATTTCTGGTCCCTGAGATGCCAGGGACCAGAAGTGGTAGAGTGCCAGCCTTGAGGAGGAAAAAAAAAGGCTCTGGGATTGAACTCATGGCCCAAAGTTGAAGCCTCAGGACAGGACACCGAAAATAATACTGATGATGATGATGATGATGAAACAATAATAATAATAATAATAATGATAATAAAAGAGGTTGTTGACATCAGGCTTGGGAAGAGATGGCAGAATTTTCTGAGGTCCTGACAGTAAAGTAGACGAAGGTAGATTGCAAAACGCTGCCATATTTTCATCCATTTCCCAACAGGTGAATTGGAAAACAAGTCTCGAATGCTTTTGGAGTCTTCTAGTGTCGTAAAGTGGCTCTGTCGGGGGTGACATAGCTCCTTCCCTTCCTCACCCCCTCCCGCTCTGCCCCTCCATGTTTCTCTCCTTGTGGGCTGTCCTGAGTCTTGAACTCTGGACCTGAGTGCCGTGGCTGGGCTGGCTTTGAATTGTGATCCTCAGATCTCAGCCTCCGGAGTAGCTGGGGTGACGGGTGAATGCCACTGTACCCCAGCTCACTGGAAAGGGCCAGCAAGCAAGCATTCCATGCCAACACAAAGGTGTGACTCTAGAGAACAGAGAGGAGGACGTCGTGTTTGTCCTCTGGCCCAGCCAGCAGGTGGATAAGAAGCAAAGCAGATCCCAAGCTAGTAATCCAGGTGGTCGTTTTACTTGTCTAGACAATAAGCAGACAGGGGGCATCATGGGGAAGAGGAAGACCGAGGCTAGGGAGCGTGGGGGGGTGGCGTGGGAAAGGCCGAGTCCCCACTCCCACAGTTTACGGGGCCACAGCGGAGACCCAGAGACAACTGTGTCTGGGAGTGCTTCCAGGAGTTAGGGCAGCTAAGAGCGCCTGGCTCAACCTCAAGGCCCCCAGGATGGATGGAGTGGTTCGGTGGCCATAAATAGTCAGAAGCAAAGCTGTTTCCACGAGGCACTAAACCCATTCCCAGTTGCTTTTCTTGGAGAGGTCGGGCCCAATTAAGTTGATTGGAAGAGGTCAGGTCTGACGGCTCCTGCAGTCCTCGCCACCTCCCCCCACCCCCCAAGCAGGATCCAGGCCAGCAGGGTTTAATTACATAACATCTCCCGTCTCCCAGATGTTGTATCCAATGTTCAGGTCCCTTCTCCCCGCCCCAGCCCCCCCCCCCATCTGAGCAGGCAGCTCCCGGGGGGATTCTCTCCAGGCCTTTTTCCTTTAGACATAGGCAGGTCCAAGGGCTGGAAGGTGAGAGATGGGTGATCATCCAGCCTGGTACCCATGCTGGGAAGAGTCTCAAATGGCTTCGAAACCTTGATACCCAGCTTTGGGGGGCTGGGGCGGGGTGGATTTCTGACACAAGGGAAGGCCCTGAGGCTAGAGTGAAGAGCTAAGTGTGTGTGTGTGTGTGTGTGTGTGTGTGTGTGTGTGTGTGCACACTCAGGGATGCATGAGCAGTCTCAGTGGGGAAGAGACATTTGTGTGTAGAGCTTTAGGTCCGGGCTTCTGTCTGAGGTTTGATCAGCACCAAATTATTTCTCACCGACGGGCCTGATTGGGTCAGGAAAAAAATAAATACATCAAACAGACGGGAGCAAGTTCTTTCCGATTGTTTGTATGACCATCTGTACGTGGGGAAGGTGGAACTTTCCAGTATACTTGCTGTCACACACACACACACACTGTGAGGGGGGAGAATTACCCCTCGATGAGTCACTTCATTTGTTTATTTATTTATGGTACTGACTTTGGAACTTGCCTTTGGGATTCCCATTTGCCAGATTGAAGTTCTATGGCTTGACTCATAGCTGCAGCCCTTGGATTTTTTTTTTTTTTGGAAATAGAATGGGGGGTGGGGGTTGTTTGTTTTTCACCAAGTCAGCTTGGACCACGATTCTCCTATTAGCCTCCCATGTCCCGGGATGGTGCTGGGCTCCTGGCTGGAAGAGGTCTTGTAAACTTTTGATGGCCTGGACTGGAAGCCTTCAACTTCCATCTTCCTGCCCTTGATTTCCACCTGAATGGCTGGGTTGAAGCCGTCCATGGGAATGGACATGTGAATGGGTGTTGACTGATTTCCAGCTTGTCTCGGAGATCTCCCCTCCCTCTCCCCACCTCTTCCCCAGGCATTCCTCATTCACGATGCTCTTGGAGTTCAAATCTACATCCGTACCACTCGGAGAAGTCTGGAAAGTTCTGAGGGCTGGCCAGGTCTCTGGGGTGGCTGGTAGAACCAGCTTCCGTGACTGTGGCTCTTAGCTGGGAAGCAGCGTTTGTTGGGGGATTGGGTGAGGTCTGTGTGATGGCTCATTTCTCTAGAGATGATGTTATACAACCAGTTCTTTCCTTTTCCTTTCTTTCTGGCACATTTTCTTTTGCTTTTGGACCAGGAGAGGGCAGAGCAGTTGACATCCTCCATGGCTAAGTAAAACTCATCACCCCAAACCCAAGGCAGGGTGATTCTTTTGAGCCATAGGAGGTGGCAGGTGGCCCGCTGACTGGACAACGAAGAATCGGGAGTTGAACTTTTCAATCCATTTTGTCTCTAATGAGCCTGCATGTTTCTTCCGGGCTATAATTTTTTTTTTATTTTCCCCCAACCTGTCACTGCCTTCTCGTCCTCTTGAACTCACTTCTCCCTGGGCATATCTTTAATGAGCTTTTTGTTTTTCTTTTTTAATCTTTAGAGAATGGCTGAGTCAAAGGCAGGAAGCTATGCAGAGAATTTGCCAGAGTATTTTGTTTTGGCTAAGACACCACTCAAGATGCTGGCTTAGCTTGGTGGGGAGGGGAGGGGAGCGGGGGTTCCATGAGCCATGTACAGAGCTGGGAGAACTTGGGTCTGGCTTTCTGGGAAAGTCCTTCGAGCTGGCACTTCCCTTGCAGCCATGATTCCCTTGCAGCTTGTGATGGGTGTGCATGCGGGCTGTCATCCCAGCAACTCTGGAAGAGGCTGAGACCTGGAGAGGAGTGGTTCAAAGCCAGCTGGGACAGAAAAGTCCTCAATGACCATAACCTGGAGGTCTATACTGGAGGCCAGATATTATCGGCAGACATTACGTGGTGTCCTTTACGCGTTCCCAAAGAACCCCATTTTTAAGGTAATACGATGTATGTGTGTTGAGGGGGGCCTGAGATTAGGAGATGTTTGCAGAAGACTTGATCGACAGGTTTTCCTAAGTCCAGCGTCTGGCAGGCCCGGAAGTTGTAAGAGGACAGGCTCCTGGGAATCGAAATGGAAAGAGGCCACGAGTGGGAGAAGGCAGGAAGTCTCTTCAGGAAGATGGTTTTGTGTTTCCTGCCTAAAGGAGGGAACGAGTTCTATTTAGACCAGAGAGCCAAGGGCAGAGGGCTGAGCTGTGAGCCAGGGTTGGCCAAGATCAGAGCCAAGATGGTGGCATGGACTCTCAGTTGTTTCTTTCCTGGAAGAAAGCACATGGGAGTGGCTTTGAGGGGGCTGGCTCTTTCTTCATTCCTTCTCTCCCCCGGCCCTCCCCTGTCCTAATGATGCCACCCGGTGCCATTCTCCTCAAGATGATTCCTGACCCTTGAGGAAAGGTGGTTTCCGCTGGGCAAGTGACAGGGCAATCATTTAACATGGACTCGCTACACTGCACGTGCAAACAAAAATAAGGAGGAAGAGGAAGCAGAAGTGGAGGCAGAAGAAGAGGAGGGGGAGGAGGGGGAGGAGGAGGAGGAGGAGGAGAGGAGGAGGAGGAGGAGGAGAGGAGGAGGAGGAGGAGAGGAGGAGGAGGAGGAGGAGGAGGAGAGGAGGAGGAGGAGGAGGAGAAGAAGAAGAAGAGGAGGAGGAGAAGAAGAAGAGGAGGAGGAGGAGAAGAAGAAGAGGAGAAGGAGAAGAGGAGGAAGAAGAAGAAGAAGAAGAAGAAGAAGAAGAAGAAGAAGAAGAAGAAGAGGAGGAGGAGGAGGAGGAGGAGGAGGAGGAGGAGAAGAGGAGAAGGAGAAGAGGAGGAAGAAGAAGAAGGAGAAGAGGAGGAAGAAGAAGAAGAAGAAGAAGAAGAAGAAGAAGAAGAAGAAGAAGAAGAAGAAGAAGAAGAGGAGGAGGAAGAGGAAGAGGAGGAGGAGGAGGAGGAGAAAGAAAGAAGAGGAAGAAGAGAAAGAAGAAGAAGAAGGGGAAGAAGAGGAGAAGCAGGAGGAGGTGGAAGAGGAGGAAGAAGAGGAAGAGAAAGAAGAGAAAACGAGAAAGAAGAAAAGGAGAAGAAGGAGCAGGAGGAAGAAGAGGAGGAAGAGGTGAAAGAAGAGCAGGAGGAAGAAGAAGAAAAGGAGGAGGAGGAAGAAGAAGGAGGAGGAGAGGAGGAGGGGAAGAGGAAGGAGGAGGAGGAGGAAGTGGAGGGGAGGAAATAGAAGAGGAAGAAGAAGAGGAGGGGGTAGAAGAGGAAAAGGAGGAAATGAAGAGGAAGAAGAAAAAGAAGAGGAGGGAGGAGGGGGAGAATGAGGAGGAGGGGGAGGAAGAGGAGGAGGAGGAGAAGGAGGAGGGGGGAGGAGGGGGGGAGGAGGAGGAGAGGGAGGAGGGGGAGGAGGGGAGGAGGGGGAGGAGGGGAGGAGGGGAGGAGGGGCAGTTAAGTCATTGTGCAGTGGGGAGGTGACTGGGTGACAGAGTACTTGCTTAGCATCACAGGGCAGCTCTGGTTGCGTCCCTCACCCATTCCCTCATTCATTCAGTTGAACGACTTTCCGCGGGCCATGTGCTGTTTTCCTCCCTTGTTTCGTAATGGAGCCGATTGCCTTTTAGCATCTGGTAGCCGGGCTTGCTCTTTCCCAGCCTCTCTCCTCCTGTCCTCCCTCCCTCCTCCTGTCTCCAGATGTTAGCGCCAGTCATTTACAAGCCGGGGTCCCTGCCACCCCTTGGGGGCTGGGCTGGTGGAGGAGGAATCTCCACTGCGTTTGGAGAAGACAGGGCTGGAGCTTCTCACCTTGCACCCTGCAAAAGGCATCTGCCTGACAGCGATTGGGGGGGGTCCTTTCCTCCCCTCTCTTGGGGGGCCTCTCTTGCTTCCTCTTCTGGAAGGAAAACAAAACAAAGGGAGAGAGTTTGGTTCACCGATTTTTGTTCAAGGGTCCAACCTCATTTTGCTGCATCCCTCCCTCCCTCCTCCCCTCCCTCCTCCCCTCCCTCCCTCATCATGGCCCACGCCTGGGATTCCTGGTCTTTCCTAACTTGTGTATGGAGCTGCAGAGGAGGTGGAGGAGGAAATGAAATTATACGGTGCCAGATAAGTAATTGACCATATGGATGAGTGCGTGCTTGCAAAAAAATAAAATAAAATAAATGCTGAGGAAGCAACTTGGCCAGATTTGTGGTGGAGGAGGGATGGGAGGAGGGTGACAGGAGAGGGAAGTGTGAGATTGAAAAGGAAAAAAAAAATGTCAGGCAGTAGCTGAATACCTGGCACTGCATCCCAAAGGGCCTCCATGGGCCCAGGGCTGTGGCGATGCAGCAGGAGGCTGAGATCTGAGGACCTGGGTTCAAAGCCAGTGCGCGCAGGCAGGCAGGAGAAGCCAAGGAAACAAATGGTCTCTCCAATAAACCCAGCAGGGCAGGGGGGGTAGAGTTGGAGATAGAGGTGTGGCTCAAACGGCAGAGCACCAATCGTCAGTGCAGAAGGTCTGGGATGGCACCCAGGCCTTGGGTTTAAACCTAAGACTCTAACAGAGAAGGGAGGAAGGAAGGGAGGGAGGAAGGGAGGACTGGAGCTTGTGTCTGCTCAGCTCTTTGCTCCTTCCTCATCTTCCTCACGCCTGCCTGGAACCAAGAAAGCTGTGGCCTGGCTGCCACCTGTGAGGTCAGGGCGTGGACACACACACACACACACACACACACACACACACACACACACACACGGCTCAGTCATGGTGGCCGGACATTGGAAAAGCTATAGAAGAATGAATGAATGACGAGGTCTGGTCCTTGAGCAGGAAGGGCGCATGGAGGGAACTCAGCTAGGTTTGCTTTCCGGGTAGGAAAGATGTCCACCGCCTAGTCTTCCTCTTGGGCTTGGAGCAAGATAGAGGGTCCCCACACCAGTCTTCCATTGTTCCGTGGGTTGGCTGGCTTGGATTTCCAGCAGGTTCAGGGTCCAGGATGCCTCTTCATGGGGAAAGCTGGGGTCCAGATAAGGGTTCCTGGGGGCTGGGTTTGGGGGTCCACTCAGAATAAACCCCACTCAGGGCCACTGACTTGTTCTTCCTCCCCCTGGCTCCGTGGACACTTCTGACGTGGGGACAGACTGCCATCTGCTGTCCATTTGTGTCCACTCCTGCTCAGCTGGCTCTCTCTCTCTCTCTCTCTCTCTCTCTCTCTCTCTCTCTCTCTCTCTCTCTCTCTCTCTCCTTCACCATGTGTGTTAGAGAGGGGTCTCTTTTGGACTGACAAGATGGCGTTTCCCACTGCATGTCTGGCCATGAGTTGACCTATTTCTCCTGGACCAGCCCCCCCAGTGGAATACTAGATACCAAGAACAAGTGGGGGGGGGAGGGAGGATCTGAGAAGGGTGAGCGAGAGGGGAGGGAGGCCAGGGGAGAAATGGGGGTGGGAGTAGGGCCTGGGTGGCTGGAAAGGCTGAGGGAGAGCTGTTCACACCGCCTGTAAACTCCAGAGTTGTAGGACTTGAACTCAGGGCCTGGGCGCTGTCCCTGAGCTTCTTTCACTCAAGGCTGGTGCTCTACCACTCGAGCCACAGCGCCACTTGTGGTTTTCTGGTGGTTCACTGGAGATCAGAGTCTCACGGACTTTCCTGCCCAGGCTGGCTTTGAACTGTGAGCCTCAGATCTCAGCCTCCTGGGGAGCTGGGAGGCCAGGCATTGGTTCATTTCTTACAGCTATCAGGACAGGACTCTGCTTCTACCCGCCCCCCCAAAGCAAGCTGGGAACATGTTCCCTAAAAAGGGCCTGGTAGCTCCTAAGACAGAACATCAAGGAGGCTTGGGTGGGGGGACAGGCAGGGGTCCCCCAAGAAATGAGAAGCAAGGTGGTAGCCGTGGGCCTCGATGAGTGGCATAAATGTAAGAAAAAGGAAGTAGTAATGGATACTTCTTTCTTGGGGTACCAACAGGGTTCACTAACACTGGGAGGGGGCCATTTGTGGCTCAGGGGGTTTGGCAAGGTCTGTGCTATCCAGAAGACAGGTTTCCAGGGAGTCTTGAGTTGCTGTTTAGTAATTCCTTCGCTCTGTCCCTGGCTGGCTTCGTGCTTCTATAATCAGTGTACCCGAAATTCCTGCCCTGCACCCGAGTATATCATCCTTCGGCTGTCGCTGAGAGATGGCCGTCTCTGACCATTTTTCTCACTGCTGTGAGAATCCCCTGTGGTTTCAGTCGAGTGGGTTCTTTCAGGAGTTGCTCTGTCTGTGGTCGGCGGGAATCCTCCTTCTGGTGTTCGAATCCCGTCCAGTGTGTGATCAGGAGAGGGAGATTGTTTTTTTGTTTGTTTGTTTTTGTTTTTGTTGTTGCCACCTTCCAAGCCAGATCCCCTACACCATTCCGGAAGGATTTCTCAGGACAAGTGAAATGTCAGCACAGCATGTCCCCAGTGGAGGGGAAAACGAAAAAAGCAAAATAATCGAAGATAATGGTGCCAGGCTAGGGTACCCAAGGCTGGGGCGTGAATGGTGGATGGGCTTCTTAGAAGAAACTCCCACACCCCGAGAACCAGAGACTGTCACACGGTCTCTCCAGCCTCCACGGGTCACCTGTCCCCGTCCGTCTTCTGTTCATCCGTCTCATTCTAGGCTTGCCAATATCACATCCTCCGATTCCAAAACCCCTTACGAATGGAACTCGATTGGCCCAGCCTGAGTGAGAAGGTTCACGAGAGTTCACCAGGCTGGGGGATGACAGGCACAGCCTGACTGTGTCATGGAGTCCCCACACTCCCCCCAAAAAAGGAGAAAGAAGGAAGGAAGGAAGGAAGGAAGGAAGGAAGGAAGGAAGGAGGGAGGGAGGGAGGGAAGGAGGGAGGGAGGAAGGGAGGGAGGAAAAGAAAGAAAGAAAAGAAAAAAAGAAAGAAAAGAAAAGAAAGAAGGAAGGAAGGAAGGAAGGAAGGAAGAAAGAAAGAAAGAAAGAAAGAAAGAAAGAAAGAAAGAAAGAAAGCTTCCATTTCAGAGGCTGAACCCTTAACCAAGGTGCAGCTGCTGTCAACGTTATCTGCAAAGAGGGTCGGTAGAAAGTTCTGGAAGGCTTTGGGACAGGAAGACAGCCAGTGAGTTTACAGGAGATTCTTGTTCCCCAATCCTGGGGCTGAATTATCAGACAAAAGTTTCTACTTCACAAAACCTCCCGTCAGGGAAATGTGTGTGTGTGTGTGTGTGTGTGTGTGTGTGTGTGTGTGTGTGTGTGTGTGTGAGTTGTGGGGCTTGAACTCAGGGCCTAGACACTCTCCCTCAGCTCTTCGGCTCAAAGCTGGCACTCTACCACTTGAGCCACAGCCCCACGTCAGCTTTTTTCTGGTGATTCATTGGTGATCAGAGTCTCATGAACTTTCCTGCCCAGGCTGGCTTTGAACCCCGATCCTCAGATCTCAGCCTCCTGAGTAGCTGGGAGGACAGGTGTGAGCCACCATGCCCAGCTGTGACTAAATTCTGGCAGGACTCTCAGTTCTTGTCCGGCTCTAGGACATGGTGGGGCCATTCAGATCCTGGGATTTTCCTGTTGGTTTGTTCTTTTAATCGATGGCTATCACATCCCATCAGGACGTTTTCTGGGGTCAGAGAAGCACAGGGCGCATTCTCCATAGTGGTTTGGGAAGCCTGGCTGCTGGATGGTTTAGAAGAATGAGATGTCTCCAGGCTCCCGTCACAGATACAGAACCTGGAACAAGTGACTGGGACGAAAGCCAAACCATGTGTCTCTTGGCTTCCCAGAAACTCATCCTTTCAGTAGACGAGGCCCAGGGCCAGGGCTGGGGCTCAGGGCCTGCCCAGTTCTTGCCTTGTTAGCTTTAGTTTCCAATGGATAGGAAGGCTTTTTCCCTACCTCTCTGGAGCTTGGGCTCGCGTGTAAACAAGTCAGCATGTTAAAGAGGGGGAAGAGGTGTAATGTGATGATTTGGAGGGAATCTGTTCAGGGGGTCTGTGGGTGATTTCTTGGCATCTAGAGCAGAAGTCCTACGTCTCCGTGGCTGCGTTCTGTGGGCAATTGCAGTCAGCCACCTGGCTGCTCTCCAAGGCAGACTTCATTTCCTCATTGTGTGGGGGTCCGAAAGTGGGACTGAGGAGCTGCGCTCTCTCTCTCTCTCTCTCTCTCTCTCTCTCTCTCTCTCTCTCTCTCTCTCTCTCTCTCTCTCTGGGAGAGGGATCCAGACCAAAGTGTATCTATAATATAGATCTATATCTAGGTAGGTAGATATACATAAATTCACATGGATATGTATAGATCTCTCTAGATAGCTATATCTATATCAATATCAACATATTGATCTATAGAGATCCATTATCCAAGATAGAGAGATCCGAATCTGGAGCCCTGACAGCTTCTGTTCCATGTGACACATACCTAGGCAGGTATAGATTTGACATCCTGAGATCCATTCCATCCAGTCATCCATCCATCTACAGAGCCATCCACCCACTCACCCATCCACCCATCCATCTACCCATCCACCCACCCCACCCATCCACCCACCCATCCACCCATCCATCCATCTATCCATCCCCCCATCTTCCCATCCATCCATCCATCCATCCATCCATCCATCCCACCAATCCACCCACCCATCTATCCATCCATCCATCCATCCATCCACCCACCCACCCATCCATCCATCCCCCCATCTTACCATCCATCCATCCATCCATCCATCCATCCCACCAATCCACCCACCCATCTATCCATCCCCCCATCTTCCCATCCATCCATCTATCCATCCATCCATCCATCCACCCACTCATTCATCCTTTATGTCATGCTCATTTCTTCAGGAAACACCTAGTTCTATCAGTAAGAATCTTCTTATTGCCACCTTCTCCCTTAATGATTAGATTTTTTTTCTCTAAATTCACTCCAGAAGACACTCAAGGTGACTTTTTGTGACTTTCCCTACTCTTCTTTTTTTCTTTCTACATTACCTGGAGTTTGGGTTGATGAGCTCTTCGTTGCATATGGAAGAAGAGAACAAGTACAACCAACTTGTCATGTCTACCAATTGCTTTTCTTTGCAGGGAGGAGGATGCGGGAGGTGGTACTGGAGTTTGAACTCAGGACCCTGTACTTGAAACTCAGGAGTGTTACTCCTTTAGCCAGGCCACCAGCCCTGTAACTCCATTATGTGGCAATGGTGGATTTATCACTGGGAATGGTTCTGCAGGGGATGATTCTTCAATCCAGATCAAGAGAAGTGTCTCTTCTCTTTCTCCTTCTTTCTCCTCCTCCTCCTCCTCTTCTTCCTCCTCCTCCTCTTCCTCCTTCTCCTCCTCCTTCATCTTTTCCACTTCTCTTCTTCCTCCCCCCCTCCTTCTGCTTCCTTCTCCCCTCTGGAAACATTTAGTAGGTTGCCCTGTGAGCTGAGCTCTCTTCTGGGTACAAGCAGGAACCACGGCCCTTTTCTCGTGGCGTCCACTGAAGGCCACTCGTGTCTGTAGACAGCTGTGGCGTCAGGCCGGCAGAGTGCTCTTCCTTCTTCCACGTGTGAGGAGACTCCATTGCAAGGAGGGAGACGGGGAATGATGTCCCTTGAGGGTGAATTTTAAACAATCACCCGGCCGCCTCTGCCAGCTGTGGGCTGTGGGTGGACACGGCAAGGTCAGTGTCCATCAGAGAAAATGGTGGCCTGGGCTTTGGCGGCCGGAGGAAGGGGTGGGGAGGCCAGGGGATGAGGGGCTGCCTGGGGAGAGATAAGAGGCCATGCTGAGGAGAGTGTGGTGGCAGATGGGGAAAGAGAGATAACATAGAAGAAAGGATAAAGCCAGGCGCAGGGACGGCTCCCGCCTGGCATCCCCGCTACTCAGGAGGCTGAGATCTGAAGATCTCGGTTCGAAGCCAGCCCAGGCAGGAAAATCCATGAGACTCTTATCTCCAACAAACCAGCATAAAAATAAAGCCAGAAATGGAGCTGTGACCCAAGTAGTAGAGCACAGCCTTGAGGGAAAAAGCCGAGGGACGGCGCCCAGGCCAAGTTCAAGTCCCCGAGGGGGAAAATAACACAAAAAATAATCATTTTGAAAACCCTCAAGATCCTCATTCGATGACCTGGGTTTAATCTTCCTCGTGAATTTGCTTCTGTCATTGCTACATGGTTGTGGCTATTTATTTATCATTTCCCCCGGGGTCATCATGCAGAGGGGGTTCTAAATTCAGTCTCTTTCCTGTGCAAAGAATGTAAATTGTGAGTCACTGTTGAGCTGGCTGCGGTGCTCAGTACCCCATGTGAACTGGAGAAAACTCACAGCACTCCAGGAAAAGAAACGATTCGCTCTGTGTGTGTAGAAATGCCAGCCCTGGGGCTTGAACTCACTCGCTCACTTGAGCTGATTTGCTCACAGCTGGCGCTCTACCACCTGGACCACGCCTCCAGCCCGGCATTTCTCCCGTTGATGAGATCAGGCTCGCCCACTTTTCCCACAGCCCAGGGCAGGGCACACTGGATGATGCGAAAAACCCTCACTGTCTGGCTCTAGTCGAATGATCTTGTGGGCTCAGCTACTTCTCTGCGTCGAATCTTTAGATGAATGTCTGTTAATGCCCCAGGACCTGTTTTATTCTCTCCGTTCTTCCCACCACGGTCCAGTGAGAGAAACCAAGAGGATCTGAATTCAAATCCATTACCTGCTTAATAATGGGTGCCCGAGGGAGATATTTGATACATCTTCTACCTCCTCATCTGTAGGACAGAGGAATTAATGTAAATCACCCCTAGGTGACGATATTCATGTAAAATTTCTGGCCTGTAGGAATTTCTTTATTTGTTGCTGTTTTTTTGGTGCCATAGCTAAGATTTGAACTCGGTTCCTGGGCGCTGTCCCTGAGCTCTTCAGCTCAAGGCTGGCGCTCTACCACCTGAACCATAGCTCCACTTCTGGTTTCTTGGTGGTTCCTTGGAGATCAGAGTCTCGTGGACTTTCCTCGGGCTGGCTTTGAACTGTGATCCTCAGATCTCAGCATCCTGAGGAGCTGGGGTGCCAGGCATGAGTCCCTGGTGCCTGGCTTCCATCTTGGTTTGCCATTTCTGGTGTGTTAAAGAATAAGCTAAGGCCGGCCTACACGCATTGTGAAATCTCTACATGGTGTGGTTTGTCTCCCGATGTCAGGAGATTGAGGCATGGGAGACACACAGACGAGGCTTTACCCAGCCTCAGATCTGAGCGCTCTCTCCCTCTCTCCCTCGCCCTCCCAGCAGACGTCCAGTCTCACTGGGTTGAGATCTCTGTCCCAGCTGACCACAGACCAGGGTCATCTGGGGTCCCTGCCAGCCGGGATTCTCTGCCATGTTTATGAGAAGCGGGGTGGGGGGAGCACTGCCCAGCCCTGCGGGGTACAGTTAGAATTTCCTACACAGATTCCAGCTCTTTTCATCTGGGACTAGACATGATTTAGCTTGTACTCTGTGGCACGGTAACAATAAATGTGTGTATATATATATATATATATATATATATGAAAAATCCTCAGCCTTTCGTGGCTCCTTGTGGACCTAGGGACTGGCATTGAACTCAGAAGGCCACAGACAGACGGGCACCGTGGCTCACGCCTGTCACCCCAGCTACTCACGATGTGAGGGTGTGAGGATCGCAAGTTCAAAGCCAACCCGGGCAGGAAAGTCCAGGAGACTCTTTTTCATCTCCATGGAGCCACCAAAAGAAAAAAAATAAATAAAGCTGGAAATGGAGCTGTGGCTCAAGTGGTAGAGCACCAGCCTTGAGAGAGAGAGAGAGAGAGAGAGAGAGAGAGAGAGAGAGAGAGAGAGAGAGAGGGGAAGGGCAGGCCCAGGCCCTGAGTTCAAGCCCCAGGACTACTGGCGCGCACACACACACACACACACACACACACACACGAGTGTGAATCCCAGACACTACTGTAAGGTCACTCTGGGAACGTAAGGCCATTTCACAGTCCTAGAGGTCAGAAGTCCAAAACCCAGATGTGGACAGGACCCAGTGCCAGCCACACAAAGCCAGAGGGGAAGCACCCTGGCCCTCCCTCTCCCCCTCCCCCCTCCCTCTCCCCCTCCCTCTCCCCCTCCTCTCCCCCTCCCTCTCCCCCTCTCTCTCCCCTCCCCAGCCAATCCAGATGCCAAGGCTTCCTCTGGCCAGGCCTCCGTCCCTGGCAGTCTCTGGAGGCTGCCCTCAAAACCGCTTTCCTCTGTGTCTTTCCTCCATTGAGCCCCCCCCCCGCCCCCATCCCATCCTCCCATCTCCGCCTCCTGAGCCCTTTGGGGTGAGCGTGGGGTGCGTGGACTCGGTGGAGGAGCCGGCAGGGGCAGGGTGAGAGAAGGAAGTGCGTGGATGGCTTCCTGACTGCATGCAGTGTGCCAGGCAGATGGGCACACATCTGGCACACATCTGGAGCCTGTGTGTCTTCCCCCCTCCCCTCCCTGCTGCCGGCCTCTTCCACACGCATGGAGGCCGGCTACTCCATCTCTGCCTTCCTGGTGCCCTGCGTCTGGGGCTGGCTGGGTTCTCTGGTTCTTCCCGGAAACTCTGCCAAGCTTCCCGAGCATGGCTACTCCATGCCCAGAGAGGTACCGGGCAGCCGCCAGGCCCAGGGGAGAGGAGAGCCGGGAGGCCCGCTGTCTGTCTGTCTGTCTCTCCCTTTTCCTCTGGGTCTCTTTTTCTCTGATCCCTCTCTCTTCCTCTGTTTCCCTTCCTGTCTCTCTTCCTTTTCCTCTGAGTCTCTCTTTCTCTACTCTCTCTCTTTTCCTCCTCTCTCTCCATCTCTCTTCCCCAGTCTATTTCTTTCTTCGTCTTCTCTTTCTCCCCTGTCTGTCTCTCTCTTCCTCTCTCTCTCTCTCTTTTCCTCTGTCCCCGTGTCTTCCTCCTTTCACCCGCCTCTTTCTCCCTGTCTAGCCATCTCCTTCTCCCTTTGTCTCTCCCTTCTTCCATCTCTCTATCCATGTTTCTCTCTTCCTGTCTCTCTCTATTTCTCATCTCTGTCTCTCTCTCCCTTCCTGTCTCTGCCCTCTTCCTTTCCCCCGCTGGCTCTCTCGTCCTCTATCTCCCCATCTCTGTCTGTCTCTCTGTCCCTCTCTCTGTCTCACCCTTCCTCCGTCTGTGTCTCACTTGCCCACTGTGTCCGTGTCTGCTCAGCTCTTTACCCCGTGGGCTATGGTGAAGCTTCTTCACTCACCACTGCAGCGGGAGAGGCCGCAGCCTGCGCTGGGCTGAGTCAGGCTCAGGGCCGCCATTCTCTTCCTGGAGCTCTGGGGCTGCTGGCTGGGTCTCCCCAGCCTGGGCTGGGAAGGAGGGAGAAGAATCCGGCATGGCGTTCGGGGGTTACAATCCGGGGCTCACAGGAGGGCAGGGCCCACTCTGGGGAGCTGGAAACAGCACAAACCCACCCTCAACTCAGCTGGGCACCGGCGCTCACGCCTGGCGTCCCAGCTACTCAGAAGCCTGAGGTCTGAGGGTCGAGGTTCAAACACAGCCTGAGCAGAAAAGTCCCTGAGAGTCTTATCAGGTAGCGAGCCAGCAAAAATCCAGAAGTGGAGCTGTGGCTCAAGCGGTAAAACACCAGCCTTGGGGGGGGGAAACAAACCTCAGGAACAGCGCTCAGGCCCTGAGTTCAAACCCCAGGGCCGGCACGGAATCAAACCACACTCATTCATCAATGAGCTGATTCATCTTTTAATGAGACATTCTGTCGCCACCCGCTGCTGCACGCTGACATCTTGTCCCTCCGATGTCCCAGAAAACCGTGTAGCCAATGGTGGGGGTCCAGCGGTCACCCAGACCCGCGTGTCCTCGTCAGGTCACCTGGAACGGGACGGGCAGAGGGGCACTGGGAGTTTTCCGTGTGGTAGCATCATCACCTCCCCCGTCACCACGGCAACCGGAAATTCCTCCACTGTTCTCAGCACCCATCAACCATCACCTCCCGGTGTACTGTCTGTCTGTCTGTCTCTCTCTCTCTCTCTCTCTCTCTCTGTGTGTCTGTCTCTGTTTATCTCTCTGTCTGGCTGTCTCTCTGTTTGGCTGTCTCTGTCTGTCTATCTGTCTGTCTGTCTGTCTCTCTCTCTCTGTGTCTCTGTCTGTTTCTCTCTCTGTGTCTCTGTCTGTCTCTGTCTGTCTGTCTGTCTGTCTCTCTCTCTGTCTCTGTCTGTCTGTCGCTGTCTGTCTCTCTGTCTGTCTCTGTCTGTCTCCCTGTCTGTCTCTGTCTGTCTGTCTGTCTCTCTCTGTCTCTGTCTGTCTCTCTCCCTCTGTGTCTGTCTCTGTCTGTCTATCTCTCTGTCTGGCTGTCTCTCTGTTTGGCTGTCTCTGTGTGTCTGTCTGTCTGTCTGTCTGTCTCTCTCTCTCTCTCTCTCTCTGTCTGTCTCTGTCTGTCTCTGTCTGTCTCTGTCTGTCTGTCTGTCTGTCTCTGTCTGTCTGTCTGTCTCTCTCTCTGTCTCTGTCTGTCTGTCTGTCTCTGTCTGTCTGTCTGTCTCTCTCTCTGTCTCTGTCTGTCTGTCTCTGTCTGTCTGTCTGTCTGTCTCTGTCTGTCTGTCTGTCTCTCTCTCTGTCTCTGTCTGTCTGTCTCTGTCTGTCTGTCTGTCTGTCTGTCTGTCTCTCTCTCTCTCTCTCTGTGTTTGTCTGTCTGTCTGTCTGTCTGTCTGTTCATCCTAGCCCTCTTCTCGCTGTTCTCATCCTCAAAACGTGCTGAACTGCTTGAATTCCTTCACCCCAAGGTGTCATGGCGCCCACTTACCCACTGGGGCTGGCGGCGTCTTCTGTGTGACGTGGCCCACGGGAGATCCTGGCAGCAGGCAGATGCAGGGCAGAGTGGCTCAGGCTCGGTGGCCTCTCCTGGCCCTGGGCCCCGGGGCCCAGCTCCACCCTACCCCACCCGCTGGCACCATTCCTCCCATCCCGGCCCTGCTGGCTGGCTGCTGGGGGGTACGGGGGGGGGGGGATGCAAGATCCCTGGCTTGATCCTCGGGGCTGCCGGGGTGATCTGATTCCACGCCCCCACCCCCACGGCTGGCTAAGGCCTTCCCGAGGCCTCTTCCTTCTCCAGTCCAGGTGTTCGGGTCTCACTTGACCCTGCATGACCTGTCGGGTACCAACACATATGCCACGCGTGGGAAAAGACAGCGTTGCTCTCCTTTTGGAAAAAAAGAATGGTGGTGCCGTGAGTGCACCTCTCAAATACAAGAGTTCAGGTAGAAGGGCTGCAGGTCACACAGTATGGCCCCCTCCTCCCTTCCTCCTCTCCTCCTCCTCCTCCTCCTCCTCCTCCTCTTCTGCCTCCTCCTCCTCCTCCTCTTCTTTCTTTCCTTCTCCTTCTTCTCCTTCTCCTTCTTCCTCCTCCTCCTCCTCTCCCTTTCCTCTCCCTCCTCCTCCTTCTTCTTCCTCCTCCCCTTCCTCCCCCTTTCCTCCTCCTCCTCCTCTTCTGCTTCCCTTCTCTCCCCCCCTCCCCCTCTCTCTTCCCCTCCCCAGTCCGTCAGTCACATTGGATCTTGTTGTCATTTCTTAGAACACACAGCCCCCTCCTCTGAGCCTTGATTCCCCCCCAGGCCTCGCCTCTCTCCACCCCATGCCTCCCCCATCCTGGGTGTCATCAACCTGTATTTGGCAACTTGAGCGCATCAGCGTGGGGGGGGGCTCCCCTGGTCTTAGACTCGATCCCTGCCACCCCCTTCGTGGTTCCGGGCTCTTCCTGGTCTTGCTCAGGGCCAGACTCCTTGAGAGCAGGAAAGCTCTCCTGCGTCCCACGGGGCCGCCTCATCCTGTGGGGCTGGGAAGTAGTGTGGGCTGGCTGGGCGGGTGGACGAAAGGTGATGGAAAGCCGGCCGGGCCTGGGACTCTGTCTCCCGTGACCAAGGCCCAGGGTGGCGTCTGCAGCTTCCTTCCACACCTGAGCCAGGCACCAGACTTAATGACTCCCTTCCTGCCAGGGTCAAGTGAGTTCTTGTCACACACACACACACACACACCACACACACGCTGCTGTGCTCACCCGGGAGCCTGCCCTGGACTAGAAAGGATTCAAGACTCTGTGACATCCCGTGGAAAATTCCATTCGCAGCCACTGACTCACACCTACCATGCCAGCTACCGAGAGCTGAGGATCCTGGTTCAAAGCCAGCCAGGGCAGGAAAGTCCATGAGACTCTGATCTCCAGTACATGACCAGAAAACTGGAAATGGAGCAGTGCTTCAAAGAGGTACAGCGCCAGCCTTGAGCACAACAAGCTCAGAGACAGTGCCCAGGCCCTGAGTTCAAGCCCTGGGACAGGAAGGAAGGAAGGAAGGAAGGAAGGAAGGAAGGAAGGAAGGAAGGAAGGAAGGAAGGAAGGAAGGAAGGAAGGAAAATGTTACTTCTGTGTTTTGAGCTCATCTTGCCCCTCAAATGGGTGAGGTTAGAGGATGGGGGCCTGACCACCCTTCCTCTTTGACCCTGATAAACTCTTGGGAACCCCATTTCCAGGGACAGCCAGGGTTGTTTAGGTAAATGAGTAAATGTCTTTTGAAATATCGGTTTTGCTATTGGGATAAAGGGGGTGTAGAGAGGGGTTTCCTAAGTCAGTCACGAGGATAGTTCCGCTGGGACAAAGATTCCCCCCTTTCCTCCGCTGTCTCCCACTTTTTCCCTCCAATCCCCACCCACGAGTGGTGGAATTCATTCTCCACATCGTGTCCGGTGAGGCCCACGGCTGCCTTTGTTCACTGTTCTTCCATTTCTGTGCCCCCCCTCACCCTCCCAAAGACAGATGCAGGACCAAGGGATAAGCAAAAGGCAACAGAGGTGTGCAAAATAAATAAGTCCCATTTCTATTTTCTGGAGGAAGAGTGAATGTCTTAAGAATCTTACATCTCAGGATCTGTCCTCAGTCTCTCCATTAAGCCCCCCCTTCCCCTAGTATTCTTCCCAGGATGCATTGCATCAGAACCAAAGGCTAGGGAGGTGATACATGGCTCAGTCTCCATCCCAGACCCCCCCCCCCAGAACGTTGGACTTCCTGGCAGAGTGCTGTAGGTTTAATTAATTTTTCCCTTTGTTCCTTTGAACCTGCAGGACTCCACGGGGGCCAGGCAGGCCTCGGGGTACAATTGGGTGTGGGGGACGTGGCGGTGAGTGGAGTTCAGAGATTTCTTTCCTTCCTGACGCAGGCCAGGGACTTGTGTTTTGTTTTGCTTTTCCATCTGGACTTTTGAGCAGGTCCTAGAATATTGGCATCAGAGCAGGCGTGGATGGGCTGGGATGTGGGGAGGGAGGGGGGAGAAGGGTCATAAGAAATAGGCTATAAGAAATGGGCTTATCGGTAAATCATATGTGGCTCGGAAGGGGGTGGGGATGGGTTGAAATCATTATTGCTTCCGGATGTGTGAACTGTAATTATTTTTTAAGGCCTGGGATTGGCCCAATATTTCCCAGGGTTTCAGCTGGGTAGATGACGTCTTTGCTGTTGAAGGCAGATTGGGGGGTGGGGGGATCCCAAAATGGCCAGGTGGAATGGCTTTCAAGGGGGCCCCCGGTAGGATCTGCTTTCCCAGATGTGTTCCCCGCGTTGCAAGGCACCATGACATTCAAATGACCTTCAGTGGGGAAGGCCTCGGAATTCAGACGAGGAAGACACGTTTCCCTGCCCCCTCCCGCTCCCCTGGGATTCTTATTTCTCACGTGGTTGACGGCACCGGCCATAAATTACAACATACATCAGACTCCGTACTCTCCACTGAGCTCCAGACAGCATTCGTCAGACTCAGTACTCTCTCCACTGAGCTCCAGACAGCACTCATCAGACTCAGTACTCTCTCCACTGAGCTCCAGACAGCACTCATCAGACTCGGTACTCTCCACTGAGCTCCAGTCAGCACTCGTCAGACTTGGTACTCTCTTCACTGAACTCCAGACAGCACTCATCAGACTCGGTACTCTCTCCACTGAGCTCCAGACAGCACTCATCAGACTCGGTACTCTCTCCACTGAGATCCAGAC
The DNA here is from genome assembly GCA_024803745.1 of Megascapheus bottae. Lineage (NCBI taxonomy): Eukaryota > Metazoa > Chordata > Mammalia > Rodentia > Geomyidae > Megascapheus > Megascapheus bottae. Next base: position 1,343,157 of record JANJXV010000040.1, on the reverse strand, counting down.
AGCACTCGTCAGACTCAGTACTCTCTCCACTGAGCTCCAGACAGCACTCATCAGACTCAGTACTCTCTCCACTGAGCTCCAGACAGCACTCATCAGACTCGGTACTCTCTCCACTGAGCTCCAGACAGCACTCATCAGACTCAGTACTCTCTCCACTGAGCTCCAGACAGCACTCATCAGACTCGGTACTCTCCACTGAGCTTCAGACAGCACTCATCAGACTCGGTACTCTCTCCACTTAGCTCCAGACAGCACTCCTCAGACTTGGTACTCTCCATTGAGCTCTAGACAGCACTTATCAGACTGGGTACTCTCTCCACTGAGCTCCAGACAGCACTCATCAGACTCGGTACTCTCTCCACTGAGCTCCAGACAGCACTCATCAGACTCGGTACTCTCCACTGAGCTCCAGTCAGCACTCGTCAGACTTGGTACTCTCTTCACTGAACTCCAGACAGCACTCATCAGACTCGGTACTCTCTCCACTGAGCTCCAGACAGCACTCATCAGACTCGGTACTCTCTCCACTGAGCTCCAGACAGCACTCATCAGACTCGGTACTCTCTCCACTGAGCTCCAGACAGCACTCATCAGACTTGGTACTCTCTCCACTGAGCTCCAGACAGCACTCATCAGACTCCGTACTCTCCACTGAGCTCCAGACAGCACTCATCAGACTTGGTACTCTCTCCACTGAGCTCCAGACAGCACTCATCAGACTCGGTACTCTCCACTGAGCTCCAGACAGCACTCATCAGACTTGGTACTCTCTCCACTGAGCTCCAGACAGCACTCATCAGACTCGGTACTCTCTCCACTGAGCTCCAGACAGCACTTATCAGACTGGGTACTCTCTTCACTGAGCTCCAGACAGCACTCATCAGACTCGGTACTCTCCACTGAGCTCCAGACAGCACTCATCAGACTCAGTACTCTCTCCACTGAGCTCCAGACAGCACTCATCAGACTCCGTACTCTCCACTGAGCTCCAGACAGCACTCATCAGACTTGGTACTCTCTCCACTGAGCTCCAGACAGCACTCATCAGACTCGGTACTCTCCACTGAGCTCCAGACAGCACTCATCAGACTTGGTACTCTCTCCACTGAGCTCCAGACAGCACTCATCAGACTCGGTACTCTCTCCACTGAGCTCCAGACAGCACTCATCAGACTCGGTACTCTCTCCACTGAGCTCCAGACAGCACTCATCAGACTCGGTACTCTCTCCACTTACTTTCCCCCTTCCAGTTCCACCTCTGTCCTCACACCCCGGCACCCATCCCAGAGGCCTGAGGTGAGGATCAAACCTGATGAGCTATCACCCAGGAGAAATCACCCCATCTGGTGTCTGACATATCAGAAGAGCAGAGCCAATGACAGCCAGATAGGAACTTGAAGTAGCAGCTCTGTTGTGCCCAGACACGCCGGCCTCCGTGCACCCCGTTTACACGGGTTCTTTCATCAACCTCAGTCCAGGCACACATTCTGTGTGTGTGTGTGTGTGTGTGTGTGTGTGTGTGTGTGTGTGTGTGTGTGCGCGCGTGCACGCATGAGTCAGTTCTGGGCTGGAACTGGGCCTGGTGGCTGTTCCTGAGATTCTTGTTTTTTGCCCACTGCTGGTCCCTTGAATCGACCTCCACTCCTAGATTTTCTGCTGGCCTCAAACCTCGATCCTTAGATCTCAGCCTCCTAAGTAGCTGGGATGACAGGAGCCAGCCCCTCCCCCGCCGCCCCTGGCACACAGTAGGACTTCCTGAGTCTTTCCTGAGCTGATGTAATGTGTAGTGTAATGGGGGGGTGATAATCATCCTGTGCCACCCACAGCATGGGCCCAGGTTAGCGTCTCGCCGTGAGCTTTCCACTACACTCGGTGTGCTCGGAACATCTCCGCCGTGCCCCAGTCACCGCCAGCTCGTCACACATCCCTTTTCTGAGGTCCCATCGGGGACTGCAGCGTGACCAGGAAGCTGGGACAAGCCTCGCGCCTGTAACCAGGCCAAGATCTGAGGATCCTAGTTTGAAGCCAGCCCGGTCAGGAAAGTCTGTGAGACTCCTGTCTCCAATCACCTGCTGCCACTATGTCACCCCCAAACCAGAAATGGAGCTGTGGCTCAAGTGGTGGAGCCCTAGCCTTGAGCTGTTGAAACAAGGACAATTCACATCCGCCCGCCATCCCAGCTACTCCGGAGGCTGAGATCGGAGGATCGCAGTTGAAGGCCAGCCTGGGCAGGGAAAGCCCGGAGACACCACCGAACCACTGGAAAAAGCCAGACGCAGAGGCGTGACTCCATCTCCAAGCTCCAGCCCCCCTTGAGCACAGGGACCGGGGCAGCTTGCAGACTTGGAGTTCGAACCCCAGGAGTGCGTGGCAGGGGGGAGGAGGGGGAGATTTCCACTTGGCATGGATGATGCCCCTTGCAACCCTAGACACTCAGCAAGTAGAGGCTGGAGGGTCATGGCCCAAGGCTGGCGAAAGCAGGGGGCTTGTGGGCTCGCTCTGAACCACAGACGGACGAGTGCAGCTGGACTGGGGGTGGCTCAGGTGTTTCCTTTGAAAGAAAAGGCCATGAAGGGAGGAAGGGAGGAGCATCTCTGCCTGTGTCAGGGATCCAGTCCAGGTTCCTTTGAGTCTCCTGGGAGGAACCAGGCCAGGCTGGCTGTAGAAAGTTCTAGAATGTCTTGCAGCACAACCTCCACTGCCTTGGGCATCAGGGCATTTCCTGGAAGGCCTGCGGGTCTGCTCCCTGGCTGTGCAGAGCGCTGGGTTCAGGTCTTCTCCTGCCTGCCCAGCTCCCTTCTAGGCCCGGGGTCCGGACGTCTGGCTGTGTGTGTCTTTCTGCTGTATTTCCGTGGCATGTGCACACAGCGTTCTGTAACCAGCCCGCGTGGAGATAATGGTAGAAGAATGTCCTGCCAGCCCCGGGTGTCTTTCTAACAAGGTCTGCTTCCCTCATAATTCTTTGGACAAATTCTCCTTTTAATCTCCAGTCCTCTGGGCACGCTTGTGTCCCAAAGCCGCGTGTGTTTGCACACATACACGCTTGAGGGGAAATGAAGCGTAGGGGAGGGCGGGGAGAGACGCTAAATCTGCTCCAGTGTGGTGAAGAAATAGATCTAGAAAGTTCGAGAAAGTTCTGCCCACTTGACAAAGTATTATTTGCTCTTTTTGTTAGTCAGTCTCTCTCTCTCCTGTTCAAACATGCAAGTGAAAATTCCTCCACTCCACAAATGCACAGACAAGAAAAGCTGCAGGTTGGCTTTTTCCCCCCCGAGAAAAGACTGACAGTCGTCCGCCGAGAGACTGGCAGTGCAGAACCTAAAACTCTTTGTACTTATGAGTCTGGTTTATGGGGGATGGAAGCGGATTATCCCCAAGAATTCATCCCTTTCTCCCCACCCACCCCACCCCCAGAAACCTTCCCCCATGTCCCTGGAGAATGGAGACATGCCACATTCCATCCTTGAATCATTAGCAAAGAAACTTCAGAAGTGAGCCGAACATTTGATTCCTGTCGCCTCTGTCAGAATGTTCTCATCTCTTCTCACCAGGCAGGGAAGTCTATGAGACTTTTTTTTTGGTGGGGGGATCTGGGGGGTCAGTCCTGGGTCTTGAACTCAGGAAGGGCGTGAGCACTGTCCCTGAGCTTTTTTTTTTGGTTCAAAACTAGCACTCTACCACAGCTCCAATTCCAGCTTTTTCTGTGTGTGTGTGGGGGGGGGGGTACTGGGGAATTGAACCCAGGGCTTCATGAATGCTAGGCAAACACTCTACCACTAGGCCACACTTCCAGCCCGACATTGGAAGTTTTAGGGAGCTTAAAGCTCCATTCTTCTGTGGTTACTTAAAAATGCCCCTGTATTTGGAAACACACATTTGGGGCGTCCCCAACCCTAGATGCTGTACTGGCGTTCGGTCTGTAAATGGGGTACAACGGAGAATTTCACGTTGGTTATTTGCTTTGCAGAGTCTGGCTCTTTCATCGTGTGGTTGGGACACAGTGTGTGCCAAAGAGATTCTTTCTGCGTTTTCTGTTACCCTGCCCATGGATCTGGCTTTCTTGAATTCCATCCCCTGCAGATGGTGGGTGAATTTCCCAGCATGCACCAGGCAGGGGAGCTAAAGGGACCAGTTTGTCTGCCTACCTTCTTCCCTTCTGTCCAGATGTTTCTCAGCCCCTGCTTTCCTCCTGCTCACCCTCTTGTGCTGTGGCCGAGAACCCGCCCCCCCCCGCCAAGATTTTCCTCTGATGAGATTTTTCTGTCTCGAGACATCTCCCATCCACTTCGCTGTTGTCACACAAATGCCCATTCCTTTGAGTAGCTTATTGGAGATAAGAGTCTCAGTCTTTCCTGCCTGGGCTGGCTTCAAACCCTGACCCTCAGATCTGAGCATCCTGTGATCTGTGAGCCGCTAGCACCCAGCTGTGTTCGACCTGTTTGTCTGTATTCCATCAGAGCAAACAAGCTCTGTGCAGGGGGTGAGGGTGGAAGGAGAGGATTCTCTCTAGGAGTGGCTATCACGAATGTGCCACACCTCTCTCAGATAGCCATAGTGAGAAGGATCATTTTCCTTTTCTTGGCTTGGCAGTAGTATAGACCAAGGACGGGAATCCTGCAGAGAAAGGCAAAGTTGAAGATCTGCTCAGGTTGGGGTTCCTGACAATGAGGAACTGAGGATGTGAGAAGTGAGCGGGAGGTGCTGGGCAGGGGTGGGTGACAAAGAATAGTGCCACCAAACCAAACTAAACTCAGATGGTCACATTCCCGATGCAGCTTTGCTGCTGATAAAATGATTGGCATCAACCCTTCTGAGGTGAACAACGGTGCCAAGGAGAAGGAGGAAGAGGAGGAGGAGGAGGAGGAGGAGGAGGAGGAAGAGAAAGGAAGAAGAAGAAGAAGAAGAAGAAGAAGAAGAAGAAGAAGAAGAAGAAGAGGAGGAGGAGGAGGAGGAGGAGGAGGAGGAGGAGGAGGAGGAGGAGGAGGAAGAAGAGAAAGGAAGAAAAAGAAGAAGAAGAAGAAGAAGAAGAAGAAGAAGAAGAAGAAGAAGAAGAAGAAGAAGAAGAGAGGAGGAGGAGGAGGAGGAGGAGGAGGAGGAGGAGGAGGAGGAGGAGAAAGGAAGAAGAAGAAGAAGAAGAGGAGGAGGAGGAGGAGGAGGAGGAAGCAGCAGCAGCGGAGGAGGAGGAGAAAGGAAGAAGAAGAAGAGGAAGAGAAGGAGGAGAGAAAGAGGAGCAGGAAGAAGACGAAGAGGAAGAGGAAGAGAAGGGGGAGGGGAGGAGGAGGAGGAAAAAGAATCCTGATCAAAGGGGCATAGCAGCTCATGCCTGTAATCCAAACAAGTCAAGAGGCAAAGACTGTTATAGTTTGAAGCCAGCCTGGGCAAAAAGTTCCCACCGATCTCCGTGTCAACAAACAAGTCATACTTGATGGTGCCTCCATGTACTCCGAGCTGTGTGAGTCCTAAGTTGGAGGGTGGAAAGTCAAGGCTATCCCTGGTCGGGGGGAAAAATAAGTAAATGAATAAAGCCAGCAACGACTGGAGACATCATTGGGGTAAAGAGAACCCTTGCTTAGCAAACTGGAGGTCCCGAGTTCAAATCCCAGTGGCACTACGTAGACCGAGAAGGAAAGGAAAGAGGAGTGCTGACGGTCGATAGATGGGGGACCAGACGAGTGCTGGAATCTATGCTGACATCGTTGCACCGACACGAACCACAGCCTGGGGTCAGGAAAGAGCTGACGTGAGCCATACAGCCCCCCAAGGGCATGACGGGAATTCCCAGGGCCACCATTATCGGGGTGGCCCTGCGATGCTGGCGTCTTTGGGTTCCGCTTGTCACCTCTCTGGTACCTCAGATTCATTTTCAGTCCAGACCTAAGGTCCTAAACAACAACTCAGAGAACAGTTTTCAGAGCCGGGCAGCAGTGGCTCCCGTCTGTCACCCCAGCCACTCAGGAGACTGAGATCTGAGGACCCGGGTTCAAAGCCAGCCCTTCCTTCCTTCCTTCCTTCCATCCTTCCTTCCTTCCTTCCTTCCTTCCTTCTTCCTTCCTTCCTTCTTCCCTCCCTCCCTCCCTCCCTTTCTTCCTTCCTTTTTCCCTTCCTCCCTCCCTCCTTCCCTCCCTCCCTACCTGTCTGATTGATCTTTTGTGCAAACCCACTCATTCCCATCCAATCCTGGGGTTCAAGGCCAAGCCCAGGGGCCTACTTGGCGCTTCCAGAGTCAGACTCTGCCTCTGCTTCATTAGATCCCTGTGGGCCGCCATGTTCTCATTCATTCATTCTTGTTTCCATCTTCTTAATGCAGTCGTTGTTGGACTGGGATTGTTGTGTTGTGTGTGTGTGTGTGTTGTTTTTTTAATTCAACACCCACATTCCCGTTCAACTCCTTTGATCTCCACCAAACCATCCATTGGCTGAGAGAGTGGGGCGGAGGCAAGGGAAGAGGAGGAGGGTAGATGAGTCTGCAGGCCCGACGAGGCAGAACTGAACACATAAAGCGGCTTGCAATGATTTTCTCTTTGGAAAGGAGGGTAAAATGGCAGCTTGGGGTGGGGGGAGAAGGAAGCCCGGGCTTGGGGCTGCAGCTATGCCCACAAAAGCATGCCATGTCTGTGGTGTGGGCCAACACCTGTTGTGTGCTTCTAGATTCTGCGGCTCGGCGATGGAAGGGTTCTCTTTGAGGACGTGTGTGTGTGTGTCTGTGTGTGTCTGTGTGTGTGTGTGTGCGTGGTGGGGGGGTTCTTGGCAATCTCAGCTCCAGCTCTGACAACTCTGAACCCACCCTTTGGCCATGCCGTGAGCTCTGGAGTGGTCCCCCCCTTTTAGATGCTGTGGAGATGGGAGGCGTGGTTCAAGTGGTAGAGCGCCAGCTTTGACCAAGCAAGCTAAGTGAGAGCACAAGGCCTGCGCACGGATGGAGTCTCCCTCAGCTCCTCAGGAAGCTGAGATCTGAGGATCACAGTTCAAAGCCAGCCAGGGCAGGAAAGACCATGAGACTCTCATCTCCCATGAACACACAGACGTGGAGCTGTGTCTGCAGTGGCTGGTTCACCTCCCTCTGATTTGGGGAGGCGTGAGGGGGGAGGATAGGGGGCCGAGGGGTGGTTTGAGGGGCTGGGTTAAAGATCCACCAAGCGTGATGGGATAAACCGCAAAGGGACCATTGAGAAATAAGATTGGAAAAAAACACAATAATCATCCTTTTTTTTTTAAAGTCCTGATTTGCCGAGGTCGGGGGTGGGGGGGAGCTGGGGGAAGGGGCAGGAGGGGGGCAGGTGGGTAGAGAGGGGAAGGGATTTAGAATGGGGGGACAGACAATGGCAGTGACATGTTGCTTTCCCAGCCCAGGCTGCTGGAAGCCGAGCTGTCGTGCTTCATCAGAGCTCTGCACCCCAGAGTGAAAAGGGGGGGGTCTCTTTGCAGCTGTTGGCTGGTGGGGGGCAGGAAGGAGGGGTGTGGGGAGGGTGGCAGGGGGTGGGAAAGGGGGAGAACCAGCTCTGGGACCCTGCGGGAGCACTGAGTGGTTATCAACCAAAGAAGGCAAGGCAAGCCATGGTGGGGGGGGGGGGTTCCCCTCTCCTCTCCATCTTGGACTGTGGGCCCCCAAAGGAGCTATGGGGAAGGGAGGGGGGAGAGGGGAGGGTGGTGGTGGTGGTGGTGAGGCTGCCATTTTTTTTCTGGTGTCCAGAAAAGTGAGGGCACACTTCCTTGGTATAAAGTGACCCCCGCCCCCACTCTGCCACCCCTTCCCCTCCTCCCCCCTCCCCTCCCCCACCGCCCAGACATATGGAACTTGTTATGGGGAAAGGGTGAGAGGCTACAGGAACCAACCCCTAGGGTTTCCCCCGGAGTGGGGTGGGGGAGGGGGGCCTTCTGAAACTCAAGGAGTTTCCCAAACAAAAGGAATTTGAGAAGGGTTGGAGAAATCATGGAGAGAGAGAGAGAGAGAGAGAGAGAGAGAGAGAGAGAGAGAGAGAGAGAGGGAGGGCGCCCACCACCACCAACCCCCCCCTAAAAAAAAATCACAAACTTGACCCGGACTCTGTTTACCCTTCTCCTGTCCTCCCCACCTCTTCCACAAGAAGTGGGCTGGGGCCCGCCTGGCACCTCCCTGAGCCTTCTTCAGGGGTGAGGGGCTGGGTGGGGCAAGACTCCTCTCCTGCCCCTGCCCAAGGGGACCCCAGGCCTGCAATGGCTGGCAGAATGGTTGGCTCCCAGCTACTGGGGAGGCTGAGGTCAGAGGATCACGATTGGAGGCCAGCCTGGCAGGAAAGCCTCCGCCCGCCCAGGTAACAGGAGAGGCTGCAAATGGCGCCGTGGCCAGCGCTGAGTGGGAGCTCTCAGGCCCAGCGCCCAGTCCCCAGGCTGCCTGCCCTGGCTGAGCTCAGTCCCCCGCTCAGGAGCTCCTGTCTCGTCTTCCTCCATCCTGGCTCCCCTCTGCTTCCTTTGCTCTCGGCTCTCCAGTGTCCCCTCCTCCTCTCCGCTCCTCTCTTTCTCTCATTCTTCATCTTCCTCTTTCCTCGCTTTTCCTTCCTCTCTCCCCTCCTTCCTTCCTCTTCCTCTTCAGCTCCTTTCTTCCCTCTCCCTTTTTTTTCCCTCTCCCTCCCTCTCCCCCTGTCCCTCGCTCTTTTTTCTTTCTCTTCCCCTCCCCTCCCTCCTCCATCTTTCCTTTAGTCTTCCTGTCTGTCTACCCATCCAGCATCCATCTACCCACCTGTCTACTCAACTATCTAGCTGTAGATCCGTCACCTGCCATTTAGCATCTATGGTTACACTCATTATCCAGTCATTACTCTATTTTCTATCCATCTATCCACCATCTCCCTAACGTCTGCTCATCTATCGTCTCTTACCTAGTCATTCGTGGTCTCCATCAATCTATCACGTGTCAATCCATCCGTCCACCCAGCAGTCCATCCATGCATCATCTTTTCATCTATTTATCTGTCATCTATCTAGCCATTCATCTCTCTACCCATCCATAATCTATGCATGTATGCATCTATCTGTCTATCTACCCTTCTATCCATCCATCCACCCACTCACCCACTCATCCATCCATCATCCATTATCATCTATCCATCCATCCATCATCTATCTATTTATCTAATGTATCTATGAATCTATCTACCCATCAGATCTATCTATCCATCTATCCATCCATCTATCTATCTATCTATCTATCTATCTATCTCTCTATCCATCCATCACCTATCTATTTATCTAATGTATCTATGAATCTATCTACCCATCAGATCTATCTATCTATCTATCTATCTATCTATCTATCTATCTATCTATCTGTCATCTATTCTGTCTATCTAGTGTATCTGTCAGTCTGTCTATTTTTCCATCCATCCATCCATCTAATTTACCTGCACCCCGCTAGGCAAACTGGATGAACTAGCCCCACTGATACAAAGCAACACTCCAATATCCCAATTTCCCAGCTACTCATCTTCTGTGTGACAAACCACCCCCCAAAACTCATAAAGCAGCAGCCTTGAGCAAAAAACCCCAAAACCAAAGCAAACACAAGCTAAAGGACAGTGCCCAGACCATGAACTCAAACCCAGCACCTGTAGCGTTGTTCAGGCAGGAGTTTAAAGTCTTCTTTCTGCTTCTTAATTGATGTGTGATCTTGGGTAAAAAAAAAAGAAAAAGAAAAAAAATCACTTAATCCCGCTGAGCCTCAGTTTCCTCAGCTGTAAAGCAGAGACCATAACCCCATCTCCCAGGATTCATTGAGATAATCCATTCCAAGTGCCTGCAAAGTCCAGCAGCATATGGCGAGGCTCGCTGGAGGTTTAGCTGTTATGACAAGCGATGATTATGGTGATTATGGCGCGTGTCTGTGATTAAAGGCGGCTTTGGGCTCCGAGTGTTTGTGCCAAATTGCTTTCCGGCACAAGCTCTGGGTTGGTCTTTGAGTCTTAACCCCCAGAAAACTCACCAGATTGTCTGAGACTGCCAACAGAATGTTTTCTAAATTCCCGCTCCACACTGTAGGTGGATTGTTGTCATTGCTGGGTTGGTAGTTTGTTTGTTTGTTTGTTTGTTTATTGTGCTCATTCTGGGTCTTGAACTCAGGGCCTGGGCACTGTCCCTGAGCTTTCTTTGCTCCAGGCCGGTGCTCTACCACTTGAGCCACAGCTCTACTTCCAGCTTTTTGGTGATTCATTGGAGATAAGAGTCCGAGGGACTTTACTGCCCAGGCTGGCTTTGAACCAGGATCCTCAGATCTCAGCTTCCTGAGTAGCTCGGATGACAGGTGTGAGACAGAGCCGCCCAGCTCCTAGCTTTGAGTTAAACAAAAATAGGTTTTTCTGGGGCTGGTGGAGGAAGGCTGGCTGTGCCCTGAGATGGGAAGAGCAATGCAGAGATGGGCTTGGCACAGGCTTGCTGGCCGAGCCCCACGGAGAAACACTTCTACCCCACCACAGGCCCTGACACCCCCACGTGCTCAGGGCCAAAGCAGGCCAGCTTGTGGGTCTTGGTCTGCTTGGCTGAGCCAGCTGTGGTCTCCATTTGGAACGGGGAATCCGAGTGTGAGTTGTGTGGAAGTCTTATTTTATTTTCAAGGAGAGGGGAGGCAATGGGAGCGTTCCCTAAACTCTCAAAACCCAGCTGGATTCATTGGTTTGTTTTTGTCAGTTGTGGGGCTTGAACTCAGGGCCTGGGCGCTGTCTCTGAGCTTCTTTGGCTCAAGCCTGGCGCTCTACCACTTGAGGCACAGCTCTACTTCCAGCATTTTTGCTGGTTCATGGGAGATAAGCGTCTCAATGGCCCCTGTTTGGAATCCCAGCTGCTGAGAAGTCTCTCTCATGGCTCCCCACCACCATCCTCAGATCCCAGCGTCCTGATAGCTGGAATTACAGGCGTGAGCTCCAGTGCTCTGCTGGAAGAACACAAAATTCTTTTTCCTGCTATTGTCTGTCCCAGCCTGTGCAGCTATCTTGGGGTACAGAGTTTCTGTTCACTCAGGAACCCCTAATTTCATTTTCTAGTCTCCAGGAAAACAAAACAAACAAACAAACAAAAAAAACCCAACAACCTCAGAAGGAGACTCAGCCTCTGGGGATTTTCTGTCATAGCTGGTTTCATCTTGTCCGACATCTGTCTATCTCCATTGGTGGGGAGCTAGGGTTTTGGGGGGTGGGGAGAGGCTCAACATGGCCTCAGTTGTGGGAAATCTGGTATATTTGAGATTTGGGGGTCCAAGGTTGATCAAATCACAGCCCATTTCTACACTGGGGGACTGAAGCATGAGTTTGGGTACGAGGAAGAGCTGGATGATTGGAGGATTTTGAGGTATAGTCATGGGTTCGAAACCAGCCTGGGCCGAAAAGTCAATGAGACTCTCATCTCTAACGAGCCACCAAAAAACCAGAAGTGGAGCTGTGGCTCAAATGGTAAAGTGCCCACCTGGAGTGAAATAAAAGCTCATAGACAGCGCCCACACTCTGAGGTCAAGCCCTCCCCCTCCCCCCAAAAATTGGGGGAACAAGTTCAGCTACTCTTTTTATATGACTTTGGATGAATATTTCCACTGCATATTCCTTTCTGTTTTGTCCCTCAGCTTTAAATCCATCGCTTTCCTTCTTCCTCTTCTCCTCTCTCTCTCTCCCTCTCTCTCTCTCTTCCTCTCTCCTGAGCAGGATACCCAGCTTATCTGACAGGATGTAGGCCGAAACTCTGTCATGGCCACAGAAATCCGTAGAGAATTAGAACCTTCTGGTCCCTTTAGCCCCAGCCGAAGAACACAGCTGCCTCTAGAGGTGGATGGTGGCTATAAAATTATTACTGCTAATAACGGTGATGATGAAAGGTCTTTCGTTTGCATCTGGGAATTTGGGCGAATGAGAAAGCACTTTCATAGCGGATCTTTTTCTTCTCGTGGAAAGCTAACGTGGAAGCCTGCTGTGTTTCTAAGGTACACAGGGCTGGAGTGGGCAAGTCCACAGCTCTGCCCACGACAGCACTGGACCCCTGAAAGAAGGAGGGTGCCCACTGGGGACCTGGGGGAAAGGGAGGTCAGCCGATGTGGTATTTGCATGAGCCACGCTCTCTTAAATACAGGGTAGAGGCCGGACTCCAGCAGCTCCCTCACGCCTGTAATTCCAGCCACTGAGGGGGCTGAGATCTGAAGATCATGGTTCAAAGCCAGCCCAGGGCAGGAAAGTCTGATTAACCAGCAAAAACACAAAGCTACAAGCGGAGCTGTGGCTCAAGGGGTAGAGCGCCAGTTTTTCTTGGCAGAAAAAACTCAGGGACACAGCACTTGGGCCCTAAGACCAAGTCTCAAAATATTGGTACACACACACACACACACACGCACGCACGCACGCACACACACACATAGTGCAGGGGTAGAAGGTTTGGTGGTGGCCCAGGTACTCTAGAAGCGTCTAGACCTGCAGCCATCCTGGCTCCGAGCCTCGGACTCCAGCTCCTCTAGAATGAACAAGAGCAAGAGACCCAGGGAAGCCGAGCCCACCATGGGAAACACAAACTCTGGGGCCAGGCTGGACCCACGCCTGACTCTGGGGCCTCAGTCTCCCCTTCTGTCTGTGAGATCATCTACATCAGTGAGGATTTGTGGTTGTTATCGGTCGTGGGACTTGAACTCAGGGCCTGGGCTCTGTCCCTGAGCTCTTCAGCTCAAGGTTGGTGCTCTACCATTTGAGCCACAGCGCCACTTCCAGTTTTCTGGTGGTTCATTGGAGATCAGAGTCTCCTGGACCTTCTTGTCTGGACTGGTTTTGAACCATGATCCTCAGATCTCTGTCTCCTCAGTGGTTAGAATTACAGGTGTGAGCCACCGGCCTTCCAGCTTATGTTGTTGTTGTTATTATTATTGGTAGGTCTCCACACGGAATGTGGGAAGTGGGTGTGGGGGGAGCATGCACACTCGCTCTCTCGTGTGGAAGAGCCTGGAAACAGGGGCAGGCGGGCGTTGGGGGGAGAATGGATGGAGGAAGGCCGTTTCACCGACGTCTTCAACAGGTCTTTTTCTAATTATGGCAGAGCAGAGCCTGGGGAGCGAGGCCGGCCTCCCAGCCAGGGCCTGTATTTTCTTTGGGAAAAGAAATTGACTCGCTTCCAAAACCAGAGCTTGGCAGAAGCCCACGTGGGGGGCGTGGGGCAGGAAGCAGAGCCTGTGGTGAGGAGTCTGTAATCCATCCATCTTGGACAGGGCATCAGGCCCAATCTCCTGACCCACTGGGAATAAACAACAATAACAACAACAATAATAATACTGTATGCCAAGCACCAGTGGTTCATACCCGTCATCCTAGCTACTCAAGAGGCTGAGATCTGAGAATCATAGTTCAAAACCAGCCCGGGCAGAGTGCAGCAGGCACTTTGTGTTGTTTCAGTGACCCTCCCCCCCGGGTCTGTTGGCCCGCGAGGTTGGAGGAAATGTCACTCCCCTAACCCAGGGGACAATCAAAGATCTTATCCAGTGGGAATCGTTTCCCTGGGTTGACCAGTTGACCGGTCTCTGTGGGTTGTGCAGCCAGGCCAAACCCTTTGACCTTGAAGGAGAACGCTGTCCAGGAAATGGTTCCCAGGCAGCCCAAATAAATAAATACATACATAACTAATAAAAGGACCCCTTATCACAGAAGCAGGCCGGAAGTTTCCACTTATCTCACAGGCAGGGGCCTCCGAGAGCCGTAAACCATATTCTCAGAGGAGATTCAGGGAAAGAAGCCCGGGGGGGAGGGCAGGGGGTGTCCTGGGAGCAGGCTCACATGTGTACCCCAGTTGCCTGGGGTCACCTTCAGTTTATTTCCTCTCTAATTCCCCCCTCACAAACACACAATACACACAACACACAACACACACAACACAACACACACAACACACACAAACACACACATCCTTGGGATCCACTGAAACCTAGCTGGAAATACCACGGGTGGACAGAAGAGGGGGGCTTTTACTTTGTTTTTCCACGTGGAGACACGACTCTAAAGAGGAAACAACCGTACCCCGGAAACCAGCCTGGGGGGGACCAGAAGGATGGGGTGCAGAAGGCACAGGAAGGGTAAACCATTTTCCTCTTGGGGGCACCCCATCTTTGTACCCCCTCCCTCCCCAGTGAGAGAGCTAAGACTGGCAATCCGTAGGGCTGGCAGCACCCCAAAACCAAGGCTCTCTGCCGGTGGTGGGGGAAGGCGAGCCCATCTCACAGTATAAGGGGTCATGGAACTCTTCCCTCCCCCAGTAGTGCCCTCTGAGGGACCCCAGATCTGGACAGGGGGGGGAGAAGCAATCTGGATACCTCTGAGGGTGTGGTGGCACATGGCAGTCTCCAGGCCCCCCCTCTTCTCCGTGGTTTGTAGTGGCAAAGTGGGGTGTGTTTGAAGAAATGGCGGGGTGCTTCTTGGGCAGAGTGGAGGGGTGCAGGATCGGGCAGACTTCCAATCCATGCAGTGGCTTCCTGTGCTGGGACAGGGGTAGGGGGGAGGACTAGGGGAGGACGGAGGGGTGGGCAGAGTCTCCTGGTATTCAAGGCGCTCTGTGAAAATGGAGTCCGGGTGACTGGAGGGCAGAGGTGGGGCGGGGTGGGGGGAGCCACGAGGGAGGACGGAGATCCAGACAGCATCATCACCTGATGTGCTGTCTTGAATCCCTTTGCACTATTATTTAAACGTGTGCGTGTGTGTGCGTGTGTGTGCGTGTGTGTGGTCTTGGGACTTGAACTCAGGGCCTAAGCAATGTCCCTAAGCTTTCTTTGCTCAAGGCTGGTGCTCTACCACTTGAGCCACAGCTCCACTCCCAACTTTTTGCTGGTTCATTGGAGATCAGTCTCACGGACTTTCCTGCCCGGGCTGGCTTTGATCCTCAGATCTCAGCCTCCTGAGTCGCTGGGATGGCAGATGTGAGGCACTGGAACCCAGCGAGGACAATATAATCAATAGAACACGCTTTGTTTTATTATCGGATAATCGTTATTGATTTTATTTGTGATTCATAAATACAAATATTCATTTATACAGATAACGATAAACATTCACGTGTTCACTATTATACATTACCACAAGTGATTTATTCCGTACAAACGCAAATCTTCACACCTACGTAGTCTCCATTTTATTTATGGACAGATCAGGTGACAGTATTTGTTTCCTGTCCTTAATAAGCTGGGTGCTGGCAGCTCCCGCCTGGCATCCCAGCTCCTCAGGAGGCTGAGATCTGAGGATCGGGGTTCAAAGCCAACCCAGGCAGGAAAATCCAGGAGACTCTCATCTCCAATGAACCACCAGAAAACCAGACGTGGTGCTGTGGTTCAAATGGTAGAGCGCCAGCCTTGAGTGAAAGAGCTCAGGGACAGCGCCCAGGCCTTGAGATCGAGCCCCCCCCACCAATAATCATAATCATCATCATCATAATAAATAGTAATAATGCAGTAACAGCAACCATAGCCAGAGGACACGGGAGAGCCGGAGGGCCGTGTTTCCCACCCAGGGACGCAGTGATTTGCTCACCCAGCCGCCCCCCCCCGCACCCCATTAACCAGCTGTGCCTCCTCCGCAGGTCTTGCAGGTAAACAAAGGAATGTCCTTCCTCTTCTACATGATTTTTCTCGCGTATCTCCGTGGCACGCAAGGCGACAGCTCGGACCCCAGGCATGCGCCCGAAACCTCCTTCAGCTCTCTGATCATCAAGCTGATTCAGGAGGACATCCTGAAAAACAAGCTGTCCAAGCAGATGGTGGACGTGACACACCATGACCAGGGGGTCGTCTCACCCAAGGCCGGGGCCCCCCGACACGGGGACACCCCCAGATCAGAATTCCAGCCTGTCATGGCCACCGAGGAGGAGGAGAACGACGACGACAATGACACAGAGCTGCTGGGACAGCAGAGACGTTATGGGTCCCCTCGGGTCCTGCTTAGTCCCAGCACCCCGTTAGAGCCCCCACCCCTGCATCTCATAGAGGATTTCGTGTCGTCCAACAGGACGTCTCGGAGGAAGCGGTATGCAGAACACAAGAGCCACCGTGGCGAGTACTCGGTGTGTGACAGTGAGAGTTTGTGGGTGACAGACAAGTCGTCGGCCATCGACATCAGGGGTCACCAGGTGACCGTGTTGGGGGAGATCAAGACAGGCAATTCTCCCGTCAAACAGTACTTCTACGAGACCCGGTGTAAAGAAGCCAGGCCGGTGAAGAATGGCTGCCGGGGCATCGACGACAAGCACTGGAATTCGCAGTGCAAAACGTCGCAGACGTACGTGCGAGCGCTCACGTCGGAAAACAACAAACTCGTGGGCTGGCGCTGGATACGGATAGACACTTCGTGTGTGTGCGCCCTGTCCAGGAAGATCGGGAGATCGTGAACTGGAGGGAGGGTGGATGCCCCCCCGTATATAAATTATTACTTTAAATTATACGATATGCATGGAGCATACAAATGTCTCTATTTGTTTTTATATATTATAAGTTGACCTTTATTTATTGAACTTCAGCTTCCCCTCTTCCTCCCCCTCACCTCCCTGCCCTGATGGTATATAAGCTTTTTTTTTTTTAATTCCCTCTCCCTTTTCAATAAAAGTCGGTGTGCTTGCGTTTAACCGTCGATTATTACTCTTCTTCTTCTTCTTCTTCTTCTTCTTCTTCTTCTTCTTCTTCTTCTTCTTCTTCTTCTTCTTCTATATCTGGCATATGATCTATTTTGCATCCCAGGCTATGATGGTTGCTTTAACAAACTTATTTCTTTTACATAATAGTCATATAATAAAATAAAGGCTGGGAGTGTGGTCTAGGGGTAGAGTGCTGGCCTAGCATGCATGAAGCCCTGGGTTTGATTCCTCGGTACCACAGACACAGAAAAATCCAGAAGTGGAGCTGTGGCTCAAGTGGTAGAGCTCCAGCCGTGAGCAAGCTTCAAGTTCAGTGCTCAAAGGATAGGGAGGTCAAAGCCTGGGATTGGAAAAAGGAAAATTAAAGTAAAATAAGGCAATGCAGATGACGGTCAGAGCTGTGCGTGAAGAGTCCTGTCCCTCTTCTAGTATCTTCCGTGTTGGATTGCTTCATTAATTCAAGGCCTGCATCGGACACGAAATCTCCCCACCCAAAACTTTTGGGTCCGATGTTGGCATCCGAGCCCCACCAAGCCCACGAGCAGGGGTCGTTCACCTCTCTCCTCTCTGCCTTTCCCGGGAGCCACAGGCACCAGTGACAAACAAACCTGGTGATTTTCCTTCTGGAAGTTTCTGTTCGGCACAGCTGGTATGGGGAGGGCTGGGTAGATGGGCTGGCGAAGGGTCGGGTTGGTTTGGGGGAGGGTTTTGGTTTTTTTGCTCCGATTTTTATTTTTGCTCTGGGTAAGTGGATTTTATCCTTGGGGACACACAGGGAACATTTCTCTAAAGATTCCTGACCTTTATTATATATATATATACACATACATTATTGGCGTGTGGTGCCCGGGCTTGAACTCTTAGCAGGATAAGTACACTGCTAGCTGGAAACAGACTGAATGGCTGAGGACCAGGGCCTTCCCTGGAGTCTGAAGGCTCATGTGGGAAACCGCTGGAGCTTTGCAGTTGGACCCAGTTTCAAGGCCCAGCTCTTTCTCTGGGGAAACCTTGGGGCCACCATCATCACCACCATCATCTCCACCATCATCATCTCCACCATCACCTCCACCATCATCTCCATCATCATCTCCACCATCATCTCCACCAACATCGCCACCATCATCTCCACCATCATCTCCATCATCATCTCCACCATCATCTCCATCATCATCTCCACCATCATCATCTCCACCATCATCATCTCCACCATCACCTCCACCATCATCTCCACCATCATCTCCATCATCATCTCCACCATCATCATCTCCACCATCATCACCACCATCATCTCCACCATCATCTCCACCATCATCACCACCATCATCTCCACCATCATCTCCACCATCATCTCCACCATCATCATCTCCACCATCATCTCCACCATCATCTCCACCATCATCTCCACCATCATCATCTCCACCATCATCTCCACCATCATCTCCATCATCATCTCCACCATCATCACCACCATCATCTCCACCATCATCTCCACCATCATCTCCACCACCATCATCTCCACCATCATCTCCACCATCATCTCCACCATCATCATCTCCACCATCATCTCCACCATCATCTCCATCATCATCTCCACCATCATCACCACCATCATCTCCACCATCATCTCCACCATCATCTCCACCACCATCATCTCCACCATCATCTCCACCATCATCTCCACCATCATCATCTCCACCACCATCATCTCCACCATCATCTCCATCATCATCTCCACCATCATCTCCACCATCATCATCTCCACCATCATCATCTCCACCATCATCTCCACCATCATCTCCACCATCATCATCTCCACCATCATCATCTCCACCAACATCTCCACATCATCATCTCCATCATCATCATCTCCACCAACATCTCCACATCATCATCTCCATCATCATCTCCACCATCATCTCCACCATCATCTCCACCATCATCATCTCCACCATCATCTCCACCATCATCTCCACCATCATCATCTCCACCATCATCATCTCCACCATCATCTCCATCATCATCTCCACTATCATCATCTCCACCATCATCATCTCCACCATCATCATCTCCACCAACATCATCTCCACATCATCATCTCCATCATCATCTCCACCATCATCTCCACCACCATCATCTCCATCATCATCACCACCATCATCTCCACCATCATCATCTCCACCATCATCATCTCCATCATCATCTCCACCATCATCTCCACCATCATCATCTCCACCATCATCTCCACCATCATCATCTCCACCATCATCTCCACCATCATCTCCACCATCATCATCTCCATCATCATCTCCACCATCATCTCCACCATCATCATCTCCATCATCATCTCCACCATCATCATCTCCACCATCATCATCTCCACCATCATCATCTCCATCATCATCTCCACCATCATCTCCACCATCATCATCTCCATCATCATCTCCACCATCATCATCTCCACCATCATCATCTTCACCATCATCTCCACCATCATCTCCACCATCATCTCCACCATCATCATCATCATCATCATCTCCATCATCATCTCCACCATCATCATCACCATCATCTCCACCATCATCTCCACCATCATCATCTCCACCATCATCATCTCCACCATCATCATCTCCACCATCATCTCCATCATCATCTCCACCATCATCTCCACATCATCTCCACCATCATCTCCATCATCATCTCCACCATCATCTCCATCATCATCTCCACCATCATCTCCACATCATCATCTCCATCATCATCTCCACCATCATCTCCACCATCATCATCTCCACCATCATCATCTCCATCATCATCTCCACCATCATCTCCATCATCATCATCTCCACCATCATCTCCACCATCATCTCCATCATCATCACCACCATCATCTCCACCATCATCATCTCCACCATCATCTCCACCATCATCATCTCCATCACCATCTCCACCATCATCATCACCATCATCATCTCCACCATCATCATCTCCACCATCATCTCCACCATCATCACCACCATCATCACCACCATCATCATCTCCACCATCATCTCCACCATCATCATCACCACCATCATCTCCACCATCATCTCCACCATCATCTCCATCATCATCTCCACCATCATCTCCACCATCATCTCCATCATCATCTCCACCATCATCTCCACCATCATCATCTCCACCATCATCTCCACCATCATCTCCACCATCATCTCCACCATCATCATCTCCATCATCATCTCCACCATCATCTCCACCATCATCTCCACCATCATCTCCACCATCATCATCTCCATCATCATCTCCACCATCCTCATCTCCACCATCATCTCCACCATCATCTCCACCATCATCATCTCCACCATCATCATCTCCACCATCATCTCCACCATCATCATCTCCACCATCATCTCCACCATCATCTCCACCATCATCTCCACCATCATCATCTCCACCATCATCATCTCCACCATCATCTCCACCATCATCTCCACCATCATCATCTCCACCATCATCTCCACCATCATCATCACCACCATCATCTCCACCATCATCTCCACCATCATCTCCATCATCATCTCCACCACCATCTCCACCATCATCTCCATCATCATCTCCACCATCATCTCCACCATCATCTCCACCATCATCATCTCCACCATCATCATCTCCACCATCATCTCCACCATCATCTCCACCATCATCATCTCCACCATCATCTCCACCATCATCATCACCACCATCATCTCCACCATCATCTCCACCATCATCTCCATCATCATCTCCACCACCATCTCCACCATCATCTCCATCATCATCTCCACCATCATCTCCACCATCATCATCTCCACCATCATCTCCACCATCATCTCCACCATCATCTCCACCATCATCATCTCCATCATCATCTCCACCATCATCATCTCCACCATCATCATCTCCACCATCATCTCCACCATCATCTCCACCATCATCATCTCCACCATCATCTCCACCATCATCATCACCACCATCATCTCCACCATCATCTCCACCATCATCTCCATCATCATCTCCACCACCATCTCCACCATCATCTCCATCATCATCTCCACCATCATCTCCACCATCATCACCACCATCATCACCACCATCATCATCTCCACCATCATCTCCACCATCATCATTACCACCATCATCTCCACCATCATCTCCACCATCATCTCCATCATCATCTCCACCATCATCTCCACCATCATCTCCATCATCATCTCCACCATCATCTCCACCATCATCATCTCCACCATCATCTCCACCATCATCTCCACCATCATCTCCACCATCATCTCCACCATCATCATCTCCATCATCATCTCCACCATCATCTCCACCATCATCTCCACCATCATCTCCACCATCATCATCTCCATCATCATCTCCACCATCATCATCTCCACCATCATCTCCACCATCATCTCCACCATCATCATCTCCACCATCATCATCTCCACCATCATCTCCACCATCATCATCTCCACCATCATCATCTCCACCATCATCTCCACCATCATCTCCACCATCATCTCCACCATCATCTCCATCATCATCTCCACCATCATCTCCACCATCATCATCTCCACCATCAACATCTCCACCATCATCTCCACCATCATCATCTCCACCATCATCTCCACCATCATCATCTCCATCATCATCTCCACCATCATCATCTCCACCATCATCTCCACCATCATCTCCACCATCATCATCTCCACCATCATCTCCACCATCAGAATCATCATCATCATCTCCACCATCATCTCCACCATCATCTCCATCATCATCTCCACCATCATCTCCACCATCATCATCTCCACCATCATCTCCACCATCATCTCCACCACCATCTCCACCATCATCTCCACCATCATCATCTCCACCATCATTTCCACCATCATCTCCACCATCATCTCCACATCATCATCTCCATCATCATCTCCACCATCATCTCCACCATCATCATCTCCACCATCATCATCTCCACCATCATCTCCACCATCATCTCCACCATCATCATCTCCACCATCATCTCCACCATCATCACCACCATCATCTCCACCATCATCTCCACCATCATCTCCACCATCATCTCCATCATCATCTCCACCATCATCATCTCCACCATCATCATCTCCACCATCATCATCTCCATCATCATCATCTCCACCATCATCACCACCATCATCATCTCCACCATCATCTCCACCATCATCATCTCCACCATCATCTCCACATCATCATCTCCATCATCATCTCCACCATCATCTCCACCATCATCATCTCCACCATCATCTCCACCATCATCTCCATCATCATCTCCACCATCATCTCCACTATCATCTCCACCATCATCATCTCCACCATCATCTCCACCATCATCTCCACCATCATCATCTCCACCATCATCTCCACATCATCATCTCCATCATCATCTCCACCATCATCTCCACCATCATCATCTCCACCATCATCTCCACCATCATCTCCACCATCATCTCCACCATCATCATCTCCACCATCATCTCCACCATCATCTCCACCATCATCTCCACCATCATCATCTCCACCATCATCATCATCATCACCATCATCATCATCACCATCATCATCATCATCATCATCATCATCATCATCTCCACCATCATCTCCACCATCATCACCACCATCATCTCCACCATCATCTCCACCATCATCATCTCCACCATCATCTCCACATCATCATCTCCATCATCATCTCCACCATCATCTCCACCATCATCATCTCCACCATCATCTCCACCATCATCATCTCCACCATCATCATCTCCACCATCATCATCTCCATCATCATCATCTCCATCATCATCATCTCCACCATCATCTCCACCATCATCTCCATCATCATCACCATCATCATCTCCACCATCATCTCCACCATCATCTCCACCATCATCATCTCCATCATCATCTCCACCATCATCACCACCATCATCTCCACCATCATCTCCATCATCATCATCTCCACCATCATCTCCACCATCATCTCCATCATCATCATCTCCATCATCGTCTCCACCATCATCATCTCCATCATCATCTCCACCATCATCTCCACCATCATCACCATCATCATCTCCACCATCATCATCTCCACCATCATCTCCACCGTGGTTTTGGGGAGGCAGCATGGCTAGCGAAGGCTGCAGGAGCTCGGGTGGGGAAGGGGTCCTGGAGGCGAGGAGGGAGCAGCGTCCAAGCCGGTGGTCCTGGCTTCTCCGCACCTCAGGCCCGGCCAGGCCCCGGTTGGCGGTGGTGGCGGGTGTTCGTGGCTGTCTCCACGCCGTCTGGCTTGGCCCTCCCGGAAGGACGGAGGCCTGGGTTGCTGTGGTCTTGGTGGGTTCATGATGGTGGCGGTGGTGGTGGCTTTGGGGAGAGTTCTGGGGAGCGCTCCGGTGGCTTCCTGGAGGAGGTGTGACCGTGCCCTGACCCTTGGGGTGCACCGAGGGGCAGCGTCCCCTGGTCCCCTCCCCGAGCCTCCAGCCAAGCCCCCCGTGCCACTTCCACCAACGCGCCTTTCTGAAGTGGATGTGGGTGCAGGTGCGGGTATGGGTGTGGGTGCGTGTGCGGGTGCGGGTGTGTGGGCACGTGTGTGTGGGTGGGTGTGGTGTGTGCGTGTGTCCTCGCGCATGTGCGGTGCTTACAAGTTTGTGGGAAAGCTTTATTTTTATTCTCTCCCTCCCTCCATCCCTCCCTCCTCTTCTCTAGCCCCCTCCCACTTCCTCATCCCTTCCCTCCCTCTGTCTCTTCCATTCCCTCTCTCCCCCTCCCTTCTACCATCCTCCTGGAGAGGACGAGGAGAGGAAGAGGAGGAGAGGAAGAGGAGGAGGAGGAAGAGGAGGAGGAAGAGGAAGAGGAGGAGAAAGAGGAAGAGGAAGAGGAGAAAGAGGAGGAAGAGGAGAAAGAGGAGGAAGAGGAGGAGGAGGAGGAGAAAGAAGAGGAGGAAGAGGAAGAGGAGAAAGAGGAGGAGGAGGAGGAAGAGGAGGAGGAGAAAGAGGAGGAGGAGGAGGAGGAAGAGGAGGAGGAGAAAGAGGAGGAGGAGGAGGAGTCAGTGGGGCAGAGAGACCACAGGCCCCCAGCCCAGGGCTGTGCAGATGGTTCCATCCTGAGGGGAGGTGGCGGCCCTGTCTGCCCGGCCTGGGGTTGGGGAGCCCGTGAGTCTCCTCCTGCCCCTCATCCCCATCCCGGGTTGGATGGAGCCGCAGCACGAGGACGACGCGCGTTTCTGGAGTCGCCCAGAGGAGGTGGACTTTTCCTCATAGGCCACAGATCCACCTTTATTCATGGGATCCTTGGAGGGGCGCAGGCCACGGGCACACGGGCCGCCCCACGCCACGCCACACCGTCCGTGGAGGGCACCGGCCTAGCACGGCTCTCCTCAGCCTGCACGGCAGCTCCCGCCTGGCGTCCCAGCCTCTCAGCAGGCTGAGCTCTGAGGATCACGGTTCGAAGCCAGCCCGGGCAGGAAAGTCCCTGAGACTCTCATCTCCCGTGAACCAGCACAAAGCTGGAATGGAGCTGTGGCTCAAGTGGTAGAGCGCCAGCCTCAAGAACCAAAGCTCAGGGACAGCGCCCAGGACCTGCACGCACGGACACACACACACACACACACACACACACACACACACACACACACACACCCCACTCCAGACATGGCTGGGCCGGCGGCTGTGGTCTCCTCCCCGTGTCTCACAGCTGGAAATCCAGGTGTTCAGCCTTGGTCCCCAATTCCTGCCTCCGCCTCTCTTCCCATCGCCTCCTCCTCACTTTTGACTCAAGCCCTGCGTCCTGCCAGGGCTCTCCAGACCCCACCCGTGGGTCCCCCAGGGCCCTGGGGTCAGGGGTCAGGGCACCTCTGCTGCCCATGGCAGGCCTGAGGGGAAGGGTGACAGGGGACTCGCCCCCCCCCACGGCACCAGGCCACGCCAGGCCCAGCCCCCGCCCTCACCACGCCCCATGGGACTCCAGCACTCCACTCCACACATGAAATAACAGCAACAGCAATAATAGTAGACAGAGAAAGGCAGAGACAGACAGACAGACAGACAGACAGAGACAGAAACAGAGACAGACAGACAGAGACAGAGACACAGACAGACAGACAGACAGAGACGGACAGACAGACAGAGACAGAGATAGAGACAGACAGACAGAGACAGAGATAGAGAGAGACAGAGACAGACAGAGACAGACAGACAGACATAGACAGATAGAGACAGACAGACAGACAGAGACAGACAGATTGAGACACACAGACAGACAAAGACAGAGACAGACAGACAGACACAGACAGAGGCAGAGACAGACAGACAGACACAGACAGATAGACAGACAGACAGGCAGACGGAGACATGGACAAAGATGGACAGAGACAGAGACAGATGGAGACAGAAAGGAACAGAGAGAAAGAAAAAGAGCCAATGAGAGGCAGAGACGGAGGGAGAGACACAGACAGCGTTTGCTTAGCTCTGGCTCGGTGTGTCAGGTTTGCAGATCTGTGCTTTCTCCTTTAGCCAACCTCCCTCCCTCCCTCCCTCCCTCCCTCCCTCCCTCCCTCCCTTCCATCCCACCATCCTTCCCTCCTCCCTCCCTCCTTCCTTCCCTCCCTCCTTTTTTTCATTTGTGTCAGTCCTGGGTCTTGAGCTCAGGGCCTGAGCACTGTCCTTGGGTTTTCTCAAGGCTGGAGCTCCACCACTTGAGCCACAGCTCCACTTCCGGCTTTTTTCTGTGTCTGTGTACGAGGAATCGAACCCAGGGCTTCGTGCACGCTGTCCAGCACTCCACCACTAGGCCACGCTCCTGGCGCTTCTTCCAGTTGTTTGGCGCTGTGATTTCCCGCCCGGCCTGGCTTTGAACCTGGCTCCTCCGGTGGGTGTGAGCCATCAGCTCATTTTTTTTTTGGCTTTAAAGTAAAACAAGAACAGTGGCCAAGGCGCATCTCATGTCCCCTGGGAGATGGCACTGCTGAAGGCTCCACAGTGGCGCTTGGAAGGGACGTCTGTGGATTTACTCCGTGTCCAAGCATGGGTGAGCTCAGTGTACCTGGGCGGAAGGGCTGGGGGTGCAGGGCGGGTTCAGGGGGTCAGGGTGGGTGCAGGGGACATCGCCCTGGAGAAAGGGTCCAGGACACGAATGTCCTTGAATGCCCTTGGCCGGGGGTGGGGAGGGGGCTCTTTCCCACAGTGCTCACTCTGGCCTCATCCTCCAGGGTCAGCCTGAGGCGGGGGGGGGGGGGACCCTCGGGCTGCAGAGGTGAGGACTTGGGGGTGCGGGCACAGGACGGGGCGAGGCAGCCAGAAACTCCCCCAGCACCGCGGGGATGCTTTATTGTCTCCTTGAAAACTGAGACACCCCTGCAGCTGTCTGTGCCCCTGAATTCCGGGGGGCCAGAGAGGGGGGGAGAGCCGAGAGGGGAAAGGGGAGGGGAGGACCCCACCAGAGGCAGGCAGAGGGGGGAGGAAAAGACCACCAGAGGTCTTGTTTCTTGGGTTTCTGGGGGGGGATTGGATGCAGTTTTAGGGTTCACACACCCCCGACTCCACACACCAGGGCCCCCGCTCTGTGGAGGGCTTTGCTTTGTGCACAGACACTCACACTCACACTCACACTCACAGCCAGCTCTCACCATCTATTTCCTACTACGAACAAATACATTCTTATTTTCTTTGGGGTGGGGTGGGGGAACCTCTCATTTGCAGAACAAACTGTGGGGAGGCAGAGGAGACAGGCTGGGTCCCTGTCCCCAGCCCCCGGGGGCCATTATCTCTCCTGGATTCCATGTTGAGAGGCATCCTGCCACCATACACAACAGCAATCACCACCACCACCACGCCACCTCTTCCAGGATGCCTTCCGGGGTTACCCCTGTGGAGACGGTTATCTAGACATCATTTTGGGCTGAGGCTGGCCTTGTCACATACTGGGTTTGTCTGTGGGCGCCAGGGGCTTGAACTCAGGGGGTCTGGGCGCTGTCTCTGAGCATCGTCCGCTCGAGGCTGGCACTCCACCACTTGAACCACAGTGCCACACCCAGATTTTTTTTGGTAGAGTCGCTCTGGAGATCAGAGTCTCACGGACTTTGCTGTCCCGGGCTGGCTTTGAACCTTGGTCTTCAGCCTCCTGAGACAACAGCTGGATGGTAACAAATCAGATCTGGACAGTGGGGGGTGGGGGGGCGCTCAGAGTCTGGGGGTCTCCCGTTCTTCCTCTGCGGGGGTCCCCGGCTGGACTGACCAGGGTCTTCCCGCCAGGCACAAGCCAACAGTAGCAGATGTGTCCCTGGGTTGGTGGCAGGCACAGGCCCCCGCTGGGCTCCAGGCGACAGCTGCGTTTCCAATTAAAGGAGGGACTTGGGAAAGAAGAGAATCCAGCATCAAAGCCTTCCCTGCCGCCTGGCCACCCCCCAAGGCCGGAGCCCTGTCTCCCTTCTGTTCCTAACCAAAACAGCCCCGCAGCCAGACGAGCCAGGAGGGAGCCTGGAGAGGATCCGGTGGTCACTTCAGTCCAGCTTGGCTAGGTACTAAAGTCTGACTGGTTCCCAGAAAGCCACAGGGCGCCCAGGCCAGGCCTCGGGCTCTGCCCCCTGGGTGTCTCTGGGGACACACATCTGCTTTTGCACTCATGGATGGGCGCTCTACCACCCGAGCCACGCCTCCACCCTCGCTTTTTGTTTTGTGTCGTTTTCTTGGTTGTTGTTTTCTGCCAGTCCCGGGGCTGGAACTCAAGGCCTGGGTTTCTGTCCTCGAGCTCAGTTTCCACTCCAGCTCCACTTCTGGCTTTTTTTAAATTTAATTTGATATGTCTTTGCCCCAGGGTTGGCCTTGAACTTTGATCCTCCTATCTCAGCCTCCCGAGTAGCTGGGATGACAGACCTGAGCCACCGGGGACCCAGGTTCCTGGCTGTTTTCTTCTGTTGTCTCCACTACAAATCAAGGGGCAAAAAAAAAACTCACTTCCCCTGACATCGGGACACAGAAGTCCGTGGATTGTCCGAGGGTGACCGAGGGTGAGGAGGTTAAGAGATGGTGTCCCCGAGCCACCAACCACTCCTCTGGATTTCCCATCCCACCGCCGTCCTCCAGGGGTCATTTTCCAGCTTGGAGAAGATAAAAAGAAACATCTGAGCCATGGAAGATGGTTGTGGTCCTTGTTAGCTAGCCAGCCTCCCCCTCCCTCCCCTCCTCTCCCTCCCTCCCTCCTCTCCTCCCCCTCCCTCCCCTTTTCCCTCCCCAATGTGTTTAGTCCCCCCCACACACACTTGGAGCTGATAAATAACCAAGTTTCCAGCACCCACAACAGAATGGGGGGCAGGGAGGAGACACCTAGCTTTATTTGTCCAGGGCCCATTCTTTTGGGGTTCAACCCCCCCACCCCCGTCCCCTCCCCACAGAAACCACAAGAAAACACTGAGCTGGCCGCCCACGGTGGGGAGATAAAAGGTGGAACAAGAAACTGCAGAGTGGTCTGGAAAATGACCAGAGGAAATGGAGCGGAACCCAGGATTCTTTTTTTTAAAAAAAAGATATTTCCCCCCCCAAGCACCTGTGATGTGTGCGTGCGTGTGTGCGTGTGTGTGTGTGTGTGTGTGTGTGCGTGTGTGTGTGTGTGTGTGTGTGTGTGCGTGTGTGCGTGTGCATGTGTGTGTGTGTGTGTGTGCGTGTGCGTGTGTGTTTAAAAAAATATATGTGCTTTTAAATTACGCAGTCCAAAGACAAGCTCACCTTGCTGTGGCTGTGTTGATTTTCATTTTGTTTTTTTTGCTTTATCTTCCCCCAGTTTTCTTAGTTTTGTGGACGTCGAATTTGAGGACCGAATCTCCCTCCCTGCCTCTCTTCATGTTTTCCGTCCACCGCCCCCCACTCTCTCCACCCTAACGCTCCGGTACGCGATGCGTGGTATTTGTTTTTTAATTGGACTTGTCATGCCGTTATGCCACTCGAGTTCTCCCCGGAATCTACTGTGGTTTGGTGAATACGTTTGGGTTTACTATTCTTGGATGTTGAAATGGCAGTGGACAGGTAGATATTTATATATAATATGTACTAGGATATAATACGTATATGTGTGTGTGTATGGGGGGGTGGGGAGGATCACGGTTCAAAGCCAGCCGGGGTGGGAAAGTGTGTGAGATTCTTATCTATAATTAAACAGGGGCAGGCGGATGAGTAGCCTAGCAAAATAAGCAAAATAAGGTCAAGGACAGGCACCCTGAGTTCCAGCCCCAGGACTGGTACCCCCCAAAAAACCTCTCTTACAAGATTGTATTGTGGTTTTCTATGGATAGGTTAAATAGAATATCTACCACCTACGTCATACACCTATATCATCCAGATATTTATTTAGTTTGGTCAGTCGTGGGGCTTGAACATCAGAGAGGGAGAGAGGGAGGAAGGGAGAAGGGGGGAGAAGGCTGGCACAGCTGTTGGCACAGCTGGCAGACACCGCTCTCCCCCTGGATCTGACACCCCCAGGCTGGGGCACAGACGTCAGGGGGTAGGGCTGGGGGCGGGGGGTGGGGTTGTTTTGTGGGAGTGGAGGGGCGTCAACGGGCTGGAGAAGCAGAGGCCTTTCCTCTACGCGCTCCCCGCACTGTGTGCCAAGGCCCTGCTTTCCTTGAGGTCTCTGATCAGGTCCTTCTGGATCATTCCAGGGCCCCTGTGCTCCTGCTCACGCCCTCCTCCAGCGGCATGGCCTCCTACAGTAAATACATGATCTCATGTCTGGCTGTCAGGGGGCCCGGAGTCCAGCCAAGCAGCCGGGCAGGTGCAGCCCCGAGCCCTTCCATGCCCTTTGAATCTTAAATCGGGGCACCGTGGCTCACGCCGGTCACCCCAGCTACTCAGGAGGCCGAGATCTGAGAATCAGAGGTTCAAAGCCAGCCTGGGCGGGAAAGTCCATGAAGACTCTGATCTCCAGTGAAGCACCAGAAAACCAGACGTGGCGCTGTGGTTCAGGTGGTAGAGCGCCAGCCTGGAGGGAAAGAAGCTCAGGGCCAGCGCCCGGGGCCGTGAGTTCAAATCCCACAAACAACGATAGCAGCCAAGCAGGAGGTGGAAGTGGCTTTAAACTGGAGCTGATCCGGTCGCCATTCTGGTTACAGCCTCCGCCACCCCCCAAAAGTCCCCACAAACGTTGTGCTAAGCGCCCTAGATTGTGACTCGTTACGGCTGCCATGAGGGAACCGTGTCTCTGTGGTTACCCACAGAGGCGTTCAGGGGAGGGGGCATCTCTGGCTCTCCCAGCCGACCCCTCCAGTCCAGCTGAGGGCAGGGATGTGGGCTGTCCCGCCTGTAAGACCGGCACTTCCAGTTGACACGGTGACTGCTGGACACGTCTCATCCCCCCGTCCCCGTGTGCGTGTGTGCGTGCGTGTGCATGTGTGTGTGTGTGTGTGTGTGTGTGTGTGTGTGTGTGCGTGTGTGAGACAGGGATTTATCGCTGTGTTACTAGGCGTAAATTATAAGAGGGATATATTTATAGGTATGTTACGATATTGACACGAGTCATGACAGATGATACAGATTTACAGATGTATGCGACTATGCAGAGATATACTTCAATAGACAGACAGACAGACAGACCAACATAGTCCAAGACAGACTGATAGACAGTGATTTATAGATATAGATTACTATATAGAGCTCTATGCTACAATACGTAATAGATTTATAGATGGATGTGACTGTAAAGAGGGATATTTCTGAGATAGATAGATAGATAGATAGATAGATACATAGATAGATAGATAGATAGATGATAGAGATAGGCAGACGGACAGGCAGACTGAGACAGACGACAGAATGATAGATAGATAGAGATAGGCAGATGGACAGGCAGACTGAGACAGACGACAGAATGATAGATAGATAGATAGACAGACAGACAGACAGATAAAGGCAGACAGACAGGCAGACTGAGACAGACAGAATGATAGATAGATAGATAGATAGATAGATAGATAGATAGATAGATACAGGCAGACTGAGACAGACAGACAGAATGATAGATAGATAGATAGATAGATAGATAGATAGATAGACAGACAGATAGATACAGGCAGACTGAGACAGACAGACAGACAGACAGAATGATAGATAGATAGATAGATAGATAGATAGATAGATAGATAGATAGATAGACAGACAAAGGCAGACAGACAGGCAGACTGAGACAGCCAGACAGACAGACAGACACAGGCAGACAGGCAGTCTGAGACAGACAGACAAGACAGACAGAATGATAGAGAGAGAGAGAGATATGATAGATACAGGCAGGCAGGCAGACAGAATGATAGATGGATAGATAGATAGATGGATAGATAGACAGACAGACAGACAGACAGAATGATAGATAGATAGATAGATAGTTAGATAGATAGATAGATAGTGGCAGACAGAGACAGATAGATCCAGACTGAGACAAAGCCTGACTGGCTGATAGATTTATAGACGCATGCTTCCACACAGAGCAATGTTTCAGAAGAGAATCGGGATTTACAGCCGTCCAGATGCCTGTGTGGCGGGGGAGCTGTGACACAGGCACTGCTGGCGTTCTCTGTGTGTGTACCGCCCGCGTGACAGGGTGACAGGGCGGTCTCTTCACAGACCCAGGGCCAGCCGCTCACTCCTGGCTTAAAGCTCATGTTTTTGAGGTGACTTTCAGGAGCTAGGCCTTCGCAGAATGAGATTCTCCACCCTCTGGGAAGCACAGCGAAATCTTCTTCACTAAACTTCGGGGTTTGCCCATTTGTCTCCTTTAAAACAAACAAATAAACCAAGAACTCAACGTCCTGGTGGCTGGGTTTGTCATTTTCTTTCTCTACCTTAGTTCTTAGCTCTTTTTCTCCACTGCAGTCCTTGCCTGGTTTCTCCAGAGCTTAGCTCATTTGTTTTTGCTCTTTCCTGCTTCTCCATAAGTGAATTTAAAGCAATAAATCTCCCCTAAAACATGTGATTTCAGCTATGTGTCACAGACGCTGCCACGGGGTGCTTTTGTTTTGTTTTGTTCACTTTTAAATTTTCTTTTTTTTTTTTTTTAGCACTCTTCCCCCCCTCCTCTCGCCCTTCCCCGCCATTTCCTCTTTAACCAAAGGATTGTTCGTTTGGTATTCTTTCTTTTCCAGGCATCTGGGATGTTTTAAAAAGCTGTCTTTGTGGGATCAAGTCTTAATTTTATAGCCCGGTGCTTGGAGAATGTGTTTGGTGCCGTGATGTTGTCACTCTGGAATTCGGCGAGGTTCCCTTGGTCACCCAAGTTCGATGTTGGCTTTTGTGGACGCCTCATGCGTTCTTGAAAGAGTACGCATTCTGTATTTATTAGGTGTGAAATACGTATGTTCAGGCTTATTAATTGTGTAATTCAAATCTACCGTATCCTTCCTTCTCTTTTTTGTCGGGTTAATTGATTTGTTTCACAAAGGAGTGTGTTTAAAAAGGAAATATATATATATATATATATATATATCCTTAGCTACAAAAGAAAAAAAAAAGAAGAGTTATTGACTCATTGCTGTAGCTGTGTATGCAGTGTTTCGGGTTGTTTGTCTTTCCAGGCTTTATTATGAAATGCATTTGTGTTTGGGAATCGCGGTGTTATCTTGGTTTAATGTAGTTCACTGTCCTGGAAATTAGTCCTACTGATAAAGTTTGTTTAAAATCCCACTTTGGTGAACACTGGGACACTTGTGGCATGTTTTCGGTATGTACCTGCTGGATATATGTATATTATATTATATATGTATATTATATGTTATATTTGTATATATATATATATATGTTTTCAACTATTTTTTTTTCCAGTCCTGGGCTTGAGCTCAGGGCCTGAGCACTGTCCTTGGACTTTCTCAAGGCTAGAGCTCTACCACTTGAGCCTCAGCACCATTTTCAGCTTTTTTCTATGCATGTGGTACCAAGGAATCGAACCTGGGTCTTCGTGCATGCTAGGCAAGCACTTTAACCACTAGGCCAAACTCCCGGCCCCATTTTCAAGTATTTTTATGTACTGAGTAGATATAAGAATGTTCCTAACGTTATAAGAAGGATGGAAAACTCCCTAAAATCACAAAGATATCACTCGGGCACGGGGCACCTTTGCTCGTCTTACAAGAGGTCATTCATTTTCCTCATCGGGATGCTAACTTGAATTCATTCTAGCCTTTTATTCCCTTTATTCCATCACGGTTTTCGCCTATGGTGTGACTCTCAGAAGGCTGAGATCTGAGGATCGAGGTTCAAAGCTAGCCCGGGTAAGAAAGTCCAGGAGACTCTGATCTCCAATGAACCCCCAGAAAACTGCAAGTGGTGCTGTGGTTCAAGTGGTAGAGCGCCACCCTTGAGCTGAAGAGCTCAGGGATAACGCCCAGGCCCTGAGTTCAAGCCCCATGACAATAATAAGAATAATTAAGAATAATTAAGAAGTGAGATCTTGGTGTGCTATTCTCTCCAGAATCAGAAGAGGGTTGTTGTTAATGACCAGATTCTGAATTCGCTTTGAAAGGTGAGTTGATGGTTTTCCTGACGCCACAGGTATGGCCCCAGAAGAAAAGATCCACGGACGGATGCCCCCAAAGCTTTGGACCGGCCTGACTGGATGGATGGAATTTCTATCAGCCCAGAGAGAGGCCAGGCGCCCTTTCCATTGTATTTTATTGTCCTTGCCTAGCGTGAGTGTGGATGAAAGCGAGATGCTTGGAACAGGCAAGAGGCCTCTGAGGTCTGGGACCTCAGCCACTGGAGAACAGATTTGCTATTCATTATGCCAGGAGGGGTTTGAATTGGAGGGCATGGGGGGCTTGGGGAGAGCGGGGAATCCTATTAATCTTGAGCTCAAATTAGATTTCTCATAGGATATCCAGAGACTGCTGGGCGCTCAGAGACACAAGATGGCAGGGAAATGGGGAGAGGAAAAATAGGAATAAACCTGGGACCGTGAGAGGGAAAACGAGGGAGGAAAATGGCACCGAACGGAATACACGAGGGTAAATAGAATGAGTCAGGGGGAGCCATCGCTCGTGGAAGGGAAGAGTTCATAGAGTGTCCACGTGCCAATTAGCCAGGACAGAAACTGGCCACCAGACGGAACAATTCAAAGTCCTTCCAGAACCTTCCTAAGAGGAATACAAAGACACAATCGTCCTCCCCGTGTCTCTGCTCATATCTCATGTTTATATGGTAAATGTCAGACATCATGTTTATGCCTCATAGTTCTGTGACGTGTGATTATATATAATTAAAGCCACAGTTATATAATACCAATGAACTCCAATGAACAAGAGGGGTTCCCCCCCCATTTCTTTTGTGTTGCTTGTGTATGTATCTGTCTTTGGGAATGGAGGGACAGAGGGTAAACAGAGGCAGCCATGGTCGTCACCGGACTCTGGATGTGGAAAGTGAAGTCAACAGCTTGTGGATGGGGAGGGGAGGAAGAAAAGATATGGACTGAAGCCCAGACTCAGGCCTGCCATCCCAGCTCCTCAGGAGACTGAGACCTGGGATCGCGGTTCAAAGCCAGCCAGGGCAGGAAAGTCCAGGAGACTCTGATCTCTAATGAAGCACCAGAAAACCAGACGTGGTGCTGTGGCTCAAGGGGTAGAGCGCCGGCCTTGAACAAAAAGAAGCTCAGGGACAGCGCCCAGGCCCCGAGTTCAAGCCCCACAACAGACAAAAAAAGATGGAAGGAACAGTTTGCTTGACTTGCGTAATTTTAACTGCTCCGTGATGCACCGCGGTGAGTCAACTTTATAACACCAATAAAACTATTC
Source organism: Megascapheus bottae (assembly GCA_024803745.1). Classification (NCBI taxonomy): domain Eukaryota; kingdom Metazoa; phylum Chordata; class Mammalia; order Rodentia; family Geomyidae; genus Megascapheus; species Megascapheus bottae. The sequence continues at coordinate 1,308,731 of JANJXV010000040.1, read as the reverse complement.
AATGAAAGAAATCAGAGTCGTTCAGGTGGCGGGGTGCAAACCAAGACTGGACAGGCAGAACACGGAGTCTCCCCGGGGCCAACCGGAAACCCTTCTTGTTTGGGGGGGGGGAGGAGTTTTGCAGAACTTGTTTCTGTGCCTGACTCTGCAACTGTGAGCACAAGAAAGGAGGGCTCGTGAGAGAAAGAAAATACAAAAATGAAATACAGAAACCAACAGTGAGAGAGCGGGCCGGGAATGGACGACGGGGTGAGGCTGGCGAGCCAGGGAGAAGAGACGTCACCCCTGCCACCTCCTCCCTGGCAGATGACGGAAGGAGGGACTTCCTGGCAGCCAAGGAGGGAACCTGCAACCTGAGCCACCCAACCAACCCTTTCCCTCCCTCCCTCCCTCCCTCCCTCCCTCCCTCCCTCCCTCCCTCCCTCCCTCCGGCCTCTGGGTACCCAGGGCTTTGGGGAAGTTTCCTTAGCCTGAAGCTTGCAGCTTCCTCCTCTTCCTCCTCCTCTCCTCCTTTTCCTTCTCTCCGCCTCCTCCTCTTCCTCCTCTTCTTTCTCTCTTCCTTCCTCTCTTCCTCCCCTCCTCCTCTTCTTTTTCCTCCTTTCCTCCTCCCTTGCTCCTCCCCTCCTCTTCCTCCTCCCTTTTCCTCCTCTCCTCCTCCTTTTCCTCTTCTTCTTTCTCCTCTTTTTCCTCCTCTCCTCCTCCCTTCCTCCTCCTCTTCCTCTTTTTTCTCCTCTCCTCCTCCTCTTCTCTTCTTTCTCCTCTTTTTCTTCCTCTCCTCCTCCTCCTCCTCTTCCTCTTCCTTTCTCCTTTCTTTTTCCTCTTCTCCTCCCCTCCTCTTCCTTCTCTCTGCCTCCTCTTCTTCCTCCTCTTCCTCCTACTCCTTCTCTTCCTCCTCTTCTCCTTCTCTTTCTCTTCTTTCTCCTCCTCCTTTTCCACCTCCTCCCCTTCCTCCCCCTCTTCTTCCTCTTCCTTTTCCTCTTCCTCCTCTTCCTCTTCTTTCTCCTCTTTTTCTTCCTCTCCTCCTCCTCCTCCTCTTCCTCTTTTCTTTTTCCTTTCCTCCTCCCCTCCTCCTCCCCGTCCCGGCTTCGCCCCTCTCTTCCCGTCGGGTGCCCGTCGGGTGGGGTGGAGGCCATCTTGCTGAGGACTCCAGAAGCCGCTGGCAGCATCTGGGGTGCCTGCATCCTCTCTCCACCAGCCAGGCCGGAGCCTCTCCCAGCGGGAGGAAGCAGGAGGCCGGGGCATTTAAGGGAAGAGCACAGGGGAGGATAATAGCGCTTCATTAAAACGGCTCCTTTGCGTTTAGAAGCTCGACGGCAGAGGCCCCTGGCTCACGTGGTGCAGCGCCGTTTAGCAAGCCCGGGGCTTGGCTAGGAAGATGAGGGCGACACCATTGTGACACGCAGCTGGGAAGTGGTCACTTAGAGGAGGAGTTTGAGATGGACAGCTGGGCCTGGGGGCTCCCGCCTGTCACCCCAGCCTCTCAGGAACCACCAGAACACCAGACCTGGGGCTGTGGTCCAAGGGGTAGAGCGCCAGGCTCAAGCTGAAGAGCTCGGCGCCCAGGCCCCGAGTTCAAACCCTGAGACTGATCAAACATAATAAAGAACAGAACACGGAGGCAATGGAGACTCAGATACCCAGGGGCCAAGGCTGTAAAACCGAAGCCTCTAGATGGAGCCTGGAAGAGAAGATGCAGCCAGCTTCCAGATGGGACGCGTGGCTCCCATGACGCCTGTGCTCCGGGCCACCTCCCTTGCGTGCGTCCAGCCCGGCCCTCGGCTGGCTCAGTAGCTGAGAGACAAGACGTGGGCCAGACAGAACCTGATGAGGGCTTTCTGGCCGGACAGGATGGGAGAGCGGGGCCCTGAGCGCATCCAGGAAGCTGGCAGCCCCCTCTCGTTTATCCACATGACTTTCACAGGAGGAATGGCTTGGCTGCTGTCTGAATACTAAATACACTGGATTTTCCTTTCTTTTCAGGCTGATTCAGGGAAAGGAAGTCAGAGAAAGGCTAGAATTTGCTAGAAGAGCAAGCTCGTGGGGTACGGAGGGACAGGATAAAGATTTACCATCCGGAGAAAGAAAAGGGGAAGCATGGAGATGAAAACAGGGAGAGAATCCAGGAAGGTGGCTGTGGATCACGCCTGCAATCTCAGCTACTCAAGAGACTGGGGTTTGAGGATCAACGTTTGAAGCCAGCCTGGGCAGGAAAATCTAAGAGACGCCCATCTCCAGTTAACTATGGAAAAAGCCAGAAGTGGAGCTATGGCTCAAGGGGTAGAGTGCTTGCCTTGAGCAAAGGAGCTCAGGGACAGCTCCCAGGCCACGAGTTCAAGTCCCAGGACCAACCAGTACACACACACACACACACACACACACAGGAGACACAGCTAAGAATATTGATATTTTCCTGGTCTAATAGAACTGTCACCCCTCTGTACCTCACCTTTAATTAGTTAAAAAAATGAAAACCAAGAAGCACATTGGATGTATCCCTGCGACATGTTTGACTGGCAATGATGGATGTTTTGCTAGCCCACGGGGAAGGGAAAGGGGAAAAGCAGGAAGGGAGAACAGGCAGAGATTCTTCCTCTGAGCCCCTGGAAGAACACAGGTTAATTGCCATAGCCACAGACTTCAGACTGAGCAAGGCTGATGACCTGAGAATGGAAAACCCAGCCAAGCCATCGTTCCAACAACCAAAGAGCTTTCTAGAAGAAATGTATGTTCAAAAAGCAGGATCACCCACATAACTCTGTGTCTCCGCTCAGGTTCTCTGGGAAGCGGCCCCAGGAAAAAGGGTGGATCGCTTTTCTTTGCAAGAGGGGATTCTGAAGTTGCTAGCTGGACTTTGGCCCTGGAAACTCCCTTTATAGTTCTAGGAATTCCTTTTTTTTTTTTTTTTTTTTGGCCAGTCCTGAGGCCTGGGCACTGTCCTTGGGTTTTCTCAAGGCTAGAGCTCTACCACTTGAGCCACAGCTCCGCTTCCAGCCTTTTCTGTGTATGTGGTGTTTGGGAATGGAATCCAGGGCTTTGTGCACGCTAGGCAAGCACTCTACCACGAGGCCACACTCCCAGGGCTGATAAAAGCTTTTCTTTATCCTGTATTTCTTACTCTATTTCTGTGTGTGTGTGTGTGTGTGTGTGTGTGTGTGTGTGAGAGAGAGAGAGAGAGAGAGAGAGAGAGAGAGAGAGAGAGAGAGAGAGGGAGAACTCAGTGTTTTTTCTCTCTTTTTTGCTGGGCCTTTTCACTCAAGGCTGGTGCTGTACCATTTGAACCACAGCCCCACTTCCAGCTTTTTCTATAGTTCACTGGAGATGTGGGTCTTCGTGGACTTTCCGGCCTGGTTTGGCTTTGAACCTCCATCCTCAGATCTCAAGAGGCTGGGATCTGACCCGGGAGGCGAGGCATTCTGGGCCACCACAGACGTTTACAGCCGACTGGGTTCTCCCAGCAGGGACAGGAGACACGGAGTCCCCCGCCCTGTCCAGCTTCCCCTGGCCGGGCACTGGCCCTTCACCCTCCTGGCCAGTCTCTGGTCCACGGGAAGTGACCCAGTCCACGCTCACCTCACTGGACCAACGAGGAAACGCCTGGAGTGAAGGAAAACATAGCCAGAGACTAGATGGCATGATAGCCCGGGAGGGGGAGTTGAGGGGGGGGGGAATAGGAAAAGGGAGGGAGGGAGGTAGGGAGGGAGGGAGGGGGGAGGAAGATGGACTAGGATGGACAGCGCAAAGCAGCCAAGAGAGCCGAACCGAGCTTTACAAAGGAGGCTTCCGTTTATTTCTTAGTTGAGACCTGAGCTGGCGTCCCCGTGTCGTGGTCCCCGCTGCCACCATTATCCCGGTCAGTCGGTCACTTACCCTGCTCCCCCCCAGGGCCCCCCAGGACTCAGTTCTTCGGGGGGCACAGCAGGAAGACTCTGACTGCTGAAATGGCGGCTAAGTGATCAGGAGGGGACCCCAGGAACTCCGGGGTGGGGACAGCCCCCCCACCTCTAGTGGGGAGCCCCACAAAGGATCTAGATTCAAAGGGGACCTAAGGGAAAAGTCCCTAGCGTGGCGTTTCTGGGAAGCAGCATGGAGACCTCTGTGCCTCTCTCGTCACACGTTCGTGTGCTGGGACCCCGAGGAGGGAGTGGGGCTCCCGGGCTGGCTGCCGGCCGAGGGCGCAGCGCCCCGGCTCCTCCGGCCCCGGGCCCCCTCCCCCGCCTGCTCCTTCTCGTGCTCCTCCCGGAGGAAGAAGTCCACCAGCAGAGCCTTCTCCTTCTTCACCTGCTCGCTGATGTCCGCGGGGACGTCGGGGATGATCCAGTCCACCAGGACGCTCAGGAACATCACCAGGTTCTGCAGGGCGACAGAGAGGAGGGGGCGGGGAGACAGAGACACACAGACACACAGACACACAGAGACAGAGAGACAGAGACACAGAGACACACAGAGACACAGAGACAGAGACACAGAGACACACAGAGACACAGAGACAGAAACACAGAGAGACAGAGACACACAGACACACAGACACACAGAGACAGAAACACAGAGAGACAGAGACACAGAGACACAGAGAGACACAGAGACAGAGAGACACAGACACACAGAGACAGAGACAGAGACACACAGAGACACAGAGACACAGAGACAGAGACAGAGACACACAGAGAGACACACAGAGACAGAGAGACACACAGAGACAGAGAGACACAGACAGAGACAGAGAGACACACAGACACACACAGACACACAGAGACACAGACATACAGAGACACACAGAGACAGACAGAGACACAGAGAGACAGACAGACAGAGAGACAGACAGAGAGACAGAGACAGAGAGACAGAGACACACAGACACACAGAGACACACAGAGACAGAGACACACAGAGACAGACAGACACAGACACAGACAGAGACAGAGAGACAGAGACAGAGACACACAGAGACACAGAGACACACAGTCAGAGACAGAGAGACAGAGACAGACAGAGACACAGAGACAGAGAGACAGAGAGACAGACAGAGACAGAGAGACACAGAGACAGACAGAGAGACAGAGATAGAGGGATAGGGAAAGACAGAGATAGACAGACAGAGACAAGGAGACAGACAGGGAGACAGAGAGACAGACAAAGACAGACAGACAGAGACAGAGAAAGAGACAGAGAGAGAAAGACAGACAGACAGACATAGAGACACACATAGACAGAGACAGGGAGACAGAGACAGAGAGAGACAAAGACAGATAGGGAGACAGACAGAGACAGGGAGACAGTGAGGGAAGGAGGGAGGGAGGGAGGGAGGGAGGACAGAGGGAGGGAGAAGGGGCAGGGTGAGTGAAGCCTGTGCCAGGGCCTAGACGGCCACTTGGCTGGCCGATTCAGAAGGACCGTCTGGGGTGCTGGGCGTGTGGTCGCCGGGTGAGGAGTGGGGTGACCGCGTCCACCATAAGTCCACCTCTATGACGGTCACCACCCCAGCCACCTCCACCCCGGGACACAGCCACCCCAGCCCCCACTTCCGTCCCATAAATGGTGGCTTCCTGCTGATGGAGGTCAAGGGCCGGGAGTGTGGCCTAGTGGTAGAGTGCTTGCCTAGCATGCACGAAGACCCGGGTTAGATTCCTCCGTCCCACCTACATAGAAAAAGCCGGGAGTGGTGCTGAGGCTCAAGGGGTAGAGCTCCAGCCTTGAGAAAGTCCAAGGACAGTGCTCAGGCCCAGGACTGGCAAAAAAAAAAAAAAAAAAAAAAAAAAGAATCTCCCTTCACCTAAAGTGAAAGAAGAGATAGCAGGATGAGCTATGCGATTGGAGAGCCCCCGTTCGCTCCCTCCCCTCCTCCCTCCCTCCTTCTTTCCCCTCTCTCTCTCTCTCCTCTCTCTCGCCCTCAATTTCTGCTATGATGCCACCCATTGCCTTAATGTCTTTTATTTCACTTCAACCCAATAAAAGAAGGGGAACGATAATAGTGTTAACTATTATTTTTATCCCAGTAGACACGGGGGGCTCTGGGGTACCCCCTCTCCATGCCCTTCCATGCCCAGTCCTCTTTTCTTGACCCCCAAGGCCTCCCTACTTCAGAGCAGCCACCAGAAAGGAGCCTTTCCCTGCCTCTGCTGTCCCCAAAGGTCCCCCAAGGTCTTGTTTATGCTGAACCCACAAACCACAGGGAAGGCCCCAGAGAGCAGCACTTGGTGGGGGGGGGATGGGAAGCTGGAGCCTGTGAGTGACAGGGGACGGATGGGAGGGGGCAGGTGGAGGGGGAGCTGGGGGGGTCCGGGGTGGGGAAATGTCTGGGTACTGGATTTCACGTGTAATCGTCGCCCCATCTCCGCGGAGGAAGAATCACTTGGTCTTTAGGTGAAAGCTTAGCCTGATACAGGCTCCTCTGTTTTCTGGGCTGGGGTCCTGGGGTGAGGGGCCGGGAGGGGGGGGCTGGACACCTTAGAACTCTCCAGAGAGAGGCCTTCAGGGAGGACAAAAGCCAGGGGGAGCCCCAAAGAAGAAAGGATGGGGCTTGTGTGCAGGGTTGAGGAGGGGAGGGGGAGTTGGCCCTGCTGGAAAACTGGAAGCAGTGGAATGAGGGGGGGCCTGGGGCTGGGGGCAAAGCTTGGGGATCTCAGCCTATGCAACTGGAGCTGTGAGATAGGGATCGGGCCCCGGGCTGGGCTATTCATTTGAGGGTCTCCTCAGCAGATGTCTCCCTGGGAAAGACCCAGAGGAGCGGGAGAGCGAGAGGAGGGGCCCTGACACCTCTTCTCTTCTCTTTGTCCTCTTCCTTTGTGGCTGCGGGGTTGAGATGGGCAGTGGAGATCAAGGGGGGACACTCTTGATTCCGGGGGGGCCCCCACCCTGCCTTCCTGTCTTCATCTGAGGTTTTAATGGGAAGCAATCTCCGCGAGACCATCTACCCCACATCTGTCTGGAAACCTTACTCTGGGTTTTGTCCTCTTTCTGTCAAGGTCATCCATTAAAAGGAGCCCCCCCCCCTCCTCCTGGAAGTTCCCCTCCTTATCACCCCAGGGGAGAGGATGCTGACTGGAGTCTCCTTGTCTCTCATGCCTCTCCCCCCGCCCCCTGGGGCCTCACCCAGAGTTCTGCCCCCCCCAACACACAACCAGGGGCTCTGAGTTCAAGCCCAGGGCTGGCACGGAGAGAGACAGAGATGAAGCCAGAGACAGGGAAAGAAACAGTGGCATCTGCCTGCCAGCCTGGACGTGGGGCCCAGGTAAGGGACACGAGGCCAGCCGTGGTCAGCTGCCCTTTCTCGGCCCCGCTCACCTGGAAGATGATGACAAAAGCCAGACGTGCAGACAGCACCGCCCAGTACTGCTTGGAAAACTCGTAGGGGTTGGGCGCCCAGGGTGGCTCTCGGTAGTCCTTGAACCTGCGGGAGGAGGGGCGTTACGAGGGCGAGGGCAGTGCAGGGGAAGCGTCTCTCTCCCCTCCTGGGGAGAACGCCAGGCCCAGGACACCGGGAAGCCCTGGACTTTAACAACTCTGGAAACACAAGACAGAAACGAACATTCAGGGAATGACAGCAGCCGAACCCACAAACCCTGGGTGTCTGTCTGTCTGTGTCTGTCTGTGTGTCTGTGTGTCACTGTTTGTCTGTGTCTGCTTCTGTCTGTCTCTGTGTCGCTGTCTCTTCATCTGTGCCTGTTTCTCTGTCTCTGTGTCTGTCCGTGTCTATCTCTGTTTCTCTGCCTCTGCCTTTGCCTCCGTCTGTCTGTCTGTCTGTCTGTCTCTTTCTCTCTCCAAACAGCTTCTAGTCCTTTGAATTCTCAGAAGAGCCCACGAGAGAACTCAAACTCCTGGGACCATCGTGGGCCGGCTAGCCTGGAGACTCTGAGCGGCTGGGGTGGCTGGGATGGTGGGGGGGCTGGTGGGGGGACAATGCTGAGCAGGCCAGGAGAGGGGAGACCCCCCAAAGCTTCACAGCACGCTCTGCATGAGTCCGTGGGCTCTGTGGGGAGCGGACCCCAGCAGGCCCCCCCTGCACCCCGAACCAGCTGTTCTTGGCTTGTGGCCGCCCGCAGGAGGCAGGACAGAGTGGGGATCCTCTTGCTTCCCCACCACAGCGCTGAACCCCAAAGGACAGCTGGGCTTTCTCAGGGGAGGCCTTGTAACGCTGGTCACCGGTGGTCAGCGGTCGATGTGATTCACGCTACGTGAACCCCACGCCTCTGTCTCAAACCTAGAGAGGATGGCGGCGTGGGGGGGGGGACCCTTGCCTGGTGCCTGGCGGGTAAACTCGATGGGAGAAAGTGAAGTTCTGGGCTGGAGGGAGGGTGGGGGCATGAGTGTTCAGGATGGTGGGGGGTCAGGGGGGCCCCCACACAAGTTGGGGCTGGACCGTGCGTGTCAGCTCCCAGGCAAAGGGGTGGGGTGTGCCTGGATTTTTTTTTAATCACTGATTCACGGTAACCAAGCACAACACCCAAACGAGAGCAGGACTCTGATTCCAGTGCTCCACGTAGGGTCTCATGGCTGGCAGTAGAAGAGGGAGGCAGGTTCTGGCTTCTAGTCTGGTGAAACCAGGCGTGCTGGAGGACTTTCCCCCAGCTGCTCTCCGGCTGGGAGTGTGGCCATGGTAGAGGGCTTGCCTCGCCCGTTCCTCGCTACCACATACAGGGAAAAAGCCGGAAGTGGAGCTGTGGCTCAAGTGGTAGAGCGCCAGCCTTGAGAAAGCCCAAGGACAGTGCTCAGGCCCTGAGCTCAAGCCCAGGACTGGCAATAAACAAAATAAAAGTAAATCAATAAATGGGGGTCTCTCTAGCCCCTTTCCCCCTACCCTGGACGAAACAGCCGCTCCATACGATCTGTCTCCCCCCCAACTGTCAATGGAGAGAGAAAAGGGGGGGAGAAGAGAGAAGAGATGCTCACCACAAGACAAAAGAAAGCACAGAAGACTGGGCGCAGGGAGGGACGAGGGAAGGATGGCCTCCACTCTCCACTCTCCACGGAGGGCTTGGCCGCCCGCCAGAAGAGCTAAGCCCGCTCCTGGCCCAGCAGCTGACGACAGCTGTCCCCAAAGCCCCCGGGAACCGCAGGCCAGGCCAGCAGCAGGAGAACCTCTGTGTCCGCCTGTGTCTGGGGACACACCACGGCCAGGCCCAGAGGAGATGGGGGGTCAGAGGGGAGACGGGGGGACCCCCAGAACAAAACAGATCTCTCCAACTCACCTAGCTTCCTTCCATACCCACGTGACCGAAGGCCCTACACCCTCAAAACCCTCAGAAGAGGGGTGCGCCACCCCACCCCTGATCAAGGGGCCATTGAAATCGCTATTTCTCCACTCTGGCTGGCCGCGTCTCCTAAAGAACAGCTGCCACCCGCCTCCCCCTCTCTCCAGGCTGCAAAGAATCCATAAAAAATCGAATTCTGTTTCCGTCCCCGCTGCTAACTTACCACAGCTCCTGGAGAGATGTCCCTGGGTCCTCCCCACCCCCACTCCCCGAGAGCCCCCCCAAAAAACCCCACGTTTTCACTCCACCAGGAGTGGAGATCTGAGGGGGCTGGGGGGGAAGGGGAGGAGAGAGGGGGGTACAGAGAGCTTTCCAGAAAGTTCTGTTTGAAAATACCTCCACACACAGAGGGGAAAGGTGGCCTCTGGAGAGGTTACTGAAGAGAAAAAGAAAAAAGGACACCGCAAAACAACAAGAGATGGGTTGTGTGAACTGTGTCTCCAGGGAATGGGGACTCGGTGAATTGTGTTCTAGTTCCTCTTTCTAAAGCTAGCCTTGAAAAACAAACTAGGGTCTACAGTAAAAGAAAAAAATACATATAATATATAATATACAAATATAATATATATATTCCATTCGATTTCCATTCCATTCTACTCTATTCATTCGATTTCCATTCCATCCTGCTCGATTTCCATTCCATCCTGCTCTATTTCCATTCCATTCTGCTCTCCCATGCTACTCCATTCTAGCCGTTCCAGCTCTAGCTCTCCACCCACAGTTTTGTTGATGCCATTTTGCAATCTACTCATGATGTGTGACTCATCATCTGAAGCACACAGATACCGTAAGCTGCCACTCCACCAAGTAAATAATTAATTGGCTGTTTATACACCAATGGTGGTTCGGATTTCATAACTTGCTTTTTTTTTTTTTAAATGTCCTCTTTCAGAAGTCAGGCTTATCAAAGGTTTATCAAGTAACCTGAAAACACTCATTAAGCGAGGAAGATAATTGGACTGAGAAATAGTAGTAGCCACCGTGGCATGTGTGTGGTTTCTGGGACGGGGGTTTGGAATGGAGGACAGACCAGGCTTTGGGGCGAGCAGGGCAACTGCCACTTCCTCTACTCCCGTTCTGCATCTTGGGCATCGTCTGGATCTTCAATGCCTTTCTCACCCCCCCCCCCCGTGCCATGTGCCTCCTCTCGTAGGAAGTGGTAGTCTTTAATAAGAGCTCTTTAAGTTCTCTCCCTCTCTCTGTCTCTCTGTCTGTCTTTCTCTCTCTTTTTTCCTGGACAAGGATGGAAGGAGATTCTTTTTTTTTCTTTCTACCACACATCCATAAAAGAGAACCCAAAAGAACAGACTCAACCTCCCCCGTGCACGCCAAAGTAAACCTTTTCTCTTCCCTGGTGTTTATCGGTGTTAATCCGTTTATCTCAGAGCTTGTTAGGGGCAATGGAAAGCTGACTCACGCCCTTCTCCTGGCATGGCTTCCTCTCCTGATACCCAAGCTCTCTTCTTCTTCCACAGAGGCTTAAACTAGCATGCCCTGGCTCTTGTGTTGTCTAGCGTCTAGGGTTGTTTGGGGGGAGTGTGGATTTTTTTTGCAATTTTTCCACTTGTGACGTGTTATGAAGTTGTTCCTGACGAAAGGAAATTCTCAGAGTTTGGATTTGGGGAATGAAGCGCGTATTCTTTCGTGACACAGCATGTTTCTCCCCTGCTGTGCACAATGCATAGATATTCTATTTCTAGTGTATGCTATTCTCTTCTTTTCCATTCCATTCTATTCCATTCTATTCTATTCTATCTTGCTCTCTCCTTTTTCCATTCCATTCTATCCTGTTCTATTGTTTCCATTCTATTCTATTCTACTCCCCTCTACTCTGTGCTGTTTTATTTTTTTCCACACTGTTCTCTCTCTCCTCCCAGGCAGTGACTCTGTGAACTACGCTTCCTCTGT
>JANJXV010000040.1:1262575-1292575 GCA_024803745.1 Megascapheus bottae | reverse complement strand
CACATACCCAGAAAAGGCCAGAAGTGGAGCTGTGGCTCAAGTGGTAGAGGGCTAGCCTTGAGCAAAAGAGGCTCAGGGACAGCGCCCAGGCCCTGAGTTCAAATCCCAAGACTGAATGGCCAAAAAAATATATATTTGCTTGTTGCGATACAAATGGCATTTTAGGGGTTGGCAAAGTGTGGTGGCCCAAGGTAGAGCAGAGAGTTCGGGTCATGTAGAAGAAGTCCTTTCCTGACTTGGGGAACCGAGAGAGAGGGGGGTTCAGTGAGGCCCCACAAACACCGTGCCCACCCCATGTGCTGTCTAGGAAGGCAGCCCGGGCGTGCCTCTGAACGCGCTGCACCCCAGCTCCCCTCCCCTCTTCTGATGGAGGCAGCCCCCCGAGACGGCTGAGTTCTAAAGATTCATGTGTGAGTGGAGAGGGATGAGACCCACAGTGGTGAGTACTGAAGGAGTTTTCTAGAAGCTGGGATCCCCAAGTACCTGCTGGGCCTTCTTTGCTGAATCGCTGGCTTTCCCCCCCCCTCCCTCCTCTCTCTGTCTCTCTGTTTCCATCTCTTCCCTCCTTCTCGCCCTCTCTTTCCTTCCTTTCCTGGTTGGTTTTTTTTTAAGTGGTACTTGGGTTTGTTTGGGTTTTTTTGTGATAATTTTATTGCCTTTAAGCGGTTGTACCAAGGGGATTGCATTCTACACCCGTTCCCACCTCTGTTCCTGCATCAGAACTGGGGGCTCAACTCACACCAGGAGGGCGCTCAACCCCTTGGACCACGTTCCCAGCTAGACCTTTTGGTTGATGTCATTATTATTTGGTTTGGCCTAGGATGCCCCGTGCTTTGGGTCCTGGGGGGGGATTAAAGGGGAGGGGGGCTGAGTCTCTAACCAGACACCGCTGGAGGGAGGGCGCAGGGATTACAGAGGCACCAGGCTTTTACCTCGCAGAAGGTCAGCTTCCTACATGGAAATACCAAGAGCTGACTTCTCCCCGACCCCTCCTTCCGCCCCCCCCATCAGAAGGGGGCTCAGAAGCTATGAACACAGGCAGTGTCCCCCCCTTCCAAAAAAAAAAGCAAAAGGGGGCTGCTGGCTAGATCCCAACAGGACTTCCCCTGTGGCATCCGGCAAGGCAGTGAGAGTGGAGGGTCAGTCAGGTAGGCTTTTTCTCCCCTGTATTTCATCCTAATCTCCCCCCACCCCCCAATTAACCAGGCTTGCCTCCAGTCTGAGAGGATAATTAAGACTTTGTATTGACAACCCCTAAAGGAAGCCCAGAGTCTGGGGCGCCTCTCCAGCGCATTGTTTTAATTGGGAGGGGGGGAGCAGAAGAAGAAAGAGATGATGGGGAGAGATGGGCGGAATTCTTTCCTCTGGTTGTTCTTGGCAGGGAGGGAAGGTCCCTGCTCTGACACCCGGGCGGTGCATCGCCACGGGTTAATTAACCTTGGTTTCTCTCAGGGAAAAGGAAACATGAAGTCACTGTGGGGGTGTGGGGAGTTCAACAGCCGTGGACTGTCCACGTGGGGAGAAGCCGGGGGCCGGGGGGAGGAGGGACAGGCCTGGCTCCCCTGCTTGGAAGATTCTGGAACCCCCCCCACCCCGGCTGCCCCCCCTGACCCACCAGGCCAACTTACATTGATGATCACAGAAAACTTCCCAATGCCAGAGAGAATGTCGAACCAGATCCCTGGGGAGACAGAGGGAATGGGGGTGAGGGGGGGCTGGCAGAGGTGACGACGGGGGGGGGGTGTCTGGAAGGGAGTGGGGGGGCTCAAGTGACCCCTTGTCTGGAAGTTTGGGGGCTGTGGAGGGAGGGGTCCTGAAAGGTGGGAAGAATTCTGAGGAGGGGGGCTCTGCCGGAGGGTGGAGGGGGGCTGCAGGGCTGGGGGGAGGGGACAAGACCTTCAAAAGGTGGCCCTCTGACTTATCTGTAAGGTGCCCCCCTCCCCATACCGATATCTTTGGTCCTCACGGCATCCGGCCGCCTGAGTTCCGTGACAAACTTTTTGGCGTCCAGTCTGACTTCGATGACATTGTTGAGCAGGGCAAACACAGGGGCCAGAGGGAAGGAGGCCACGAACAGGGTGACAAAGCCGAACTGGATGACTAGGAGAGAGCCAGGGAGGGAGGTGGGGAGGGAGCAGGAGGGAGCAGGAAGCCTCCAGCTCCAGCCTGGCCTCCCTGCCCCGGCCTCCCTGCCCAGACTCCAGGTTGATTACAGGGGGAGATGCATGGATGGACCCAAGGTGGCTATTTCTTCTCCACCAGGCGTGACCCCGGGTCACTCCTTTGTCCCACTCAGGGGCTGGCACGGGCCCTGGGGTAAAGACGCAGATGGCGAATGTTTTGGAATTTGTAGGTTGTATGGTCTTGTCACAGTGAGTCACCGCCACCAAAGCAGAGGGAAACACAAACAGACGACACACAAACTATCCGGCCTGGCCCAATCCACTAAAACTTGATTTATCCAGAGCTGTAAATAAAGCTAGCACGGCCTTTGGCTTTTTAGGCCACAGTTTGACAACCCAGGACGTTACTTTGAAAAGAAAAAGGGAAATTAGCCGGGAAGGTGGCTCCCGCCTGTCTTCCCAGCTCCTCAGGAGGCTGAGACCTGAGGATCACAGTTCGAGGCCAGTCTGGGCACAGAAGACCAAGACAGAACTGCAGGATGACAGTTGAAGCCCAGGGAGGCAAAGCCTTTGCAGGCAACGCTTATTCACTCATCACGCAATTGTTGTCTGGTCCTGAGCCAAGTAAATCGGCGACAGAGGCCTTAGAGGGGCTGCAGGAGGATGGAGAAAGGATTCGTGAGAGAGAGAGAGAGAGAGAGAGAGAGAGAGAGAGAGAGAGAGAGAGAGAGCGCAACCTGGGGGGCTCGTTGTGGGTTTGCTTTGATTTCCTGGCAAGTTCCAGGGGAGAAAAAGAAGTAAAGGCTCCGGAGACAGAAGAGAACCAGAGGAGACAAAGCTCCAGTCCACACAGAGCAAGAGACTGAGGAAGGCTGGGGTGGGGTGGAGACCTCACGGTGGGGGGCGGGGGGGGAGAGGGGACAGACAGCCGGATTACAGACCACACCAGACCCGCAGAGGGAACACCAAAGACATGAGACACCGGACCCCAGCAGAGAGGGGCCAGAAGGCGCCCAGACTCGCCCTGGAGGACGGATGGATGGACGGACGGACGGATGGTGGGACGCCCCCCCCCCCACACCCCATCTTTGAGGTGGCCTCTGCAATCTCATGCTGTCTCCCAGGGGCTATTAAGATGTCACTGGATTTCCCCAAGGAGGGCAGGGGTGGGGGTGGGGGGTCAGAAACTTGCGAAGGAAGGAAGGAAGAGAGGGAGGGAGGGAGGGAGGGAGGGAGGGAGGGGGGGAGGGAGGGAGGGAGGGAGAAATCTTTCTGCGGTCAGAAATGGAAGAATCTGTTGCATCCTCCCCTGTCTGTCTGTCTGTCTGTCCTCTTCATTCTAACAAGCTCTCAGCTCAACAGAGCTCAGAGTCGTGTCATAAGCCAGCCTGTGCAATCGCCCCATAGGGGAGCCAGGCAGGGAAACTGAGGGCTCACAGCTCACCCCTGCAAAGCCAGTGTCCTCTCCTGTCTCTGTCCCTCCATCCCTTCTCTCCCTCCTCTGTCTCTGTCTCGCTCTTTCTCTGAGTCTCTCCATCCCCCTCTCTCTCTGCCTCTCTGTCTCTGTACCTCTGTCTGCTTCTGTGTATCTCTTGGACTCTCTCTCTGTCTCTTTCTGTGGATGTCTCTGTACCTCTGTCTCTGTCTCTCTCCTTTACTAAGCTTTGAACTCGGGGCTCTGTATCCACAAGGCTTCCACCCTTGTGGCTCTGGTTACTTCGGACCCAGGATCTTCTTGTTTTCGGCCCCGGCCGGCCTGGCCTTCACGCTGCACACGCCTGGCCGGGCCTACCTTTTCTGTTAAGATGGTGGGTCTCGAACTTCCGTGCCAGAGGCTGTCCTAGAACAGTCCCCAGTCTCAGCTTCTCAGGCAGCTAAGATGCCCGCTCCGACCACAGCACACAGCTTGGGTCCTGGGCCTGTTATGACAAAATACTAGCATCCCCTCAGGGACTTTCCTGCCCAGGCTGGCTTTGAACCTCCATCCTCAGATCTCAGCCTCCTGAGCAGCTAGGATGGCAGGCGGGAGCCAGCAGCTCTGGCCTTTTGTTTTAATCTTGAGGAGGGGGAAAAAATAATAGAGCCGTAGCCCACTCTCTGGAACCCCCAGACTTGCCCTCTGCAGGGCCGGTGCTGTAGAGGCGAAATCAGATGGGAACTTTTTTTTTTTCTTCTTCTTCCTCCAGAAAACACAGCAACACCAGCTTTCGCCCACATCCCAAACTGGCTTAGAGCAAACGCCAGAAACTTCCAGAGTGCTACATAATCAAAGCCAGCTTTGCTTGACCAGCCACTGATCAGCCCTCGCAAGCCAATTAGGGAAAGAAAAAATAAATCCATAAATTGACTTTCAACGCTATGTGGACAAAGCCAGCTGTAAAGCATTCTGGAATATTTACTAGCTGGAAGCAAGCTTTTCCAGCCTGGAAAAGAAACGTTCTAGCTTCAAAACTCCGTTTCTCTCCCTAGCAGCCAAGAGCTATGGAAAAATATCCACCAGTTCTCCTCAAGGCTGGAGACAACTAAAATCACGGGGGATTCTCAGAGCTTTGGGTTCAAGGTACAGAAAGAAAGGGCTGGGACAGAAATCTGATTTATCATCATGGTCAACTGGAAATTCTTCAGTGAATTCACACACACACACACACACACACACACACACACACACACACACACCATTCCTTGAGACCTATTTGACTCTTTCCTGCCTTTTTTATTTTCTCCTGGAGGCCCATTCACATGAGAAGACGCTTTAAAGGGTGCCAGTTTCAGAAGAATCAACTTACTTTTGTCAACTGTGAAATGCAAACATGCAGAGAGAGAGAGAGAGAGAGAGAGAGAGAGAGAGAGAGAGAGAGAGAGAGAGAGAGAGAGGGCAAAAACCTCGGAACTATGTGAGCTGAAGGCCTTCTTCTTCAACAAGACCTGAAGACTTTGAAGGAGGCTGGACAGAGGTAACATGGCAATTGTGAGAATTTTATAGCTGTGTGTGTGTGTGAGTCCTGGGACTAGAACTCAGGGCCTGGGTGCTGTCCCTTAGCTCAAGGGCTAATGGAACCTTCTAACAAGAAGGGAACAATTTAAGTAAACGTCACACCTGTTTCTCCTGCAGGCGGATGGAAGAGGAGGGAGGGAGGGATGGAAGGAGGGGGTACCCCTTGCACAAATGGTGGGGGAAGCAGGCCTGCAGAAGCACAGCAATGAGGACGGGGCACCGCCTCCTTCCCAGAAATGCTGGACGGGGGCCCCGGGTTTTTCCTGCAGTGCCATCTCTGTGGGTGTAAACAGGATGCGGGGGGGGGGCAGAACTTCCTGGTTCCCCCGGCCTGGGCGGTACCCACACTTGGAGTTGGGGGGCGGGTGGGTTCCCCAGCGGTGGAGGAGGCTGCACAGAGATTCCAGGGCATCCCAGCCTGCGCTCAGTGTCCCTGCTGGAGACCCAGAGGAGCGGAAGGGAAGGACACAGGCCATTCTCGGCCGCTCCCCGGCCACGGGCCGCTCTGCTGGCTGGATAAGCGGCCATTTCTAAAGATGGGGCTCTGGTCACCCCAAAGGCCCTTCCTTCCCATTCTCCCCCCAACATCAAGTGTCTGTCTGCCTCTGTTTCTTGTCTCGTCCTCTGCTTCAGTCTGTGTGTCTTTGTGTTTCTCTGTGAGTCTGTCTGTCTGTCTGTCTGTCTCTCACTCTCTCCTTGGGCCTGAGCTCAGGCCTGGCCGCTGTCCCTGAGCGTCTTTCCCTCAATGCTTGCATTCTACCACTTGAGCCACAGTGCCATTTCTGGGCTGGGTAGTTTAGATTGATCTGGAAAAAAAAGAAAAAAATGGCCATCCAGCTTCCTGGAGAAAATCTGTTTTTACCTGTGTCATCTAGACTCCTCGTATACAGAGACATTCTATTATTATTATTATTATTATTATTTCCACCCTCCTCGTAGAAAACCTCTCAGGGCTGTGGTAGGTGACCCAGAACCCGGACTTGAAGGTCGAATGGCCTGGAAAGAACCAGGGTCACTGGGGGGGGGTCTGCAAAGGGCTCTGTCGGGGAGAAAGGGGGGCAGCCAGCATTCTTTCTCCCCTCTGAGCAGGGGGAACTCCCCTTGAAGTGCTCAGGGAAGAATCTACAGGAAAAGGGTTTGATATTGGAGATGGGCTGGAAATCTGCCTTCCCCTCATCCCCCTGCCCCCCACCACACAACCCCCAGATTTTAACCCAGTAATGCTGGCTGGCTTCTTCTCTGTCATCCCCGTCCCTCCTCCCCGTCCCTCCTCCCCATCCCTCCTCCCTGTCCTCCTCCCCGTCCCTCCTCCCCATCCCTCCTCCCCATCCCTCCTCCCTGTCCCTCCTCCCCATCCCTCCTCCCCATCCCTCCTCCCCATCCCTCCTCCCTGTCCCTCCTCCCCCGGGGCCTGCCTGCCTGCCTGCTGCCCGGGCCCTCCATGGAGAAGGATGTGGTGGCGTTGCTGAGCCCCCCTTCCCCCAGGTCCTGCTGCAGCCCCCCCCCCATGGAAAGCTCCAGAAGGCCCTTTAATAAGGAGTCACCGGGGTGGGCTCGCGTGGCTCGTGGGACGGCGTGATTCCCAGGATGCCCCAGTCGGGGAGGGGGTCCCCGCTTTTGTCAGCGTGAGTGTGAGGCCACCCCTGTCCAGTCACACCAGCCACTCAGATGAGTAGCTGAGACCTAAGGATCGTGGTTTGAAGCCAGCCCTGAGCCTCTCATCTCCAGGGAAACCACCAGAAACCCCTGGCGTGGTGGTGCAGCAGCGGCTCAAGCGCCAGCCTTGAGCTGAAGAGCTCGGGGACGACGCCCAGGCCCTGAGTTCCAGCCTCAGGACACACACACACACACACACACACACACACACACACGCACGCACACACGACTTGTCTGACTTCCATCCGATCGGGGAAGTAGCTTTGCAGTGACAGAAGTGACCCATCTCCTGCCCTCTCCGGTGGCTCCAGCATCCCGGGGGGTGGGGGGAGAAGGGGAAGCTTTCTGGGGGTCGGAGGACGGCAGTGGAGAAGGGGAGGATTCCGGAACCCCCAGGAAGCCCCACCTTGGATCCCAGGCCTGTCCCACACAGCCCCGGGGTCCCAGGACCACAGTGGGTGTCTCCAGCTCCGAGCTCAAGTCTCAGGCACCCACCCACCTCCTCCGATTGTATCTGCGCCATCTTTCCAGTCATGGAACGGGCGCCATCTTCACAGTTCACCAATCTGGAAATCCAGACGCCTCTCCTGCTTTCCTGCTCCTTTTTAATGGCAGCCCTGCGTCTTGAACGCAGGGCTTGGGCACTGAGCTTCTTTGGCTCAAGCTTGGCGCTCTACCACCTGAACCACAACCTCCTTTCCACTGCCTTTTTAAAAAACAACAATAATAAATGTCTTTTTTCCAGTTCGTTGGAGACGAGAGTCTCACGGGTTTTTCTGTCCTAGGCTGGCTTCGAACCGTCGATCCTCAGATCTCAGCCTCTTGTGGAAGCCGGGATGGCAGGCTCTGTCCTACCCTGTCCTGTGGGTACTAGAAGAGGCCATGGAGCAGCCATGAGGCTTGTGATCCCCCCCCCCTGCCTGTCTGGCCCTGCTCCCCGGCTCCTCCGCCTCCCTGGGCCCTCGCTCACTCATTTCCATGTACTCCGGGGTCAGCCCCGTGTACGGCTCCAGGCTGTAGTCCAGGCCCCACTGGTGGGGCTGCTTGGAACGGGTGGGGTCGGTCTCTCCCCCGTCCGCCTCGTCTTTCAGCTTCCGAAATAGTTTCTTCAGCTTCCTGGAAAGGAAACAAAGGAAGCAGCCACTTGAGAAGTCTGCCCCCCCACCCCACCCCCGCGAGGCACCCAGTTATTTCCTCAGACAGGCAGGGGCTGAAGAAAAGAGGTTCTGATCTCACCCCACCCCACCCCGGAGTCCCATTCACCTAGGCTGTCACCCCAGCTACGCAGGAGGCTGAGATCTGAACACCATCACAACCCTCGGGACTGCCTTCTGGAAGGTTCTAAGTGGGGTTTTCTCCCTCTGCTCAGGCCATGTCACCAGCACACACAGCCATTCTCCACAGACCTGGCTCCAAGGTAAGTCCCACTGAAGAGCTGACCAGAAACTTAGCTCACCATGCCAGCCCGAGCACCACCACAGCTCCCCCGTGGAAAGGTGGCCTTTCTGGCGTGTTCTTTGTTTGTTTGGTAAAAATCGGGATATTCTGCCAGTAGACGCAGAGGGTTTCGTGCCTATCCACCTTCAAGTCTGACCACAGGGATTGTGGGATTTCTGGAGCCAGGGGTTAAGTCACACCAGAATTCCCAGGACAGGTCACGGGCTGGGACTTGAGGATGTCAAATTTGAGGCTAACTTTCAGTTGTGCTTTATCAGAAGATGAATGAGAGACCTTATCTCAAACCCACCAAGCATCCCGGCTCAGGCCTGCAACCCCAGCTGCACACACACGCACACACACACACCCCAAAATTACCAGAGAAATGGCTAGTGAAAAGCCTCGTTCCCTGTTTGCCTGGAAATCTAGAGGAATTGTGTTTGAGTTAAAATGAGGTATAATATGATTTTATGGACTATGAAAGCTGAGTGAAACTCGCGCATGTGTGCGTGCGTGCGTGCGTGTGTGTGTGTGTGTGTGTGTCTGTCTGTGTGTCTGTCTGTGTGTCTGTGTGTCTGTGTGTCTGTGTGTCTGTGCGCCAGGCCTGGGGCTTGACTTCAGGGCCTGGGGGCCGTCCCTGAGCTTTTTCTACCGCAGCGCCACCTCCCGCTTTCTGGTGGTTGGTTGGAGATTCGAATCGCACGGGCTTTCCCGCCAGTGCTGGCTTTGAACCCAGGCCCAGCCCTCTCTGGAAGCACCTGAAACTCATCCCGTGAGCCTGGCGTGGTGTGCAGAGGAGACCCGGAGGCTGGGACTCCCGAGCAAGCTTTGTCCATGATCCCGGCATTCACTGAAACAGTACCTGTTTCCCGTCTCCAGAGCTGTGAACCTGGGCCACAACTGACACTGAGACCTGAACTCGGGACCCACAGACCTGAACTCAGGACCCTTAGACCTGAACTCGGGACCCATAGACTTGAGCTCAGGACCCATAGACTTGAACTCAGAACCCACAGATTTGAACTCAGGACCCACAGACCTGAACTCAGGACCCACAGACTTGAACTCAGGACCCATAGACTTGAACTCAGGACCCACAGACTTGAACTCAGAACCCATAGACTTGAACTCAGGACCATAGACTTGAACTCAGGAACCATAGACTTGAGCTCAGGACCCATAGACTTGAACTCAGGACCCATAGACTTGAACTCACGACCCATAGACTTGAACTCAAGACCCATAGACTTGAACTCAGGACCCATAGACTTGAACTCAGGACCCACAGACTTGAACTCAGGACCCACAGACTTGAACTCAGGACCCACAGACTTGAACTCAGGACCCATAGACTTGAACTCAAGACCCATAGACTTGAACTCACGACCCATAGACTTGAACTCAGGACCCACAGACTTGAACTCAGGACCCATAGACTTGAACTCACGACCCATAGACTTGAACTCAGGACTCACAGACTTGAACTCAGGACCCACAGACTTGAACTCAGGACCCATAGACTTGAACTCAGGACCCATAGACTTGAACTCAGGAACCATAGACTTGAACTCAGAACCCATAGATTTGAACTCAGGACCCATAGACTTAAACTCAAGACCCACAGACTTGAACTCACGACCCATAGACTTGAACTCAGGACCCTTAGACTTGAACTCAAGACTCATAGACTTGAACTCAGGACCCATAGACTTGAACTCAGGACCCATAGACTTGAACTCAGGACCCACAGACTTGAACTCAGGACCCATAGACTTGAACTCAGGACCCATAGACTTGAACTCAGGACCCACAGACTTGAACTCAGGACCCATAGACTTGAACTCAGAACCCATAGCATTCTCACTTGGCTCTTTTGCTTTTTTTTCTCTCAGGACTGATGTTCTACCCCTTGAACCATAGAGCTTCATTTCCAGGGTTTGGGGGCTAAGAGTCTCAAGGACTTTTCTGCCTGGGTTAAAGTGGCTAAGGTTCCAGATGGGCTCAACATCTGAAGGTTTAAACAATTATTTTAGTTTTGATTTCGAGGTCAGTTGTGGGGCTGGAATTCAGTACCCAGGCACTGTCCCTGAGCTTCTTTCTGCTCAAGACAGGCGTAGGCTCTACGTAGCCAGACACAACTCTACTTTTGGGGTTTCAAGTGGCTCACTGGGGATCAGAGTCTCACAGAGACTTTCGTGCCTGGGCTGGCTTTGAACCACCACCCTCAGATCCCAGCCAACAGAGTAGCTAGGATGACAGGCGTGAGCCACCAGGCCTTGGTGCCAGATCCCTGAAGCTGTTCGCACGCCAGGGCTGTGTGCGTGTCCTTTCAGCACAGAAAGAAGAAAGGAAGCCGTTTTGAAACAGATGGATGCGTGCAAGGGCCAGGCGGAGACAAATGCCACCAAATGGGACCCTGGGCTGGTCAGATGGTTCTTCAGATGCTGCCGCCTTGTTCAAAGAGACACAGGCAGCGAGACTGGCCGAAATCACCTGTGCCCGGCTTTGCAAACCAGCGTGCCATCACCACAGACCAATGCATGCCACCCATCAAACGCACATGGGAAAAACCCCCGCCTGGCAGCCCAGCCTTCCATCACGGGGCTGGGGCGGGGGGCAATGGCTGGATGACATGCCAGCACGCTGCCTGAACCCCTACAGAGAGCCACATGTGGGTGCAGTGGTCAGGGGTGTCCCCCGGCGTGCCTCCCGCCATCTGTCTGCCATTCTGTGCAGGCTGCACTGGGAAAGCAGGTGTCTCGAGCGCATGTTGGAAGATGGGGTGGGATGGGAGGCCTGGATGCTGCCCTCTCCAGCTGTTGTGGGGGGGGGATGACCGCACAGCTTCAAAGGAGCCACATGTGGCACTGGGGTCATCTGCTTGTCCCCTGGACGTCCAGCAGACGCCGTGTGTCTGAGCTTCTGGGGAACGACAGCCATCTGGCTCGCTGCTTTGCTTGACCACTGTCCCAGTGCCTTTGAATCTCAAAGTGAGGGGAACCCCAGATGTTCAAGTCAGCCAAGGGGTGTTGGTGACAGTGAGGCCCTTTTAGGGGTGACGTTGGGACATCATGGAAGATTTTAATTCCTTGAAGTAGAACTCATTTTAAAAAAAATAAAGGCTTCTCTTT
Source organism: Megascapheus bottae (assembly GCA_024803745.1). Taxonomy (NCBI): domain Eukaryota; kingdom Metazoa; phylum Chordata; class Mammalia; order Rodentia; family Geomyidae; genus Megascapheus; species Megascapheus bottae. The sequence goes on along the minus strand of JANJXV010000040.1, from coordinate 1,281,233 downwards.
AAGCTGGGAGCCGGTGGGGGGGGGCAGGCCTGTCATCCCAGCCATGCAAGAGGCTGAGGCAGGAAGACCACGGTTCGAAGCCAGCCTGGGGAAGCAAAGTCCACGAGACTCTCGTCTCCAGGGAACCAGGGGAAAACAGGAAGTGGAGATGAATAGAGCTCCGAGCGGCAGAGCGCCAGCCTTGAGCAACAGAGCTCAGAGACAACACCCGGGCCCTGAGTTCAAGCCCCTGACCAACGGCAACAAACACTGGGGTGCAGGATGGGAACGGGCCGGCTGGCTCCCCACGCGGCCATTTCACGGGCTCCGGGCTCCGCGTCACCGAGCAAGTGGCCGAGTGGGGGGACGCCTGAGCCACACACGCGACAGGCAGAGCAGAGGGGCGACAAAGCGTTGCCCACGACAGGAAGAGATGACCAAAGTCAAGATGGAGAGAGAAGAGGCAAAGAGGCCGTGGAAGTCCCGCTGAAAGTCTAGCTTTTCTAGTCTAACCCCTGGTCACAGAGAGAGAGAGAGCGAGTGAGAGAGAGAGCGAGAGAGAGAGAGAGAGCGCGCTCGTTACACTCCCTGGGACCCAGTTCTGGGGGTGGGAGTGGGGGCGCTGCTTACTTACGGGACCCCAATCTCAAAGATGTTGTTTTGGATCAGCTGCTTCCCCAACATGATGATGCTTAGCTGGATACAGAGCTCCATGAGACAGCCGCCGGGCGCGCACTGTGAGAGAGAGGGAGACCCGGCCATGAGGCCACGGTGGGGAGGCCACGGCAGAGGGGGCCACGGCGGAGGAGACCACGGCAGAGGGGGCCACGGCGGAGGAGACCACGGCAGAGGGGGCCACGGCGGAGGAGACCACGGCAGGGAAGCCACGCCGTGGGGCCACGGCGGAGGAGGCCGTCGGGCATGCCTGTGACGGGGGCTCAGGATGGGACTGGGCAGGAAAAGTGGGGGAGATGTGCACCCCCAAACCGCCCCTCTGGGCACAGAAGCCCTCCAGGGCCTGCACTGACCTCCTCCATTCGGTATCCGTCAAACACGTACACGTAGCTCCCGGGCCTGCCCACAAACCTGCCATCCAGAGCGAGGGAGAGCAAAGATGGAGCTGGGGCTGGATGGGGGTGGGCAGGGCTGGGGGGGGGGGCGCTTGCTGCCAATCACCCAGGGATCAAAGGTCACGCCCACCCCCATTTCTGCACAGCCAGGGCGGAACGTGGCCCACGTCTCACTATGGTTGTGCCATACCTGCCCTTGAAGAAGGCCACGTAGAAGATGGGGGAGTAGGCGTTGACGAACTTGAGCAGGAAGGCTTTGAGGATCAAGCGCTCTTCAAAACTCTGCTCTGTTTTGGGGACCTCTGCAAGAAAGGAAGGAAGAAAGCAAGCTGGTGAGACCTCCCCACCCCCTGCCCAAACCCCCTCCCAGGCTGGGATGGCTCCCCGTGACATTTTTGGTCTTAACCAATTTTCTTTAATATATCATTGTTTTTCAGTAGTTGGACAGAGGACTTGCCACTGAACAAAGCAGTGGATGGATGGAATCCGCCTTGATCGATGCCCCCCTTCCCCGTATCCCACCCACCCCTCCCCTTCCTTCACTCTTCTCCACAGTCTCCTCTCCATCCCTCCGTCCACCCCTCCTCCCTCGACCCCACCTGGCCCCCTTTCAAGTCCACTGCTTGCTGGTGTTTTATTTTGCTGGACGTGGACTTGGCCTTCCTCCCTGACTCTATCATCTCTCAGTGGGTGTCACCAAGAGGAAGAGGAGGACAAGGAAGAGGAGGAGGAGAGGAGGAGGAGGAGGGGAAGAGGAGGAGGGGGAGGAAAGGAGGGGGAAAGAGGAAGAGGATGATGAGGAAGGGGGAGGAGGAAGAGGAGGAGGAGGAGGAGGAAGAAGAATTGTTTGAGCCTCTGGCCAGCATGCCAAAGACATAAAATTCAAAAGCAATGTAACCATAACTCATCTCTTTAAAATATCCCCCTCCCCCGGGGTAAGAAAATTAAAACAAATGTCATGTACAAAATAAATAATCGGGTCCGAGGGTCTGAAAACACGGGGTGAGGCCTGTAAGGGGGTTAGGATACGGTGCAGAGTGGGGTCCCTGCTCCGTTTCCTGTCTGTCTGCCCTTTGAACTGTCCACACACTCATCTCCCCCCCCATACACACCCCCCTCCACCGCTGGCTTCCCCATTCTCTACAGCACTGCTCTCATGAATGCCCCCCCCCCGTTTCCTCCACGCTGATAAATCACCAGGCCCATCGTGATTTATGAGCTCTGTTTCTAAAAGCAGCCGGTCCCTGAGCTTTTAGGGCCCTGCGCCACCATAAATAATGAGCATTTCCAATAAACAATCTCACACCACTTGATAGGCCGCTAAATCAACACCCAGGAAGCTCTGGGCGCCGAGCTTTGGGGTGCTAGGGGATGTGGGGAGCAGAGGCTTCTGGAATGGGCATTGGTGGAGGGGGAAGACGGAGGGAGGGAGGATGGGTGGGAGCAGGTGTCTTGAGGGGCTGGACAGAGTCTAAGACGCACAGTACTCATGAACCGAACCCCCTGGGTAGAACAACTACTTAAAGATCATTTTTTTTTAATTAGGAAAATCAACAAAGTCAAGAGTTTGGCCTGTTTGTATCACTGTGGCTGAAACTACGGCGAGGTTTGCGTGGGTCAATCTCTGCAGGTCACTCTGGGCCCGTCGGAACCTCGAGATCCTCTCGCAAGACTGCTAGATGCTTTCGAATCCGGGCCCACGAGTGTTGTGTGCTTCTCAGAACGTCGCACAAATGGCCTTTTCGGCGCCCCCCCCCCCCCCCGCAGAATTTTTGTTCTGGTCCTGCAGCTTGAACTCGGGATGCCTTCTGGGTTTTGCTCAAGAACTGGCGCCTCACCACTTGAGCCACACCTCCATTTTCGGGCTTCTTGGTGGTTCACTGGAGACGACGGTGGCTCCTGAGTGGTTTGGAACCACTGGAATCTCAGCTTTCCTGGTAGCTAGGGTGACAGGCGTGAGCCACCGGTGTCAGCCGGCTCTGCCCCTTTTCAAATATTAAACTCTGGTTGCACCGTGTCCCGCCTGGCATCCCAGCTGCTCAGGAGGCTGAGATCTGAGCATCTCGGTTCAAAGCCAGCCTGGACAGGAAAAGTCTACGAGACTCTTATTTCCAATGAACCACCAGAAAACTGGAAGTGGCGCTGTGGCTCAGATGGTAGAGCGCCTGCCTTGAGCTGAAGAGCTCAGGGACAGCGCCCAGGTCCTGAGTTCAAGCCCTAGGACTGGCAAAAAAAAAAAATGTTTTAAGACTAACTGACTCAGTTCTAAGCTACCTTGGCAAATAATTAGCAGAACAAAAGTCCAAATTAGTCACAGAGAGGGCGGGGCTCAAAGTACCCCCCACCCAGAGTCCCTTTTTAAGCTCATAAAACAAACATAGCCAGCCAGAGGAAGGCAACTTTAGGGTCTGCCCAGAGCCTTCTACAGCCCAGCCAGGTGACAGGGCAAGATGGAGGGATGCCTAAATGTATCCTAGCTGGGACAGGCCTGGCACTGCCCAGGGCAGAAGTCTGTGAAATACTGAGGTACGGGGTTTACGTGGCGCCATCTTGTTCTCACCGCCACCTTGTGCTCTAATGTTAGGTGATGGGGGAAACTGCAGATGTGTCATTGTCCCCGAGTGTTCTTCCTGGATCGGCTTCCGCCAGCTTGCTTTGCACCCCACGAATCAAATTCCCCTATGACTCAGGAGAAGTCTGCCCTGGGAAGGAGTCCCCCCCCCCAAACGTCACCCCCAGGGGAAGCCAGCCAGCTGGGTGGTTAGGCAGAGGGCCTACAGGTAGCTTCTGTCACTAGCTGTGAGTGCCTCAACTGGAGACCCCCTTTCTCCTGGGGACCCTGAGATACTCTGGGAATCCCCCCTGCACCCCCACTGCCCCCTCCATGGAGAGTTTCAAGGAACTCCTTGCCAGGTGCCAGTGGCTCACCGAATCAGGAATGTTATTTAAGAACCCCAGGAACCACTGGAGTCACCAGAAAAGTAAGAGTTGACCCAGCGAGGCAAAATTTACTTCTGCAGGGAAAGGCGAGGCCATTAGCCAGAAGTCAGGCCTGCAAGTAGAGGGAGGGCAGACCGAGCCCTATTTATACCTAACAACACAGGCCCCGCCCCGCTGCTCGATTGGCTGAGCTCAGGTTCACCTTCGGCTTGTGATTGGCTGGTTTGGATAAGGCCAAGATGTCTTTACCTAGGGTGGCCATGAAAAGACTCTGAAACAAGAGTCACAGTACACAAACCATGCCCACACCCTCTGCCCCTTCTTCAACAATCCAGAGGGGTGTCTCAAAATCTGCCCCCCTTTATTCCAAACCAGCTCCTCTTTCCCTTAGCAGAATAATCCAGAGAGCCAGGACAACAGGGCCAAAGTGAGCACTGTCTCTCAAAGTCCCCGGCACTTGGATAGAAAAGACAGATTTTCTTTTTTTCTCCCTCACAGGGGAAGCCAGCCTTGAGCTGAACCCCATCCTTTCTGCATGGGGTGTCTGAAGGTGGCCCTGCCACCCCCAACTCTTGCTGGTTTGCTCCCCACAGATGTGAGCCTCTGGAGGGATGGAGCCTGGGAGAGGAAGAAGACACACGGGGCTGTACCCCAGGGGTACACTGAGGCTCCCTCTCCAAAGCTCCAGCCGTGGAGACACCCCTAACTTTGCCTGCTTCACCAGTGCTCCCCCATATTTTACAACTCCCCCTCCAAACCAAACCATTCTCACTTAGCAGCCTGGCTGTCAGACATTATCAGTGGACCCCACTCTCTCTCTGGGGCACGGGGTGGGGGGGATCGGATGCATTTTCGGGTCTTTCATCAGAAACATTCCAGAACAAAGATGGACTTCAAACATGGATCCCAGGCCTGAGGCCCACGGAGACTGCATCTCAGGAAACCACCCCAAGCCTTGCTGGAAACCACTCTGCCAACATCTCAGGGGTTTTTTTTGGGGGGGGGTTGGGGGGCTGTTTGTTTTGTTTTGAATTTTATTGGTGCCAGCTGTTTGCACCTGGTGAGAAAATCACAGAGGCACGGCTTCCCGGGTTCTTAGGCCATCTGGGGCAGGAAGCCAAAGGGGGTATTAATCCAGCGTGAGAATGGAAAGGCAAGCCCCCCACCCCCCGCCCCCCCGCCCCCCCCCCCGCCTGGCAGATATCAAATCTCATCAGGTGGTGATGGATGCACAGCTTTGTGTCCCCAGGGGATTTGAGGGGAACCCCCTGCTCCCCCAAAACCAGGCCTCTTGTCAGCAGCTGCGTTGGTCATAGCTAAATGGAAGAGGGGGGCCAAAATACCTCCCCCCCCAGCATCGGGGGTGACCATGTATTAATTCCCGCCCCCCAAGGAAGCTTCGAACCCTCAGACACCCCCCCAATCACCAAGAGCAGGAGTAATCTCAGGGGAACTTGGCCTGTCACCCCAGAATTCCCTCCAGTGCTTTCACTGGCTCCAAGCATTGAGAGAACAGTCGAATGCAGGTTCGAGTAGCTCCTCCCACAGCAGGTGAGTGTCACCCCCAAAACGGCGTCCACACCCCCAGTGCCATCCCAGCTCGTCAGGAGGCTGAGACGGGAGGATTGCGCTTGGAAGCCAGCCTGGGCGGGAAAGTAAAAACAAAAACAGCCGGAAGTAAAGCACCAGCTCTGGGTGAAGCAGCTCAGGGGCAGCGGCCAGGCCCCGAGTTCAAGCCTTACCACCAACCGAAAACTTAAAATTAAGTAACGTATGAGAGACGAGAGTCACTGTTGCCACTGGGTCAGAAAAAGCAGTGGGGAATTTCCTGCACTAGGACATCCATTTGCACACTCACTCCAATGCTTCTGTAGTGTGTGTGTGTGTGTGTGTGTGTGTGTGCTGGTCCTGAGGCTTGAACTCAGGGCCTAGACGCTGTCCCTGAACTTTTGTGTTCAAGGCTGATCTTCTGTCACCACCCTGGGCCCTCAAAAACTCAGATGCGTTGTTTCTCTGAAGTTTCCTAAGAGCATATAAAAACGTGCCGTCGTTCTGGGTCCTCTCTGAATCCGGCCCCCCTCAAGAAGCCATGAAGGGAGAATTGAGCAAATCCTACATCTAGGGGTCCCTCTGAGAGCCCCAGGACAGAGGCCACCTGGGCCTGTTTTTAAACCCCCGTCCCCAGCAGAAGGCTGTGTTGGGGAAGGGTTCACCCCATCTTCTGATTGTCCGGTTTCTAATCAGTCAGTGAATCCACGAGGCCATTATCGTGAAGGAAACTGAATGAAATCTCTCGCTTGCCCAGAGCCAGGGAGGGGGGGGGGTCTCGTCTCTGAATGGACAAAAAGAAAAAGGGGGCCACCCAGGCCACCCAGAATCAAAGCCAGAGAGAAGATTTTCCTGTAGCCCTGCCTCCTGCCTCCAGAGCACAGATGTCGGGACACGGTTCCCTTCCGGCAACCGGCCCCCAGCAGATGCCCAGGGTTCAAATGACGCTTGTGTCTGAGAGTGGGGGCCATGGCATTCTTTCTCACCGTGTGCCCCCTTTGAAGTCTGCCCGGGGGGCCTGGGGGAGGGTGAGAATTTTCTAGGCTAGATAAGACCCGGAGGCTCAAGTATCAAGAGACTTTTGGTGGGAAAAAGAGGAAGGCTCACACGGGGTGGAGGAGGGGCATTCCTCCCCCCCCCGCCCCCCACACACACCCCAAAGCTGTAACTCTGTCTTATGAGCCGAGCTGGGGGCTGCTGGCTCCCGATGCCCGGCATCCCAGCTACTCAGGAGGCTGAGATCTGAGGATCGTGGTTCGAAGCCAGCCTGGGCAGGAAAAGTCCGTGAGGCTCACATCTCCAAGGAAGCACCAGAGAATGGAAGTGGGGAGCCAGCCTTGAGCAGAGGCAGCTCAGGGGACAGTGCCCAGACCCTAAGGATGCGGAGGAGAGTGAGGTCCCTGCCGCCTAAGACAACGCCTGGGGACAGGGAGGTGCCTGCCTTTAGGGGGAATCTTCTGGATGGCCCAGAAAGTCCGTGGACATAATAGATGCTCATTTTTCCAGCTCACAAGCACCATGTTTTCAAACCCTCTTTCCAAGTTGCACCATCACTGTCCAGCACCATCTTGAGATGCAATGGGCTAAAAACCACACTGTGGGGAGGAGGGGAGGGGGGAGGGGGAGGGGTGTCCCCCCCCCCCGGGGTACCGATTTACCGATTTTGGTGAGCCACTTGGCCACGGCCCCGTAGATCTCGTCCAAGATAAGGATGACCACGAGGTTGATGATGACGGCTGTGGCGGTCACCGTGGCGCGGACGTTGGAGCGGGTGGCCTTGTTGAGGGACAGAGCGGCCGCGGTGGTGATGCGGTACGCGGTGACGCCGAACACGATGGAGAAGGTGAGGGCGATCTGTTTGGGGGAACGGGGAGAAGCCAGCCAGGGTGCAGAGCCTGGGGTCTGTCACTGAGCCGTTATTGAGTCTCTGTGCTCTGTCCCTGAGCCATTCTTAAGCCCCTGTGCTCCGTCACTGAGCCGTTTTTGAGCCTGTGCTCCATCACTGAGCCGTTATTGAGTCCCTGGGGTCTGTCACTGAGTCGTTATTGAGTCCCTGTGCTCTGTCCCTGAGCCATTCTTAAGCCCCTGTGCTCTGTCACTGAGCCATTCTTGAGCCTGTGCTCTGTCCCTGAGCCGTTATTGAGCCTGTGCTCTGTCCCTGAGCCGTTATTGAGTCCCTGTGCTCTGTCACTGAGCCATTATTGAGCCTGTGCTCTGTCCCTGAGCCGTTATTGAGTCCCTGTGCTCTGTCACTGAGCCGTTCTTGAGCTCCTGGGCTCTGTCACTGAGCCGTTCTTGAGCCCCTCTGGTGTGTGCTCCACCCTACTGTGCTCAGAACAAATCTAAATTTGTTTCAGTCCCGTGAAGCCTTTTTCTCTTTCTCCCTTTCTTGGCGGTCATGGGGATTGATCGCCCCGGGGCCTCCCGCTGTACCACTCGAGCCACGCCTCAGGTTCACTGGTGATTTTCAGGGTCCCGGCCTTGCCAGCCTGGACTGTGATCCTCCTGTCCCCCCTTCCTCACCTCCTAGGCCTTGGTTTGTTTGAGTTCTAGGCAGGAGCCGACGTACTAAACCCTCTATCCCCCCAGTTCACCCCACTGAGGCGCCCCAGGAGTTGCTTGTGTGGATTCTGCCCGTCTCCCTGCCGGAGGCTGCAGGTCGGAGGACGGACTTAGGAGGCCCGGTAGCCCTACCTGAGCACCTGCACCTGGGAAATGGCTAGAAGCTTGGCAAAAGCGGTAAAGGGCCTGCCTAGAAGAAGAGGGGGGAAATAAGCGAGGCTGTGAGCCCCAAATCCCAGGACCACAAAGAAAAAAGAAGGAAAAGTTGGGTCAGCATCTAAGATGGGCGTCCTTCCATTCCATGTCACCCTGTTTGTTTGAGCCACTAATGGAGACACTTGAGCCACGGGCCAGGCCACTGTGCAGAGTCTGGGGTGGGAGACGGGGTCTCGCTCCTGTCACCCAGGCAGGGCTCCAAACTTGCGATCTTCCAGCCGCTGACAGCCACCCCCACCGTGCCTGGCACAGGACCCAGCCATTGGCAGCCGGATCCTGTGCCACCTTCCTGAGATCTTCTAGCAAGAAATGACTGATCTGATCACTATACGCCTTCACTAACACAGCTGGGGTGAGCCGAGGCTCATTCACACACACACACACACACACACACACACACACACACACACACACACACACCTCTGAAGCCAGGCTCTGGCAGCTCACGCCTACCATCTCATCTCCTCGGGAGGCTGAAATCTGGGGATCACAGTTCAAAGCCAGCCCAGGCAGGAAAATCCGTGAGAATCTTAACCTCCAATGAACCACCAAAAAAACCGCCAGCGGAAGTGTGGCTCAGGCGGTAGAGCGCCAGCCTTGAGTAGGGAAAAACTCAAAGCACAGTGCCCAGGCCCCGAATGAGAGGCTCCAGGTGGACAGTTGGAGGCTAACTGGATCCCAGAAGCTCATGAGACCCCACCCACCCCCCATCACCAGCAAAAGCTGCCATCTCAGCCACGCAGGCAGGATAATTAGGGGGACAAGTACTGATGCCCGCGGGGACGACAGGACAAAGTCCACGCCCCCCCCCAGCCCCCGGGCAGGGGTTTACCATGAACAGAATGGACGCAAAGTTCATCAAGTAACCCGGGAACCTATCTCTCCAGCTGAGTTTATCTTCATCCTGCCGAGAGGAACGAGAGGAGGAGACGTAAATGCGCATGTCATGAGCGTGACACCCAGAATGCCGCCTGATCTCTTCCTCTGCGTTGCCTGGTGGATGGATGGTTTTCGTCGGCCCTGGGGACGCCGGCCGGCTCTGAGCACTTTCCCTCAAGATCGGTGCTGTCCCACCGGAACCACAGCCCCACGGCCCGTTTGCTGGTGTTTTATTTGGAGATTAGAGTCTCACAAACTTTTCTGCCTGGGCTGGCTTTGAACCGCAATCCTCAGAGCTCACCCTCCTGAGTAGCTGGGTGTGACAGGCGGGAGCACCAGAGTCTAGCTATAGACGTAGTTTTTCAGGACTTGGTACAACCATAGTATATAGAGTATATATAATATAGATATATTGCATATTATACTATTTCTTTGTAATTGTATGTATAGTCTACATGCTATATAATATGGTGTATGTAACATGTATATTCTATGCTCTATGGTGTGTTATAATACCATAGACGTGTGCCTTGTGTATTTCTTATCGACATTTTATGCTCCCGTTTCACCATAGCTGTTGGGGTCCCCGGCTCGGGAACCCAGCGTGAGACAGGAGCTGAGAGGGGAGGGGCAGCAGGCCCACTTCTTCCAATCCCCTCCGCACCTCTCCCCTGCCACCACCACCACCACCACCGATGCCACCAACCGTGGATGAAGACAAACACTTGAGAATCCGTGTGCCGTGTGGAACGCCAGGAGACGGGAAGGGGCGCTGGGGCTCAGCGTGGTAGGGCGCTGAGCGAAAGAGCTCAGGGACAGTGCCCCGGCCCTGAGTTCGAATCCCACGACCAACCAAAGAGAGCGACAGAGACAGAGGGGGAGGACGAGAGGGAAACAGAGCTGGTGAGCCTCGTGAACGACCCCTCTAGGAGAAGGAACTCGGATGGAAATGCCCAGACCGCATGGAAGGCGCCATGCCTTGGAAAGAGGAGAGAAAGAACCCTGGGTCGTGGCCCCGCCGGGGGCCAGCGCGTGGGGCAGCATCTGATCCTGGAGAGAGAAACACTCGGTGCCCCTGCTCCGATTCTAGGCCCAGCAGACCAGGCAGCTATGGCTCACTGCTCACCATGATGCTAGGGCGGAAAAAAGACTCAAGACCACAAAATGCACGGTGCCCGCCCTTCTGTTTACACGCGGAGACACGGGGGAGAGAGAAGGGGAGGAGAGGACCAAGCATGAGAGGGCAGACACCCTGCAGGACGTCCTGTCCCGGCTGCCGCACCCCTCCCGCCTCTCCTGAGCTCCACTCCGCCTCTGGATAATGAGAGCTGGCAGCTCCTGGGGTGGCCCTGATGCGAATGGCCAAGGACTGGCTTAGAGGCTGAGGAGAGGTGACAGGCAGAGGTGACAGGCAGGGCCCCGCCCCCTTCCCTTCCCCCCCCCCACCAAAGGCCAGACTGGCAGGAAAGAAGACGACAAAGATGGTCAAGGCAGAGCCAGGGGCAGAGGTTAAAATTCAGCAAGGCGTTCACTGTGGAGGGGTGGGTGCTCCCCTGCCATGCGGAACTAGTGAAGTAACCGGCCAAGGTCTCTGTGCCAGCCCCCCCTCCTCCTCTTCTTCCTCCTCTTCTACCCCTTCTCCTCCTCCTCCTCCTCCTCCTCTTCTTCTTCTCATTCTCCTTCTTCTTCTTCTCCACCTCCTCCTCCTCCTCTCCTCCGCTTTCTCCTTCTCCTTCCTCTTCCTCCTCCTAATCCTCCTCTTCTTCTTCTCCTTCTCCTCCTCCTCCTCCTCCTCCTCTTCTTCTGCTTCTGCTTCTGCTTCAATTCCACACGTGTCCCAGGTTTGAAAGAGCAGAGCTTCCATGGTCATGTGAATAATTAATAACTGGCACTGGGTGACTGGAGGGAGAGGTGTGGGGTGGGGAGAGACGGGGGATTGATGAAAAGGGGTGATGTGGACTGGCATCCCAGCCCCTCGGGAGGCTGAGATCTGAGGATCACGGTTCAAAGCCAGCCTGGGCAGGAAAGTCCGTGAGACTCTCATCTCCAATGAACCACCAAAAACCAGAAGTGGAGCTGTGGCTCATGCGGTAGCGCGCCAGCCTTGAGTGAAAGAGCTTGGGGTCGGTGCCCAGGCCCTGAGTTCGAGGCCCTGAGTCTTTCCACCATGGCTCCCTTGAGCCATCTGGGAAGTTGCCGTGGCAGGAAACACACAACCCTGCCTGCTGGCTCAGATGGGGCCAGCTGTTCCGGCCTCTGGCTCGCTGACCGGGACAGGATAGGGACTCGTTTTCCTGGAGCCTTATCCTAATCTGTCTCGGGAGATTCCTTCAGCTCCCTGCCTGTGCAAACCATGGAAAAACCGCCAGAAACGCAGTCCACGCTGTCGGCGCCCGGATGCCTGCTTTCCGAATGCATGGTGGTTCTGCACCACGCTGACAACAAAGGTGACAGGTGAGACAGAGGCCGAGAGGCGTCATGTGGATTCCATTCCCCGGATGGAAGGAAAAGTGACCGACGGACACAGAGGACAGAGTGAAGAGGAAGAAGAAGACCGTGGCAGGCTGGGAAGCCTGGCACAGCCGTCCCGTGACAGGTGGGCCATTTCCTGTGGAAGCCACGGTTGGCACGGGTGAGTCAGGCAGGGCCAGCCAGGTGTGAGTCCACACGGATTGTCCCGTGTCCGAAGGACACAACGAGGCCACATCTGGAACTTCCACCCCCCCCCCGCCACTCCCCTCCTCTCAGGAATCCTGCACACCCACAGATTCACAGATGGAGTCTCATTCCACCTCTCTTCGCGGCCGCGCTGGCTCATGGGCATCATGGCATTGCCATGCGGAACAGAATCTTCACATCCAAGGAACTTTAAACCCCTCCCCAATAATAATAAATAATAATAACCACAATAATAAATAATAACAATCACATTCCAGGTCATAAAGTAAATCTCCAAGTATCGGAATCAAACAGCTCAATCTTTTCTCTAAAACAAAACCCGAGAGAGAGAGAGAGAGAGAGAGAGAGAGAGAGAGAGAGAGGAGCCAAGACAAAGAAAAAAGAACCCCCCCACACACACTCCTGCAGAATGAGCTATGTAAAATAGGAACACATGGCTGGGAGTTTGGCCTAGTGGTAGAGTGCTTGCCTAGCATGCACGAAGACCCAGGTTCGATTCCTCGGTACCACATACATAGGAAAAAAAAATAGGAAACCATAAGAATCATTTTAAATATGAGGGTGTATTCCGATCGCTTTGCTCACAGAGGAATGCATGGTCTCCCTCCTTGGACAGACCCTGGCGCCAAAATGTTTGTTGAATTAAAGAAAAGAACACGTAAGTGAGATCAAGGATAAGACATCTGCATGCTTTTAACAGAAAAGAAATTGTTGGACCCCAGTGGCTTGCGCCTGGCTCTCCAGCTACTCAGGGGTCTGAGAAGCGTGGTTCAAAGCCAGCCCGGGCAGGAAAGTCTGTGGGACTCTAATCTCCACTTAATCACAGAAAACACTAGGAGTGGAGCTGTGGCTCAAGTGGTAGAGGGCCAGCCTTGAGCAAAAGAAACCCAGGGACAGCGCCCAGGCCCCGAGTGCAAGCCCCAGGACCAACACTCTATGATCTGTCTGTCTGTCTGTCTGTCTATTTACCTCTAGATAGGCAGATACATATAGATAGATAGACAGGTAGATTGATGGATAGATGGATGGATGGATGGATGGATGGATGGATGGATGGATGGATGGATGGATGGGTGGGTGGAAGGATGGATGGATGGGTAGACCTATGGATGGATGGATGGATGGATGGGTGGGTGGGTGGAAGGATGGATGGATGGATGGATGGATGGGTGGAAGGATGGATGGATGGATAGATCTATGGATGGATGGATAGTGTCTTTATCTACATACACATATAGATATATATATGTATACACTATATATTTCCACATATGTATAGAGAATATGTATATATACATACACACACTAAATTTTTATGTATTTTATCTGTATCTATATATCAATATATATGTATATATAGAGAGAAAGAGTTTTCTCAACACATACCAGTTAACAATACGGAGCCAAAAACAAGTCGGAAACTCAAAGAACACAAAACCACAGTGTGTGTGTGGGGGGGGACATTTTAAGTTAAAAATCAAACCACAGTCCCCCAGAAGTTGGCCAAGACGTATTGAAAATGAGTTTTATCAAAGCCCGAGGAAACAAATGATCCTTCATAATACCTTCCAGAGAACAAGGAAGGAGGAACATGCCAAATTCAGTGCCTCCCGGGCCTGCCCAGACCTGGCGGGAGACAGGAGAACCAAAGGTCAGCTCCACAGATCACCACAGACACGAAAACCCCGAGGGAATCACAGAGCCACAGACGACACAACTACAGCGTGACCCACGCGGATCTTTTTTTTTAAATCAGACATACATATATAATCAAACTTAAGCGTTTGATTAACAAAGTTCACTCTGTCCTTGTAGCGGTCCAAGGAGAAAGGCCACATACATGACAGCTTTCAATCAACGCAGGAGAACCGTTACATAATTTAATTTAAATTATCTTGGTGAAACAGGAACACCCGGGAACTCTCTTTAATCTGATACACGCGATCAACAAAGAAAACACCGCACACGTCCTGTTTATGGGTAAACTATTCGAGGCATTTCCATCAGACATCTAATGATGAATTCAGGACAGCAGCTACGAACGCTTCTGTCTGACTCTGCGTGGAAGACACTGGGCACGCCGAGAACAAGAGCCGGAAGTACAATGGAAGAACGGAAAAACAGAAACGGCCAATTTCTTACAAGAAATGTGATTATCCCCCGGGAAAACAGAAGAGAGGCTATAACAGATCCCTGCCTGCCTTTCTGTGATTTCCTTTCTAGCCCCCCTCCTCTCTCTCTCCTTTGACAGTACCAAGATTTGAAGTCGGGACAGGCCCTCTACTACTTGAACCATGCCACCAGCTCTTTTTTTTGCTTTCATCATTTATGAGCCCAGAAAACATAGGAATTCACACAAAATGCATTAAACGTGGCTAATCTGGCCATGCGACACAGAAAGAGCCGATTCTGGCTGGATTCTAGGCCAATCGACAGCAGGAAAAACGGCTGTAGTACTGGAGGAACTGGCAAATTCACTCTGGCTGTCCACATTGACAGGAATTACTACCCCACCATTGTGTGTGTGTGTGTGTACACAGGCACTGAGACTTGAACTCATGGCCTAGCACTCTTACTTAGCATTCTCACTCGAGGCGGGTGCTCTACCACTTGAGCCACCGTTCTGGGTTCTGGCTTTTTGCTGGTTCACTGGAGTCTCTCATGGAAGTCCAGGGCTGACGTTGAACCGGGATCCTCCGATCTCAGCCTTTTGAGTAGCTTAGAGACTTTGATCTTCAATGAGCCAGCAAAAAGTCCTGGTGCAGAGCAGTGAAACGTCCAGCTCTGTGCGCCTGCGGGAAGCCCTCCCGGGAGACCCCCGCGTACTTGAGAACGCGCGGTTTACTCCACTCGAGATCCACTGTCACCTCCCTGCTCCAGGCCAAGAGCCAGACGTGGCACACCGTCTCCCGTGGGAAGAAAGTGAGTGGGGAGAGGGGGGCCAGAGAGCCCGGCTGTGGTTGAGCAGCAGCTGGGGGGGGCACATGGCTGGGGGAGGGGGTCTCCTCTCCAAGCACCTTTCACATCACCTTCTGTGACCAGCAGTGAAATCCACAGCAACGTGACCTCGTGGTTACACTGTGAGATCTTCAAAGACGGGGTCACTGATCCAGGCCGTGGAGAGAAGAAAGAAGAGGGAGAGGAGGAGGAGGAGGAGGAGGAGGAGGAGGAGGAGGAGGAGGAAGAAGAAGAAGAAGAGGAGGAGGAGGAGGAGGAGGAGGAGGAGGAGGAGGAGGAGGAGGAGGAGGAGGAGGAGAGGAACAGGAAGAGGAACAGGAAGAAGAAGAAGAAGAAGAAGAAGAAGAAGAAGAAGAAGAAGAGGAGGAGGAGGAGGAGGAGGAGGAGGAGGAGGAGGAGGAGGAGGAGGAGGAGGAGAGGAACAGGAAGAGGAACAGGAAGAAGAAGAAGAAGAAGAAGAAGAAGAAGAAGAAGAAGAAGAAGAAGAAGAAGAAGAAGAGGAGGAGGAGGAGGAGGAGGAGGAGGAGGAGGAGGAGGAGGAGGAGGAGGAGGAGGAGGAGGAGGAGGAGGGGTGGTGCAGGAGGAGAGGGAGAGAGAGAGAGAGAGAGAGAGAGAGAGAGAGAGAGAGAGAAGGAGAAAGTCACGTGAGGCCCAGAGGTGCACACATTCCAGGCCGCATGCGCCCTGACCCCCCCACCCCCACCCCCACTCTGGAAGCTCAGCTCCTGTTCTGAAAGCAGGGATTTGGGGTGCGAGCTGGGGAATCCGGGCATGCTCAGATCTGCCCAGTGGCTCCCTTCCCACCCTTGGTGATCTCGCAAAGAATGTGCACCTCCTGGAAATAATGTTAGGCCCCCGGGCACCAGAATGTGGGTGAACCGGTTCTGGGGGGGCGGGGAAGCGTCTCCCCAATCTGCGAGGTGCTCTGGCCATGCCTGAGAATGACAGCAACTCCTCAGATCCACTGCGGAGCCAAACAAAACCGCAGGCGTAGACTCCCCCCCTCCACCCCCCGGCCATGTCCTCCTGCGAACCTCACCTCCATACCCACAGGAAGAGCCGGCCACGCACCCCCCCCCCCGCCTCCTTATCACTGCCGTCCAGTGGGTTTTCTAGGTGGTTCGCTGGAGATGGAAGTCGCATGGACTTTGCGGCCCGGGGTTGGCTCTGAACTGTTGGTCCTCGGCTCCCAGCCTCCTGAGGGGCTGGGGTGACAGGTGTGAGACCTAACCAGGGCCGGGGGCGTGGCCTAGTGGCCGAGCGCTCTCAGTACCACAGACACAGAAAATGCCAAACGTGGGGCTCCCCCCCCACACACACCCCGAGAGAGGACATGGAGGAGAAGTATCACAACGGGAAGAAACCAGAACCAATAAGAGGATGATTCTGAGAACGAACAAACTCCACGACTGGAAGAAAGAAAAGAAAGAAAACAGAGATAGGAAAAAATGCCCTGTGCATATCAAATCCCAGAGTGCATGTTGGTGATTCATCCGTGTGAAGACACACCCTGCCTGCCGGAAGAGGGAGAGAAGAGAACCATCCAGAAAGCGACGCCAAAGCGTCATCGCAGTCTGAATTCAGTATTCTTCCATGGCCTAAGAATATATTCATATATTCATATAGACATTCTAATTGGTGCTGATTCTGGGGCTTGAACTCACCGTTCAAGAGCTGTCCCTGAGCTACTGGCCTCAAGGCTGGCGCTCTACCCCTTGAACCACAGCTCTGCTTCCAGCTTTTAGGTGGTTCATTGGCGAGCGTCTCAGGGACTTTCCTGCCTGAGCTGGCTTCAAACTGGGATCCTCAGAGCCGCCGAAGGCCACAAGCCTCCGTCCTCCAGCTCCACACGCTTTTCGTGGACAACTGCAAAGACTGAAAGAAAAAGAGGGCCAGGAGCCCCCCGTGGCTTATACCTGTCACCCCAGCTGCTGAGGAGGACGGTGGAAGCCAGCCCTGGGTGAGAAAGCCCGTGAGACTGTTACCGCCCGTGAACCAGAAGTGGAGCTGTGGCTCCAGCGGTGGAGAACCAGCCTTGAACAAAAGAGCTCAAGGCCCCGAGTTCAAGCGGTGCCGTTGATGAAACAAAGGAAGGAAGAGAGAGGGAAAGGAAAGAAAGAAGAAGAAGGAGGAGGGAGGGAGGGAGGGAGGGAGGGAGACAGAGAAAAGACATCCCAACAACAAGAAGAAAAAAAAAACCTTTATCTTTCCTGGAAGTCAAACAGACCCTAAAAGTCCTCTCAATTGGTTCCAGAAGTTGAGCTTATCAAAAAAGACTTTCATACGATTGTGTGTGTGGTTTGGTTTTTTTTTTCTGTTAATCTTTTTTGGATGCTGGGTTACTGAGTGGAAGGACATTCTTTGCTGCTGAAAAAAAAAAAAACTAACCACAGCTCATAATTTGTCCCCCTGACGAATCCTGGCCCTGGGCTGGGTCGATGAGGCGTCTTCAAGGGAGACGCACGAAGAATCCATCCCTCTCCCTCTATCGATTTTCCACAGTCGTGACGGGAATGGAAGGTGGAGGAAGTTCCAAGACTTGACACAGGCAGCCCGCCCATTCCCAGGATGAGATGTGGGGCCAGAACCTCAGCCCAACGCCCTCTGGACTGTGTCAGCCCCCGACCGCACCACACACACACACACACACACACACACACACACACACGCACGCACGCACACACGCACACACGCACACACACGCCTCCTGACTGACTGGCTCTCACCCGCCTTCTCTCACCCAGAATAACTGACTTGGGCCAGGGGGTGTGGGAACAAAAAGAGGCGATTAAGTTCAAGCCGCCTGTACAGCGCACGTCTGTAACATCTGC
The DNA here is from genome assembly GCA_024803745.1 of Megascapheus bottae. Lineage (NCBI taxonomy): Eukaryota > Metazoa > Chordata > Mammalia > Rodentia > Geomyidae > Megascapheus > Megascapheus bottae. The sequence continues at coordinate 1,263,571 of JANJXV010000040.1, read as the reverse complement.
CTCAGAAGCCAGTGGTTGGCAGTGCCACACTCAGTGAAGGGACTCGGGCCGTCCTTAACCATCCTGCCAATAAAGTCCCCACCACGGAGAACAACACGAGGACAAACGCAAATGCGTGGGTCCAAGTGCAACCCGCGGAACCCTAACTACAAGGCTGGTGCTCTACCACTTGAGCCATAGCACCACTCCTGTCTTTTGATGGTTAACTGAAGAGAAGACTCTGGTGGACTTTTCCTGCCTGGGTTGACTTGGAAATTCGGCTCACCGTTTCGTGAGTAGCTGGGGTAACAGATATGAAGCTTAGTAGACTCTCTTCTAGTCTAAGGCAATAGGGACGGGGTGGGGGTGGGGGAATCACAATCCACGACTCAATACGTGTTTTAATTGTCCGACCACGTGACAATTGGGAGAAAAGGCGGCTTTTCACGGAATCCTCCAGCCAAAGATGCTGGCACGGTCAGGTCCGCTGTGTCTCAGTTCTAGGCCTTGGTGATTCACTCCAGGTCCCTGGCCTGCTCACAGCCTCCGCAGCCAGGTCCAGCTGGCACGGAACCCCAGCGAGCGGGGAAGACTCCCTCATTCATGTTTCTGGATCGGCTCGCTCGCATTCCTGCAGAAGAACCCTGAGAGGCCTCGGGACAATGGAATTCCACAGCCCAGGGCATTTCCAGGGCCAATTTCCTGCCACAGACAGACGACTCTCCTCTCTCCCTCATGTCCCTTCAGATCGGCCCCAGAAATGGAAGGGATGGGATGTGACACAGCCGGGGAGACAGGTCTCCACGTGACAAAACACGGCCGGGTGCCGTGACTCACGCCTGTCATCCGAGGATCGAGGTTCAAAGCCAGCCTGGGCACAAAAGGACCTGAGACTCTTATCTCCAGTGAACCTCCAGAAGACGGGAAGTGGGGCTTGGCTCAAGGGTAGGCGGTAGCCTGGAGCTGAAGAGCTCGGGGACAGCGTCCAGGTCCGGAGTTCAAACCCCATGAGGCACA
>JANJXV010000040.1:1245075-1257575 GCA_024803745.1 Megascapheus bottae | reverse complement strand
GGCCCCTTCGTCCTCCTCCAGCCACCCGGCTCTGCGTGGACCCCTGCTGTCCTCCTCCACAGGGGAGGGGACACGGGCTGAGGTCCAGGTGGACAGAGACCCCAGCCACACCCACTTTCTGATCAAATCTGCAGATGTGGGGTTTTTCCTGCATGCAGTGGGGGTAAAATACCACCGCGTGGCCCCTAGCACAGAGCAAGCGGCGAGTTGTGGTTCGGTGCCGTGGATGGGGTGGTGGTGGCGGTGGTGATGGTGACAGGACCCACAGGCGCTGTCCCCTCTTTGAAGAGACGCGGACCCGGTGCCCACCGAAGCCTGGGCGCCCCCCCCAGCCCTGAGCTGGCCCCGCCGGCATGGCCACGCCTCCGCTCATGCAGGGAGAGGCTGGCCGCTCACCTCGTCTTCCTCTTCCGCCTCACTCCCGTCCAGTTTCTGAACCGCCGACTTGTCTCCCTCCTTCAGCAACTTCTCTCGAACCTTCGTCTCGTACTCAGGCCGGGAGTGTTCCTGAAGCAGAGAGAAAGGGGTGAGGGAGGCAGGAGGAGGGTGAGGAGGAGAGATGAGGAGGCAGAGGGAGGGGTGAGGAGGCAGGGGGAGGGGTGAGGAGGCAGGAGAAGGGGTGAGGAGGCAGGAAGAGGGGTGAGGAGGAGAGGTGAGGAGGCAGGGGGAGGAGTGAGGAGGCAGGGGGAGAAGTGAGGAGGCAGGAAGAGGGGTGAGGAGGAGAGGTGAGGAGGCAGGGGGAGGGGTGAGGAGGCAGGGGGAGTGGTGAGGAGGCAGGAGGAGGGGTGAGGAGGAGAGGTGAGGAGGCAGGGGGAGGAGTGAGGAGGCAGGAAGAGGGGTGAGGAGGAGAGGTGAGGAGGCAGGGGGAGGAGTGAGGAGGCAGGGGGAGGGGCAAGGAGGAGAGGTGAGGAGGCAGGGGGAGGAGTGAGGAGGCAGGGGGAGGGGTAAGGAGGCAGGGGGAGGGGTGAGGAGGCAGGGGGAGGGGTGAGGAGGAGAGATGAGGAGGCAGGGGAGGAGTGAGGAGGCAGGGAGAGGGGTGAGGAGGCAGGAGGAGGGATGAGGAGGCAGGAGGAGGGGTGAGGAGGCAGGAGGAGGGGTGAGGAGGCAGGGAGAGGGGTGAGGGAGGCAGGAGGAGGGTGAGGAGGCAGGAGGAGGGGTGAGGAGGAGAGATGAGGAGGCAGGGGGAGGGGTGAGGAGGCAGGGGGAGGGGTGAGGAGGAGAGATGAGGAGGCAGGGGGAGGAGTGAGGAGACAGGGAGAGGGGTGAGGAGGCAGGAGGAGGGGTGAGGAGGCAGGGGAGGAGTGAGGAGGCAGGGAGAGGGGTGAGGGAGGCAGGAGGAGGGGTGAGGAGGAGAGATGAGGAGGCAGGGGGAGGAGTGAGGAGACAGGGAGAGGGGTGAGGAGACAGGAGGAGGGGTGAGGAGGCAGGAGGAGGGGTGAGGAGGAGAGGTGAGGAGGCAGGGGGAGGAGTGAGGAGGCATGGGGAGGGGTGAGGTGCTGAGGCAGGAGGCAGAGCAGCCAGGCCAGCAGACTGGCCCTCAAGGACCCTGGAGTGGATTGGGGAGCAGGTGCCATTGGACTGGGGCCGCTACGTGGCACACAGAGCTGAGGAGGCCTGGTGCGGGGAAGGCGGGTGGAGGCGAGGGAGGCACGAGGCGTGTGATCACGAGAGCCAAACCTGGGCCCGCTCCTGGGGACGGCGGCAGTGAGGAGACAGGAGACAGGCATGTTCACTGGACAGCAGAGAAGCAGAAGGAGCCACGTGTCTTGGCAGAGCTGTTTGCCTGACACACACACACACACACGCACACACCTGGTCTGCCCACCTGCCGTGGTCACGTCTAACTTTCATCTCCAAGGAACCAAATCTCCACTGGAGACTCAGATTCCCTGAGGCCCCAGCTGAAGTTAGAAATTAATAAAAAAAAAAAAACACAAAACCAACTTTCCCTGTCCAGCCAGCTAACGCGGCAGCTGAGAAACCAAATCCCTGAGTGGCTGTGGGGAATCCCTAAAAACCCGCCCTGCCCAGACCTGTTTCCTACCCGGCCCCAGGGAACCCAGCACTCAAGAGATGCCAGCCAGCGGAACACACCGAAAGCGTGAGTCACCAGCCCGTTGGTCCAACAAGACCCAGGTCAAATGGAAACCCCGCTGATGGCCCAGGAAATCTGCCCGGGCGCCAGGCCCTCCCTGCATTTCCACGTCCGGGGAGAGCCATAGTTCCAGTCACCAGTCGTCTGTCACAGGCTTTCCCCCAAGGCCAGCAGGGCCCTGGGTTTGGGGGGGGAGGTCCTCCCAGAAATGCCACAATTTTAACACAGGATAGGCTGTGGGATTTGGGGGGGGAGGAAAAGACGGGGGGAAGCATCCTGCCAAGCAGGGGAAAGCAGAACGGGCTGAGGCAGCAAGCAAGCGTGACAGCAGGATAGGAAATGGAGCGAATCCATCAAGCTAGACTCCGGGAAGCGGAAACAAGGGCTGCTGCTTCCTCTTGGTGCCTGTTTGGTGGTGGTGGTTTATCTGTCTCTGAGAGAGGAGACCCAGAGATGGAGAGACTGGATGAATCGCAGCCGTGGGCCTCGCTAGACACTGGAAATGAACTCCGCAACTCACGAGGGGAAGAAGCTGGGGGAGAGCGAGGGAAGAGGGGAGACACTATCCCCCCCCCAAAAAAAGAAACAACAAGACAGGACAGCGAACTCGTGGTGCCATTAAGCAGCAAACCAGGTCTGGAGGCCTGGTGGGCCTCTCTGTGCACAAGAAAAGCACCCAGGCCCCGGAGGAGTCCACGCGTGACGTCCACTGCGGTTTACGCAGACGTGGGGTGCTGAAACTAGGGCGTCTCTCATGGCCCACATGGAATGAGGAGGTTGGGGTGCTGGGTGCTGAGTCGAGCACTGCAAGTGGGTATTTTTGGGGGGGGGGTTGAAGCACAGCAAGATGGCGGAGCAGCAAAAGCAAGAACTCACTTCTTCCTCCTCGATCCCCGTGAGGTCCCAGAAGTAACCCAGCCTCATCTGCAGTCTCTTCCAGTTTTCCAAAAACATGGTGGCTTGGGGAGAGGAGAGATGGGATCAGTGGAAAGTCGATTCGTGGGGGGATCTCTGGTGGGTGAAAACCTCTCTACCACAGCTGGGGTGCCCTGGTGACTCACGCCTGTCACCCCAGCAGACACCAGAGGCTGAGATCTCGTGTCTCAGGTTATTTCAGCCAGTTTCTAGGTGAGGACCACGACGCTAAAGCATCAGGGCCCCAGGCCACAGGGGTTCCTACACCAATGTGTGTACTCCTTACCTGTACAGCTCCTCTGCACAACTACTTAAAGACAGTACAAATGTTATGTCACTGGAAGCTGAGTGTGGTAGGAAACACCAGCAGGGGGAGAAGGAGGGGTTCAGGAACCAAGCATAAAGGTGGGAGCCACATCTCAAAAATACTTCCCACAGAAAGGATGGGGCATGATTCAGGCAAAGGAGGACGCACATAGAAAGCACAGAGCCCTGAGCTCAGTCCTCAGTACTAGACAGAGAGATGGGTGATCGATGGATATGATAGACGGATGGATGGACACATGGGTGGGTGAATGGATGGATGGACAGATAGATGCATGCAAACACAAATACATAGATGATGAACAGAAAATAGAGGATGGATGGATGGACAATGGATGATACATTGACAGATGATAGATATGATAGACACATCGGTACATGGATATATAGATGATAGTGATGGTAAGTGGATGGGTGGGTGGGTGGGAGGGTGGGAGGGTGGAAGGGTGGGTGGATTGATGGATGGATGGATGGAAGGATAGATGGGTGATTAGAAAGATGGATGGATGGGTGGAAGAACGGATGGGTGGATGGATGGATGGTGGATGGATGGATGAAGGATGGGTGGAAGGGTGGGTGGATGGATGGACAATGGGAAGGTGAAAGGATGGATAGATGGATGGATGGTTGGATGGTGGATGGATGGGTGGAAGGGTGGGTGGGTGGATGGATGGATGGATGGATGGTGGATGGATGGATGAAGGATGGGTGGAAGGGTGGGTGGATGGATGGATGGATGGATGGGAAGGTGAAAGGATGGATAGATGGATGGGTGGAAGGGTGGGTGGATGAATGGATGGATGGATGGATGGATGGATAGATGGGTGGTAGATGGATGGGTGGTTGGCTGGCTGGGTGGAAGGGTGGGTAGATGGATGGATGGATGGATGGATGGGTGGAAAGGTAGGTAGATGGATGGATGGATGGATGGATGGATGAATGGGAAAGTGAAAGGATGGATAGATTGATAGGTATAAGGGTGGGTAGATGGATGGATGGATGGATGGATGGATGGATGGATGGGTGGTAGATGGACGAGTGGCTGGCTGGCTGGGTGGAAGGGTGGGTAGATGGATGAATGGATGGATGGATGGATGGATGGACGGGTGGGTGGTAGATGGACGAGTGGCTGGCTGGCTGGGTGGAAGGGTGGGTAGATGGATGAATGGATGGATGGATGGGTGGGTGGGTGGAAAGGTAAGTAGATGGATGGATGGACAGATGGATGGATGGATGGATGGTGGATGGATGGATGAAGGATGGGTGGAAGGGTGGGTGGATGGATGGATGGATGGATGGGAAGGTGAAAGGATGGATAGATGGATGGGTGGAAGGGTGGGTGGATGAATGGATGGATGGATGGATGGATGGATAGATGGGTGGTAGATGGATGGGTGGTTGGCTGGCTGGGTGGAAGGGTGGGTAGATGGATGGATGGATGGATGGATGGGTGGAAAGGTAGGTAGATGGATGGATGGATGGATGGATGGATGAATGGGAAAGTGAAAGGATGGATAGATTGATAGGTATAAGGGTGGGTAGATGGATAGATGGATGGATGGATGGATGGATGGATGGATGGATGGATGGGTGGTAGATGGACGAGTGGCTGGCTGGCTGGGTGGAAGGGTGGGTAGATGGATGAATGGATGGATGGATGGATGGATGGACGGGTGGGTGGTAGATGGACGAGTGGCTGGCTGGCTGGGTGGAAGGGTGGGTAGATGGATGAATGGATGGATGGATGGGTGGGTGGGTGGAAAGGTAAGTAGATGGATGGATGGACAGATGGATGGATGAATGGGAAGGTGAAAGGATGGATAGATTGATGGGTGTAAGGGTGGGTAGATGGATGAATGGATGGATGGATGGATAGATGGATGGATGGATGGATGGGTAGATGGATGGATGGATGGATGGATGGATGGATGGATGGATGGATGGGAAGGTGAAAGGATGGATAGATGGATGGATGGATGAATGGATGGATGGATGGATGGTATATGGTCGGGTGGAAGGGCGGATAGATGGATGGATGGATGGATGGATGGATGGTAGGGTGGGTGGATGGATTGATGGATGGATGGATCGATGGATCGATGGATGGGTGGGTGGTGGATGGATGGGTGGGTGGAAAGGTAGGTAGATGGATGGATGGATGGATGGGAAGGTGAAAGGATGGATAGATGGATGGGTGGAAGGGTGGGTGGATAGATGGATGGATGGATGGATGGATGGATGTGAAGGTGAAAGGATGGATGGATGGATGGATGGATGGTGGATGGATGAAGGATGGGTGGAAGGGTGGGTGGATGGATGGATGGGTGGATGGATGGGTGGATGGATGGGTGGATGGATGGGTGGACAGAAAGGCTGGGAGCACTACTCAAGGAGCACAGCACCCTCCCAGCATGGGTGAGGTCCTAGGTTCAATCGTTAGCCCTTCACTTTGATAAGACAGAGCCATGTCTGCAGCTGCTGGCTGTGGGCTCCGGCGTGGGGGACTGAGACCGGCCCTGGACGCTTCCTGCTCCCCGCCCCTCCCCGCTGCACTGGGTACCCATGGGCCTCTCCTGAGCAAAGCATTCTGGAACCCTCTTCTGCCCACTTCCTCTCCCAACCTTCAGTCTCCCCCAAGACGCCAGGACATGGCTGCGGCTGGGACTGAGGCTGAAGATTCTGGAAGAAGGAGGATCTCACTCCTACCCACAGCTTACACCTCTCCTCCCAGCAAGCCCGGGCCACCCGTCCCACTGCCACTCATCATCGTAATCACCGTAATGAGAGGCATTACTATAATTTTTAATTGTCATTTGTAGGCAATTGTGTCCCGGGGCTGTTGGCTGCTGTAACTAAGAAGATCACCCCATTAAACACAGCCAGGCACTCAGAACAAAGCCCGGGGGGCACAGCAGGAAGCTCTGACGCAGCCCCAGCCTTTTGTCTTTTCCAGGGGTGCGGGGTGGGCGGGGAAGAGGAGGAAAAGCCTGGCGTGGAAGGGAAATCCATTTTTCACAGCTATTGAGAAGCACTGCTAGGGCTCGGAACTGTAATATACAAGCAAGGTGCAGACCCTGGGAGTTCTTGAAGGGCGGGACACGGAGGGGAAGGTGGCAGAGTGGTGGGGTTTTTTGGTTTTATTTGTTTTGTTGGTCCTGGGGTTTGAACTCAGGGCCCGGGCGCTGTCCCTGCGCTCTTTTTTCACTCGAGGCTGGCGCTCTACCATTTGAGCCACAGTGTCACTTCTGGTTTTCTGGTGGTTGATTGGAGATAAGGCCCCCCCCCCGACTTTCCTCCTCCTCCGGCTGGCTTTGAACCTCGATCCTGGGATCTCCAGCTCCTGAGTAGCTGGGACCACAGGCGAGAGCCACCGGCCCCCACCCAGTTCTGTCTTTCAGGTTGCTGGCCCGTGGGTGACCGCTGTGGACGCCCGCTTGACGAGGGGACACGGAGTAAGCTAGCCCACGGATGTCTCCAATGGTTCCACTGTCTCGATTTGTCCCACAGAAGGACAGGGTTTCTCCCTTCCTCCCCTCTCATCTGCGCCTGTAGCCCCAGAACCCCCCCCCCCCAGGAGCTGTGCCCGCCACAACCCCAGATAACATGGGGACAGGGCGCCCCCTGCAGGATTCCATGATGGCCTGGCCGTGGCTGTTCCCACAGGACAGGGAGTCAGTCAAGACTCAGATTCAAAGCATGATTGCTTTAGCACATAAAAAGGTCCCACGATCAAAGCAGGGGGAAAAAACCCCAAATGTACAGAGAAAGTGGTTCGTGGATGTGTTGCCACTGGGGTTCAAACCTGCCTCTGCTTCAAACTCTGAGAAAAAGGAAAGATCACACATGAAGTTTGCAGAATTGAATCTAAGAGGAAACAGCAAAGGGCATGAGGGATGCCCAAAGATGAGTGAGAGACAGAACATGTATCGCCTTTGGACTTTGGAGCGCTTCTTGACATTGTTTTTTTGTTGTTTTTGGTTTGTGCAGGTCCTAGAGCTTGAACGCAGGGCCTGAGTATTATCCTGGTTTTTTGTTTGTTTATTTCTTCTTCTTCTTCTTCTTCTTCTTCTTCTTCTTCTTCTTCTTCTTCTTCTTCTTCTTCTCCTCCTCCTCCTCCTCCTCCTCCTCCTCCTCCTCCTTCTCTTCCTCTTCCTCCTCCTCCTAATTCTTCTATGCCAGTCCTTGGGCTTGAACTCAGGGCCTGGGCACTATCCTTCGGCTTTTTCAAGGCTGGAGCTCTCCCACTTGAACCACAGCTTTTTCTGTGTATGCAGTACTGAAGAATCAAACCCAGGGCTTGGCGAGCACTCTCCCAGCCTGATTTTTACGTCTTTATCCAAGCCTAGCATTTAACCACCTGAGCCACCGGCCTTCGTTATTATTTATTTAGGGCTGGCTCTTGGGGGTGGGGGAGTCTTACGGGCTTTCTCACCTGGCCTGGCCTCAAACTGGGACCCTCAGATCTCAGCCTCCCGAGGAGCTGAGATCACGGACGTCGTGGTCTCACGGCCACGCTGAGATGGATCACTGAGCCCCCAACCGCTGCGTTTCTTTACAGGGGGCCCCACTTACCCCACAGAGCCATGAAGATGGAGAAGAACACCGTGGCGGGATTGTCGAACAGGTGACTGGCCCGCGCCGTCCCGCAGGCCGAGCTGAGATTCCAGTAGTCGCAGGACTTGTCGCACAGGGGACACATGGTGAAAGCGTTCTGTTGGTCGCACATCTCTTTACTGCGGTGGACAGAGAGTCCCGGGTCAGGGGAGCCCCCGCCAGGCCCAGTGCGGGCCAAGCGATCCCCTCGCCCCCCCCAAACACCTCCCACTTCCAAACCTCCACTTGAGTCAATCGAACCCCGTGAGAAACGCCCAGGTACAGCCTCACCCTTGACAAGGTTTTGCTTAGATTTTACCCCCCCCCAAAAAAAATTAGAAACAGAAATAAATAAGCCAGGCGCTGGTGGCTCACATCCGTCACCACAGCCACTCAGGAGGGTGAGATCTGAGGATCGCGGTTCAAAGCCAGCTTGGGCAGGAAGTTCCCTGAGACTCTGATCGCCAAGGAGCCACCAGAAAAGCGGTGGCTCAAAGTGGCAGAGCACCGGCCTTGAGTCAAAGAGCACAGGGACAGTGCCTAGGACCTGAGTTCAACCTCGGGACTAGGTAGAGAGAGAGCTAGATGTACATGTGTAGTTTTAGAGGGCTGAGCGCCGATACTACTAGCCACTCAGGAGACTCAGGTTGAGGATCCGTGGTTCAAACCCAGGCTGGGCTTCTCTGCTTTTGGGGGTGACCCACCTGGGAATGTCTTCTTCAATGGTTGCACATCCATAGAGAAACACGATAATCCCGACCACAGAAGACGGGATGAGGAACGAGGTATACAAGCCCAGCCAAGCGAAATACAGTCCGATCTTTTCTCCAAAATACTTTCTAGGAGGAGGAGGAAGAGGAGGAAGAAGAAGGGGAAGAGGAGGAGGAGGAGGAGGAGGAGGAGGAGGAGGAGGAGGAAGAAGAAGAAGGGGAGGAGGAGGAGAAAGAAGAAGGGGAGGAGGAAGAAGAAGAAGGGGAGGAGGAGGAAGAAGAGGAGGAGGAAGAAGAAGAAGGGGAGGAGGAGGAGGAGGAGGAGGAGGAGGAGGAAAGAAAACAAAAACATGGAGTAAGAACATCAAATATTTAATTTCTGTTTTTTTCCACGACTACCAAAAGGTAAATCCAAATATCCATTCTTTCTTCTACCTGATCACAAAGGGTTTTGTAAAAGCTCTCCCAGAAAAAGGGGGGCTTGTACCCAAAGAATCAACAGCTGTCAGGCACCAATGGCTCCCACCTGGCATCCGAGCTCCTCAGGAGGCTGAGATCTGAGGGTCGTGGTTCAAAGCCAACCCCGGGCAGGAGAGTCTGTGAGATGCCGCTCTCCAATGAGCCACCAGAAAACCAGAAATGGAGCTGTGGCTCAGTGGTAGAGTCTTGAGTAAAAGAAAAAAATAAAGCTCAGGGACGCACCCAGGTTCTGAGTTCAAGCCCCAGGACCAGTAGAAAGGAAGAAAAAAAAAAGGCTAGAAGAAAATCAGTGAATATCCATGATGGTTTTCCGTGGAACAATGAAACTAGAGGTCGTGTTCATTTCCATATTTGTAAAACTACCTTAATAAGGCAGGTGACGTGACAGACACCAAGGAACCGAGGTTATAATCAGGCCATATATGTGTTCAGAACTTCCAAGAATCCTTTTATCTTTGCTCTAAGTTTTTATATTAAAAATTTTTAAAATCGGGGCCGAGAGTATGGCCTAGTGGTAGAGTGCTTGCCTAGCATTCACAAAGACCTGGGTTCAATTCCTCGGTACCACATACCTAGAAAAAAGCCGGAAGTGGTGCTGAGGCTCAAGTGGTAGAGCTCTAGCCTTGAGGAAAAGCCCAAGGACAGTGCACAGGCCCTGAGTTCAGGCCTCAGGACTGGCAAAAAAAAAAAAGTCCATGAGACTCCATCTCCAAAAGAAGTAATTAGCAAAATGCCAGACTGGAGGGATGGCTCAAATGGTAGAGTCCAACCCAAGATGTGCGCTCTCTCTCTCTCTCTCTCCCTCCCTCTCTCTCTCCCTCCCTCCCTCCCTCCCTCCCTCTCTCTCTCTCTCTCTCTCTCTCTCTCTCTCTCTCTCTCTCTCTCTCTCTCTCTCTCGTACACATTGCTGAACATATTCTGATCCAGAATACCATTTTTTAAAAAGATTGAAATAATAAATATTTTGTTCCCTGACCGCAAATAAATCAAAACTAAAAACTGACAGCAGAATGATATTGGGGGGAAAAAATCCACAAATATGTGGAAATTAAACATTAGCCTCCTAAACACGCCACAGTCAAAGAAGAAATCACAACGGAAATAAGAAAATATTTCGGCTGAGTGGAAATGTAAACACCACACATCAAAATTTGTGGGGTACCACGAAAGCCATGCTTCAGAGGAAATTTATAGCATTAAACACTCATACTTAAAAAAAACACTTGTATTTAAAAAAATGAGAACGTTTTGAATTAGCCATCCACGCTTGCAGTTCAGCAAGAACAAATTCAACTCAAAGCAAGCAGAAAGAAAGAAATGAAGGCTTCACCCTATGCAGAAAGAGCTTGGAGAGACGTGGCTCAGTTGAGAGAGCTAGTAAAGTACAGAACTCAAGTTCCAGTCTCAGACACCCCCAACTAAGAAGGCATAAATCCATTTATTTGTACTTCTTTCCTTAAGTGTTTATACTTGCTTTTTCCTTTTAATGTTCAGACTTTAAGTGCTGACAACAACGAGTTCAGTGGTAAAAGCTTGTGCAAGTCAGACAGAAGATGTACAGAGCTGGGTACTGTTTACAGGACTGTGAATGAAGTCAGGTGCCCGTGGCTCACCCCTGTCACCCCAGCTACTCTGGAGGCTCAGATCTGAAGATCACAATTCAAAGCCAGCCTGGGCAGGAAAGTTCCATGAGACTCTCATCTCTAATAGACTCAGAAAAAGCCAGAAGTGGAGCTGTGGCCCAAGTAGTAACACGCTGGCCTTGAACAAAAGAACCACAGGGACAGTGCCCAGGCCCTGAGTTCAAGGCCCAGGACTGACATTAAAATAACAGTAATAATAATAATACAATAATAAATAGGCAGATAATGCAATAGAACAAGTGACAAATGACTGGAAGACGGCAATGAAAAGGATATTTAAGGGCTCTGTGGCCCTCAGAACCAAGGAAATGCCACCACCACATGTCCCTGAGGCTTTCCATGTCTGAGTGACATACATGGAGAAAGTCTCAGCTTGCATCTCCTGCAAGCCTCTCCTCCCCCCACCCAAGATGGCTCACTGGTTTGTACCTGAACAGCCCATCTTACTCCCAACACCCACTTGAACGTCAGCGTGCAGGGTGGGAGAGCTTTGGTGGGGTGGAGCTCTCGTGGATTCCTCTGCATCTGAGAGCAGAGAAGGCGCCTGGCTCAGTGCAGTCACCCTGGAATCCTTCTCCTCACAGACCTGAAATCCTCCGTGCACCCCGCCCCCTCCACAGTGGGTTCTAGGCCATTCTGTGCCCCAGGTGAGGGTAGCACAGAGAAGCTGAGCAATTTTGCACAAGACAACACAGCAAGAAAATGAAGCTCTCCCCCCACCCCCGCCCCGCCACCCACCAGCCACGGCCCAGGCTGCACGAAGCTGTTAGACTTCAAACCTGCCAGTTTCCAACACTGTGCACCTCTTATACACATTTTCATAGAACGCTAGAAGGGATCGCAAAGGTTTTCTTCCTGAGGCCAAACTTCTCCATTCAAGGGTTTTCTTTAGGGGGTGGAAAAAAGTCTGTCACTTCCAGAAGGGCATCTATGTATGTACGGATTGAGATCAGAAAAAGACAAGGGTGGTGGTAGGATCCGTGACAAATTCAATTTGGAAAAAAAAAATCAGTAAGTACAATGAGTATTTTGTTTTTAAAAAATGTTCTGTTTATCAGTGAACAGCACGGTGAACGGCACGCGGGGATTAAAGACACGTGCGCATGCCTCGTCCACCACCGTTGATTGGCGGGTGGTTCTGGGCCAGTTCACGTCAGTTTTATTTTTTTTAATTTTTTTCCATTCTTAAATATTACTTGCTTAGCATCCACAAGAGACAGGCAAAGAAACATGGAAGGATAAGAAATTCTCACGATGGCAGACAGCATGGTAATTCGAGGCATAAGAATGGGGAGAAGGAAGCCGGGCACTGGTGTCCCCCGCCTGTCATCCCAGCTATGCAGGAGGCTGAGATCTGAGGATCGTGGTTCAAAGCCAGCCTGCGTGGAGGCCTTGCCCGGGAGAGGCTTCTTGGCCAGTGGGGGCGATCGCGGGGTGCTGGGCTTCCTCCTTTTCCTCTTTACAAACCCCAGGTCTGTTGTTATGCTCACGGACACGCTCCGAACCACACAGAATGATTCCCTGCCACGTAAAACATCGTCCACATTAACAGAAGTGACCTGTCCAGGTGGCTTTGCATTTGCTGTGAAGTTAAGATGGACCCCAAACACTAAATGCAATCTTCAGAGAAGGCCAGACAGCGAAGCCTGCTCTCCTCATCATTTGAGAGGCAGAGACAGACAGACAGACAGACAGACAGACAGAGACACAGAGAAGAGAGAGATACTGAGACAGAGTTAG
>JANJXV010000040.1:1217575-1240075 GCA_024803745.1 Megascapheus bottae | reverse complement strand
TAAGCCGCCACGGGAGACATCCAGCAGATGCCACCATAGCCCGCTGACCCGAACTAAATCGCCACACAGAGCACAGAGTGACAAGCCGAGCTCCCTGCTGTGACACACTGCGGACAAAATGACAGTGGCCTCATACGTGTAAGACCTTGGGGTCTAAGTCCAGTACTGTGGGGAGAGAGAGAGAGAGAGAACAGACAGACAGACAGAAATGGAGATGCAGAGAGGGCAAGAGGGAGAGGATGAGAAGGGATAGTAGAAGGAGAAAGAATAAGAATGGGGAAGGGAGAAGGGAGGGAGAGGAAAGGCAAGAGAGGGGAAGGGAAGAAGAAAAAGACACATCCTGTTTCTGTTTGCCCCCACCCACTGGAGTGGAGATAAAGAGGCCCGACGCCTGCCCCGTGCTCTTGAATGGTTCGATAGCAATTGTATCTATATATTATTCATCAACTGCAGTCTATATCCACGTATTCTTTTATAGATCCATACATAGCATCCGTAATACAGGTCCTACATTCACAGGCCTTGCATATGAATGTGATTTCCAGAGGGTTCTCTCTGTCCTACTTTTTTCTTTTATCTCCCTATGGTTTCCAAACAGAGTGAAGTAAAGTAAAATAATAATCAAGAAAAACTTTCTGTCCTCTTACAGACGGACAGTGTCCCCTCACCTCCTTCAAGGAAGAAAATAGAAGATTCCACCAGCACGTGGAACCTGCATTGTGATTCCAGGAACTGCAGTGGACGAATAGATGGTTGGGAAAAACCACAGGGGCCATAAAACAAGGAGCAGGAGCCCCGCAGAGGAAAGCAAGCCTTCCCAGCCTCTGCCAAGGCTCACAATCACATCCACCGGAAAGCCAGGCCAAGCCACGCTCTGCCCTCACGACAGAAAGCCTTCCTCCAGCCACAGCAGCAGGGAGGGCTGGTGGGGGGCTCTGAAAAGCAGCCGAGGTCCTCTCTGGAAGGGAGGGAAGAAGCCAGGGTAGAAGAGAAGGGCCGGAAGACAGCCCTGTAAATGACAGAGTCCCCAAGGCCGTGGCCCTCCACTCTCTCTCTCCACATCCCTCCTTTTCCAGGACAAATCTAACAGGAGCAAGACTAGGAAATGCCCCTCGCTCTCTCTCCCCTACCACCTCACCAAGATGGAAACAGGACCACACACACACGTGGTACCCAAGCGTTTGCTCTCGGCCTCCCTGGAATCCAAGAAGTCAAGAACGCTTCCTGGAAAGACATCAATTGGAAACAAAAATAAACAAACAAAACCCCAAACCATCACCAGCCAGGCCTATGCCAGGCCCATGCCAGGCCTCTCCCCTGCCGAGCTGGCTCATCGCTGCAAGCCAGCGGCTTGCCTCAGTTGGTTCTGTTCCTAACCTCAAGTTCATGGGCATCTGCCAGTTAATTGGAGCCATCGGTAGACAGGGTGGTTTCTCTGCTGCAGTGGCAAGGCTGAACTCTGCCTGGCATTCCCCACCAGACCCTGGCTCTGTAAATACCTTCTGTTCCCTCTCTAAAGCCACCTGTGGCAAACCAAGATGGCGGCTCAGGATGGGATGGGAAGTGGCTGAGAGGGGGGCTGGAGGAAGATGGAAGGAAAGAGGGGAAAGAGCCAGCAGACCAGGGGGAAGCATGGAAGGAGACTGGAGAGAGAAATTCTTCGGATTCCCTGACAAGGGGATTTGTGGGATGGATGGTGGGGGTTCTTGCTAGGAGCCGTGGGTCCAGCTGGGTGGTGAGCTGGGTCCTTTCCTACCACAAGAAGGAAAAGGAAAAGAAATCGCAAAACAGAAGCCAGGGGGGCTCCCGCCTGGCACCCCAGCTACTCAGGAGGCTGAGATCTGAGGATTACAGTTCAAAGCTAGCCTGGGGCAGGAAAGATTATAAGACTTTTCTCCAATAAACTATGAGAGAGAGAGAGAGAGAGAGAGAGAGAGAGAGAGAGAGAGAGAGGAAACTAGAAGTGGAGCTGTGACTCAAGTGACACTCAAGATCCAGGACCAGCACAAACAAAAGGAGGAGGAGAAGGAAAGGAGGAGGAGGAGGAGGAGGAGGAAGAGGAGGAAGAGGAGGAAGAGGAGGAGGAGGAGGAGGAGAAGGAGCCTGACATTCTATTTAAGAATCTGATACGGCCACCACCCTCACCTTATAAACTGCATCATGATCCACGCAGAGTTAACCCACTGGGGCTAAGAGACAGGCTTGATGGGGACAGCAGAGAGAGCCTGGAATGGGGGTCGGGCTGGCTCTCAGCTCAGCCCTGTGGGGAGGTCACCTCCCGCCTCCTCCATTCTCTGTGCTCACCACTTCTACTTGGTCATCGCCAAGGGTCAGTGAGAAAACATCCTCAACCCCATCCACCTATAAGCTGTGCCCGTGAGTCACACACACACACACACACACACACACACACACACACACACACGGAGAGAACTCGACAGAATGTTCCAGATGTGGCCAAAGCCAGTGAGACCAAGGCCAACAGTAGAGGGGAGTCAGGTGAGGGAAGCAAAGAGAGCTTAGAAGCTGGGGTGGGTCCCCCTTGTCCAGCGTGATCTCTACAGGACCCGGGCCTCTGTTCTGGAGGAATGGCACCTAATCTTTGTTACTGCATCACCATTTTTTTAAACCCAAAGAAAGACCACAGAGAAGGCTTGGAACGATGCATCTTGCATTACAAGCCACCATGTGTCTCTTGCTATATGCTTCTCACCTAGAGGGGTTTGGCCAGGCTGGGGGGAATCACACCAGAGGAGGGAGGGAGAGCCTGGAAACCAGGGGGAAGGGATCAAACCACGCTGCTGGCACCCCTGGAGAGCAACGTGCCCAGAAGAAAGGGGCAGGCCTGGGAGGCCAGGGAGCTGGGGTGACTCTAGGTGGACAGCAGGTGACACAGTGGGGCTGGCAGGCGCTGGGATTCTAAGGTGACAGAGGTACACAGCGAGGGGACAGGGCAAGATGCAAGGCAAAGCTTCATAGGGGACCACTCCCAAGAAAGTTCCAGAATGTCCACATGGCTGGACTTCCCATCTAGGCCTCAGAGGAAATGTCACGCATGAGTCCAGTATCATGGAAGTCGGAAATGTGTGGAAGCTGCAAGACCCACAGCCCTCTCCAGGCTGTAATTAAGTTTGCAGCTGCTCAGGTATGGCACATGCTCCCTCTGCCATGATCCCCTGAAGTCACAGGAGAGCAGGCCTTGAGCCTAGGAGACATCCTCAGTCAGCTGTCTGTCTCTCTCTGTCTCTCTCTTGCCATCATAGCCAGGCAATGACAGATGCTTAATATATTTTTTAATTATCATAATACCCAGCCACCAGTGACTCACACCTATAATCCTAGCTAATCAGGAGGCTGAGATCTGAGGATGGCAGTTCAAAGCCAGCAAAGGGCTTATGTGACTTATCCCCCATGAATCACCAGAAAAAAAACAGAAGTAGAGCTGTGGCTCAAAGCAGTCGAGTGCTAGACTTGAGCAAAAGAGGTCAGAGACACAAACCCAGGTCCTGAGGTCAAGCTCCCTGACCAACAAAAATATGTCATAATAATAATATAAAAAATAACATACATCTATTTCAGCAAAGTATAGTCAGGAGCTGAGTCAGAATCAGAAGATACTCAGACAGATTTCCTTCCATACACCATTGGCTAAAGGACAGCAGCCTGGCCCCGCCTCCACTCCCCTCCCCTGCATCCCTCCTACCCTCCCTGCACCGCCACCTCGGCCT
Organism: Megascapheus bottae; assembly: GCA_024803745.1. Lineage (NCBI taxonomy): Eukaryota > Metazoa > Chordata > Mammalia > Rodentia > Geomyidae > Megascapheus > Megascapheus bottae. The sequence goes on along the minus strand of JANJXV010000040.1, from coordinate 1,236,347 downwards.
TTCCTCCCCACACAGAGCCCTGGTGTGTGGAATTACCTCACGCTCTGCTTCTAGACAGATCTCAGCTCTCCAAACTCATCAGCGCCCCAGAGCCAGGCTGGGCTCCGAAAAGCCATGCTCTCCTCCCCCTCCTCCCGCCATGGCCTCCCAACCCTTCAAGCAGGTGAGGCTGCTTTGGTGGCCCCAAAACAAGCACAGATGGGAGCCATTTCCCACTCTGTGGGCTGGCAGGTCACCTGAACTCTGGGATTCTGGGGAAGTCTAGAGATCTGGGTTGTGTTGTTGTTGCTGTTTTAATTCATACTTAAAAGGTGGGTAGTTTGACAAAACAGGCTACAGAGGTGGGTGGCCACTTGAGATGCAGAGAGAAACAGACGGACGGACAGACAGACAGACAGACAGACAGAGACCAGAGCATCCCAAGGATAGAGAACGCAATCTCGCTGTGGCTCTAAGAACTGTCCACGACACAGAAAGGCAGAAATTGTCACAGCTCCCCCCTTCCTCACCCAAGTTGGGACAGACACCTGCTTCCCTCAACCCAGATTTTCACCCGAGGCCCAGAGAGGGTGGGATATACATTGGTGAGGAGCCACGGAGCAAAACTGTCCCTGTGTGCCATGCCTGACACAAAAGATTCACCCAGCCACCCACCAGCAGGGCTGTGTGAGCCCAGGGGTCCCAGTGGGCGGTGAGAGAAAAACATTGCCACAGGATGGCTTTTATTCCCAGTTCCCTGGGAAGTGAATCTGTCCAAACTTTAGCCCTCAGCCTGCTCCTTTCCTTGCAACTCCTCCCCGCTCTGGATTTGCTCTTTCTCACAGCTGATCTCAACAATCCCAGAACAATCAGCCAAGGCAAATACCAGCTTTTGCAAGTGGACTTAAGTTGGCTCCTTAGAAGAAGCCATAGTGACCGTACAGAGAGAGAGACCATTACGTGAAACTGCAAACCGCCCATCTCAGTCCTGCGGCTCCGGTCACCCCCTCCCCAGCCCCTGATCTACCAGCTTTCTCCCCCAGGTCAGCCTTCGTGCTCAGGTTCTTCAGGACCTTGAAGGCCAAAGACGGAATGGCCCAAAGAGACCACGTCCATTGGTTACCATGTCCAGACCAGAAGCCCAGTCTCCAAACTCTCAGCCTGGTCCCCCTCTACTGTCCAGAGTGGTAAATCACTCTTCCAGCTCAAGGGAGGAGCGGCTTCATTCACCATTTCCACGCCTCTGGTCTACTTCATTCTAGAAAATTCTCTCAGAAGACCCTTCCATTAACGAGGTCTGGGGAACTTCCAAGGTGCCCGTCGAGGATGGACAGTAGCTCATCGAGGAAGCTCAGGTGGGAAGAGGAACCAGAGTTGCTGTATCGAGAGGCCCCAAATGGAAGTCCTCAGGATCAACTCAAAGCCAGGCTGCCGGTGGCTCCCGCCTGTCATCCCAACAGCTGAGATCTAAGGATGCCGGTTCAAAGCCAGCCTGGGCAGGAACATCCATGAGACTCTTGTCTCCAACACACCAGCAAGAAGTGGGACTGTGGCTCAAAGGGGTAGAGCAGCAGCTCTGAATAAAAGCAGCTTGGGGACTGAGCCCTGACCCTGAGTTAAAGTCCCAGTTAAAGTCGTGCCCACCCACGACTTACCTGATGAGGTCAATGGGTTGAAACTTATAGAACACTCCGTAGCGCGCCCATTCCTGATACAACAGCTGGGGGAGGGAGGAGAGGAGGTAGATTAAAGATTCATTCATAGCCTCCATCCATCCTGGCAAGTCAAAATTCTAGCCATTGCTGGACACTGGTGGCTCACGCCTGTCATCCCAGCAGCTCGGGAGGCTGAAATCTGAGGATCCCGGTTCAAAGCCAGTTCCAAGCAGGAAAGTCCATGGGATTCGTATCTCCAGCCAACCACCAGAAAAACCAGAAGTGGCAACACACATGGCTCAAAGCAGCAGCCTTGTGCAAAAGAGCTCAGGGACAGCGCCCAGGGCCCGATTTCAAGTCTCACACACAATGGACAATTTTTTCTTTTAATTTGCTTCACCCTAAAGCCCAGCTTCAAGGAAATGTCTTATCAGACATTCACAGTGAACCATCCAAGCCAGGATACTAGAGAAATTGTTCTCCTTCCCCAGCGACTAAGAGGTCAGCCATGTTTTGCTCAAAATTTGCTCCACTTGATAAGGAGCATGTCACCCTCATCTTGATTCAGCCAGCAAGACAAGCTTCCAACAAGCTCTATTCACTGATTTAGCAGACAGTCTCTGACCATCTCCTGTACACACGTACACACACACACACACACACACACACACACCCTAGACGCCCCAGGCCCTTGTCATGGAGCTCTGAACTTCCAGATGTGGGGAGGCAAATGGAAGAGCTAGCTTTTGGGGTTCATCTGAGGTGCTTTTCCAATTCTCACAATGGGGAAATGTTTGGGTGTTTGAGTGGATACATGAGCTAGGTATAAAAATCTAGCACTCTCCCCCTCCCCCCGCCCCCCGCCCATCCCCACCGGCCAGAGTAAATAACTAAAGCATCTGAGTGGAAACCCATGTTTGGTGTAAAAGGAAGTCTAGAGTTGACTGACCCTCGAGCTGGGCTGCAGTTTGAAATCAGAGCTTCAGTTACTCTACCACGTGAGCCAGGCTCCTTGCCCTTTTTAGTCTTGGTTTTTGTTGTTGTTGTTGTTTGTTCTTGTTTTTTGTTTTGGGGGCTTTTTTTTTTTTTGAGATTAGGGTCTTCCTTTTTTGTCGTCGTTTGCCTGAGCGAGCCTGGACCGTGATCTTCCCATTTTACTTATGGACAGCTGGAATGACCTGTGTAGGCTGACATGCCCGGCTATTGTCTGAAATAGGAGGAGCTCATAAACGTGGTGTTGCTTGAGCTAGCCTCAAACTCTGATCCTCCTGCCCTCTGGCTCCTGAGGACCCAGGATTGTTGGCGTGAGGCTGTGACACGCCGTCTGGTCAGGTTCCCACCGTTCTCTGGACCTCTCACCCAACTCACAAGGAAATCCTCCAGCGAAAATCTCATCTGAAGCCAGGCGCTGGTGGCTCACACCTGTCCTCCCAGCTACTCAGGAGGCTGAGATCTGAGGATCACGGTTCAAAGCCAGCCTGTGAGCCAGAAAGTCCCTGAAACTCTTTCTCTCCAGTGAACCACCAGAAAAGCCAGAAGCAGAGCTGTGGCTCAAGTGGAAGAAAGCCAGCCTTGAGTGAAAAAGTTGAGGCATGGTGAGTAGGTTCTGAGTTCAAGCCCCAGGACCAGTGTGTGGGCGCACACACGCACACGCACACACACACACACACACACACACACACACACACACACACACCAGAGCCAGGTGCCAGCTACTCAGGAGACTGAGATCTGAAGATCACAGTTCAAAGCCAGCCCAGGCAGAAAAGTCAGTGAGACTGTTATCTCCAATAAAGTACTCAGAAAAAATGGGCGCTGTGGTTCAAGTGGTAGAGCGCCTAGCCTTGAGCAAAAACAGGACAGTGCCCAGGCCTTGAGTTCAAGCCCTAGGACAAGAAAAAGAAAAGAATTCAGAAAAACAGCAACGAGGAACTGCTGACCTTCTTAACTGTTGACTTTCATTGTCCTAAGACCACTCAGAAACTACGAAAGACAAACCGCCAAGCAAGCTGCACTCAGGGTTAACCATTTGTCAAAGGAAGAAATTCAGACCCATAGGGCCTTGCAAAGGGCCTGGGGTCAGAGGAAGAACAGAATTCCCGGCATGCCCTCCTCACTCACTTCTGCCAGTCTCCTCTTCCCTTCCTTTTTTGGTAACATCTCCTTCCTTCTCTGAGTTATCCAACCCCCGCCCCATGACAACCCTGGGCTCCCGCTGGCACTTGATTATCACTGTGCCATTATTCACATACCCTAGGGAGGCCATCTTACGTCAGGAGACGCCAGCCAGGCTCACCCCAGGCCCAGAGGGGAAACATCACTGGCTGTGACCTTGGTCGCGACCTTCAGAGAAAAATTCCTACACACACCAACACAAATCTGATTCAACGGAAACTCGAGGCCTGAAAATACCTCCCTGTCACTGCCCTGCAGGGGGGAAATAAATAACACAAAAGCTACAACTGCTCCTGAAAGCCAACTCCAACTCAGGCCCAAACACCCACGGCCCTAGTTGTGCCTGCATGCTTGCGCCCCACCACGCACCAAAGTCTACCTAACAGCTGCAGGCAGGGGTGAGGATGGGCGGGAGCCAGCATGAGAGCTTGACACGGAAGCAAGAGATGAGCACAGAGAAAGGGGGTAGCAGACAGCCCTGAAAAAGGGGTGACGGTCACGCCTGGATGTCCCAGGGGATCTGACAAGCTGGCCTCTCCCACCTCCCTACGCACACACACGCACGCAGCCCTGCCTGGGAGATGGGGAGCTTTGGGAGCGTGCCCCAGGCAATCTCCCCACCTCTACGAGTGTTTGAGCCCATGTGGTAAAAGAGGTCAAGATCAAGATCAAGTCCAGGTCCTGGGGTCCAGAAGAAGCTAAAAGTCAAGAGTCAAATGGCTGCCTTGTGAGGCACAGGGGACAACCCTTTTGCTTGACTGGAGTCTAGAACCTTCCACTGGACCCACCCAGCTCTTAGTGAATTCATTTTCGTCCTCACGGTTACATCAGCCTCGCATGTAAGCGAGGGAGAGAGCGTCCCTCCTCCCAGACAGCCAGGGCCTTCTCACTGGGGTGTTGGTTCTCACCCAGGCCTGTCTGGCTCACCCTCCCCACTAGCCACCGAGACACAGCATGGCCCACACACATCAAAGCCGTGGGCTGCCGTGGGCCACCGTGGGCCGACAGCCTGCCTCCTAAGGAGGAGAGCGTGGCTCAGGTAGTAGAAAGCTGGCCTCTGAAGGGCCAGGCTCCTCCATCTCCGCCCAACATGGTGTCGTGGGACTTGAACTCACGGCCCGGGTGCTGTCCCTGAGCGTTTTTTTTTTTCCACCCAATTCTAACGCTGTCCCCTTAAAGGGACAGGAGGGGCGTGGGTGGACAAAACCATGGCTGTACAGGAGAGGTGAGATGTGGGGTGTCGGGGAGGGGAGGGGAGGGGGGGAGAAATGCGTTTTCCTTTTCCTTTAAATCTGATGCAGGACTTTTCAGGAAATTAAACACCGAAGCTATTAGCATGGGATAGGAACCAGATGAGCCCGGGGCGTTTGGGAAGACGAGGCCGGAGTCCCACGCGGGCTGAGGGGGGCATGTGCAAGCAATCACGGCAGCCTTTCTGGAAAAGACCTTTTATGTTTTTAATACTTAACACTTCATAACAGGGACTAATAGGCGGGATAAAAAGAGGAGCTGCGCCCAGGCCACTTGGGGGAGGAATGGCTTTTCCAGACCACGGAGCTGGGGAGGGGAGCTTCAATTCCTCACCCCTTCCTCCCTCACCCCAGCCTCCTCCAGCCATGGGGTGTGGGCAGGGGACATGGCACCGCGGGGGAGGGGTGCCCTGGATTGGGGCATGCGCACATCTTCAGCCTGCTGGGCCCTGGCACAGCCAGAAGCCCAGTTAGGAGAGAACAAGCAAGGACAGGTGTGTGCAGAGGGCGGGGGAGAAGGGGGCGGGAGGGGGGAGGGTGCAGGAGCCCTGGTTCTCCTCTTCCTGTAGCGTGGAGCTGCTCGCTTGTGGGGACACACGCGGGATAATGGAGCCCCCTTCTCCCTCAGCTAAAATTTGGGAGCGGTGATGTGACACTTGCCTGCCTAGAGGGCGAGACACATAGCTAAAGATGACAGGAAAGGCGGGGAGGGGGGGAGGAGGAGGAGAGAAAGAAAAGGAGGGAGAAAAAAAGAGGAGGGGAGGAAGAGAAAGGAGAATAAAGAAGAGGAAGACAGGAGAAGAAGAAAAGGAAGAGGAGAAGGAGGAAAGAAGAAGAGGAGGAGGAGGAAGAGGAGAGAAGGAAGGAGAGGAAAAGGAAGAAGAGAAGGAGGTGGACTAGGAGGGAGAGAAGGAGGAGAAGAAAGAGGAGGAAGAGGAGGGAAGAAGGAGGAGGAGGGGGAGGAGGAGGAGGAGGAGAAGAAGAAGAGGAAGAAGAGGAGGAGGAGGAAGAAGAGGAGGAGGAGGAAGAGGAAGAGAAGGGAAGAAGAAGAAGAAGAAGAAGAAGAAGAAGAAGAAGAAGAAGAAGAAGAAGAAGAAGAAGAATTGAGGAGAAGAATGGAGGAGAAGGAGGAGGAAGAGGGGAAGGAGGAAGAGAGGAGGAGGAGGAGGAGGAGGAGGAGGAGGGAGCTCTCTGGGGACAGGTAGACACTGAGCATGGCTGCTCCATTTCTCTGCCCCCCCTGCAGCATCCAGGCGCCCAGCATGCAGGCCAGCAGTGTTCTCTGGCCTGGGGACCCTGCGGGGAGCTTTGGGGTGCCATGCCAGCCCCCCAGCAGCCCCTCTGCAGCATCAGTGTCCCCCGCGGACCCCGGGGCCAGCCCTGGGCCGTCCAGGCTCTCACGAACAGCTCACCTTCCTGTCGTTCGTGTCGTCGCCTGGACTGTCATACTGGCCCTGGAGAGAAAGGGGAAGGCGGGTCACCAAGCAAGAACGGTTAAGGAGGGGAAAAGGCACTGTGGCCCGGGGCACATGGGGGCCCTGTGTGTGACACAGCAGACGTGTCCACAGGACAGCTGTGCCCTCTGACACACTCCTGGTCCAAGGGTTCAATCCACCGTCCTACCTCAGCGGCACCACCGCCGGGCAGAGGTGAGGGAGGCTGAGATCTGACCACTGAGGTTCAAAGCCCGCCTGGGCAGGAAAGTCCATGAGACTTCGATCTCCAAACAAACCACCCAGGTGGGTAGAGAGGGACGGGAGGAGCAGGGGACTCACGTCATGCAGCGGGTAGGCGGCCTCGTAGATGTTGTTTGCAATCAGAGTGTTAATACCTGCGGAAGACAAGAACGTGAGAATCTCAACCCAGATGGCGGCTGACCTCGGCGCGGGCCCCCAGCTCAGAGCCCTCCACGTCCTCGTCTCTCAGGAGTCAAGCTTTAGCCAGTCTCAGTTTACCCAGGAGGCTGAGGATGGAAGTTCGCAACCAGCCCAGGCAGGAAAAGTCCGGGAGACTCTTAACTTCCATAAATGACTCCCAAAACAAATAAAAAACAAAGCCAGTGGTGGCGCCGTGGCTCAAGCGGCAGTGCACTAACCTCGAACAACAACCACAAAGCTCAAAAGACCGAGTGCCCTGCCCCGAGTCCAAGCCCCAGGACTGCCGCGGCACGAGGCTGTGTTGTGATATCAAATCCACCCTCCCCAGCCTTGCTGTCCTCAGAGTCACACGACTCCACCCCCACCAGCGTCACGTGATCATTGCCCTCTAACCTCGACCCTACTCCCTCGCTGGCCGGTGCTCTACCATCTGAACCATGCCTCCCGCTGCTAGGTACTCAGCAAGGCACAAACAGACAAGGTTCAGCTCTGCGCCACCCGCTGCCAGCCGCTCTTGTCTGCTTCTGAGTGTCGCCCTGGGCAAGAACTTAAAAACGTGAGCTGGGACTTTACGGTGTGGGGGGGGAGGTGCAGGGGAGGGGAGGGGGGGAGGCGAGCAGACAGAGCAGGGGTGCCCGGAAAGAGGCTGGGATGAGCTGCAGACTTGGTTGACTCGCGAAGGCTACAGTTTCACTCGGGACGCCATTAATCAGTTCAAGAGCTGTAACCGCAGCCTTGAGAACAGTAATCAGACGGAGGGGTCCCGAGCGGAGAGGCCTGGGGGAGGCGGGGTGGGGGGGATTTAGTTCAAAGCTCCCCCAAATAATAAATAAATAAAAGTCCTGTCGACATAGAAGCTGAGGCGTGCCAGGTGAGTAGGCTCCCTCTTGTCTGGGGAGACCCGTACCCCAGAATGAATCCCCGCACCCCTCCCTGTCTTCTGATCTCACACCCCACTGTTGTCTCACCACAGTGCACAAAACCCCCAAACAAGAAGGCCTGGAAAAAAAGAGAGAAGCAGGGGTCAGATGCCTGAAGCTCCCGCCTGGCATCCCAGCTCCTCAGGACACTGAGATCCGAGGATCCCGGTTCAAAGGCAGCCTGGGCAGGAAAGTCCATGAGACTCTGATCGCCAAGGAACCACCAGAAAAACCCAAAGTGCTGCTGCGGTTCCAGGGCTGGAGCATCAGCCTTGAGCTGAAGAGCTCAGGGACAGCGCCCAGGCCGAGAGTTCAAGTCCCAGGACTGACATTAAAAATAAATAAATAAATAAAAAAGCGTCCTCGGCCCTCGGGCACTGGATGAAACCATCTCCTTCCCTTCATCAACCCTGAAATGCGAACCCCCAGTTGATGAATTGGCCTCTGAGCACAGGAAGTGCCGGGCGCAGGGCCTTTGACCTGGCGGCCAGGACTGAGGTCAGGAAACCTGAACCCAGCAATGATGTCACTGAACGGTCCTTGGTTACTGAGATGCCCTGGGATTCTAGGGCCTCGGAATCTCTGACTGCTGGGGAGAGCGCAGGGGGAGGAGGGGTGCGGACAGGAGGGGAAGGAGTGCTCCCCCCCCTCCACCACCAACCCAAGGGGCCCTGGCCTGGCCTCTTCCTACCCCCTCAGACTCCAGAAGAGAAGATTCTCTACCCCTCCCCAAACCCGCCTGGAGATCCAGTTGAAAGGAGAAGGAAATAATCAGACTTCTTAACACAATTTTTTAAAAAGAGACTCTGCTTTGAAAGATTGAAATTCAGATTTTTTTTTCTTTCCTTTTTAGTAAAAAAAAAATAAAATTAAAAAAGGGTGGGGGGAAGGGCGGGGCTAACCAGTCCCATCATCCACCATCTACTTAGCCATAATCGCAAGCCTCTCTCCCTCTCCCTCTCTCTCTCTCTCTTTCTCGTCTGTCGTTAGGTTTGAACTCAGGGCCCGGGCGCTGTCCCTGAGCTCTTCAGCTCAAGGCTGGCGCTCTACCCCTTGAGCCACAGCGCCACTTCCAGTTTTCTGGTGGTTCATTGGAGATCAGAGTCTCCTGGACTTTCCTGGCCGGGCTGGCTTTGAACTGTGATCCTCAGATCTCAGCCTCCTGTGTAGCTAGGGGGACAGTTGAGCCACTGGCACCATTTGCTGTTCTAGAGGGTGGGCATCAGAAGAGAGAGAGAATGAGCCGCCAAGCCTTGGCTCTATTAACTCCGGAACAAGGGGTGAAGAAGTCACAAGCTCTAGAGACCATTTCCTTTGCCCCAGTGCCCAAAGAGAATCAGAGCCTTGACTCCAACGAAATGGTCTCTGAAGACCCTCGTAAGGCTGACGCCCCCAAAGTCTGCAGGCCCAGCTCCATGGTGGCTCCCCAAATTGTCCATCTCCTTCTGCAGGGATCTTAACCCCCAATGGACAAAGGGCAGAGTCCTCACAGCTCAGCATGGAGTCTAGGACACACACACACACACACACACACACACACACACACACACCACCCAGAGGCACAGAAACAGGACCCCAATTATGCCATCTCTAAAAACTCCAAGGAGATGGTTTTAGGTTTTTATCATCCAAACCCAAATGACAGCCATGTACCTTCAGAGGCACCAAGCAAGATAGCCAAAGCAGAGTTTATAGTCTGCCTCCCACAGAGACAGTCTCCTTGGATGTGCAAAGGAAAGAGGGGGAGAGGAAGGGAGGGAGGGAGGGGGGCCCCCACCCACCTCTCCACTCCCCAAAGGCCAAACTCAAAGCAAAACTCCAGGCCTCTGGGACAGGTACTTAGAGAAAATGGTGCCAGCATCCTGGAACCCCCATTTGGTTTTCATTGCTTCCCTGCCCACCCCCCATGGCAGATCAGGACTTCATTCACTCGGTGTGCCACTTTTATCCCCCCCACCCCCGACGTAAATGTAAACCAGAGCGCCCAGCCGGTCCGTTCAACAGAGACCGTGTTCACCCACCACCAAATTGTCTTGACGTGTGCTTAATGACTTAAATGTCTTTAATCCCCGAGCCTTTTCTTCTAACCAAATGCAAACCAGTTCAGCTGGATGAATGCTAAACCAGATGTGGATGGGTCTCTGACGTGGCTCTGGCTCTGGTCAAAATAATGAAGACATCGTCTCCCCAGCAGAAAGCAGGGGAGGAGGGGGGGGAGCCTAAAGCAGACATTTATTTAAATGCACACACACACACACACACACACACACACACACACGCACACGTCGGTGAGAACCTATCTCCATTCACCCGTGGTGTGCTGTCGTGGAAAGGGAGTAGGAGGGAGAACGGGATGGGTCCTTTTATGCTGTGTGCAGGAAAGCCTGGGTTTCTGCCGTGAGCTGAGCCCGAGTTCGAGGCATTGGATGGGAAGGGAGAGTCTCGGGGGGCCCTGACATGGCTTGAGGAGGCAGCCTCAGACTTCTCGTCACGTTCACCATCACCCACGCGCCTCCACTAGTGGGAAGACCCAACTGGCAAACATTCGGATTCCCTGTGCTTGCCCTGAGTCACAAACTTCCACAGGGCTGGACGTGAGGGCCGGCAGAGCTCTCTCCTGGACACTGCTATGGAGGAAAGCCAACAGCAGGGCATGCCACTTCTCCTGGGCTTGAACTCAGGGCCTGAGCACTGTCCTTGGGTTTTTCTCAAGGCTAGAGCTCTACCACTTGAGCCACAGTACCACTTCCCACCTTTTCTGCATATGTGGTACTGAGGAATCGAACCTAGGGCTTCCTGAATGCTAGGCAAGTATTCTACGGCTAGGCCACACTCCCAGCCCACCGTCCCTCCTCTTGCTTCCAAAGAGAGGGAGGGAGGGAGGAAAGACAGGAACAGAGGAAAGGATGGGGGGAAGGGAAGAAGGAAGGAGGGGAAGGAGGGGGACGGAGGGAGGGAAGGAAGAGAAGGAGAGAGGGAAGCAGGGAGGAGGAAGGAAGGAAGAGAGGGAGGGAAAGGAGGGAGGGGAAGGAGGGAGGGAAGGGAGGGAGAGAAGAATGTCTGGCCTGGTGAACTCAGGTCTTGCCACAGAACTTTTAGAAGCCAGAGAAAATGTCTACACATATCTACATGGAGGTCTCCCGAAACCTCTCTCCCCACGGGCCTGAGTCTGGTCTGCAATGGAACCTTCCAGAAGCTCTCTACCCCACATTCTAACCCCTTCCTTTTTCTCTGTCCCCATCTGCAAAACAAAACTCCAATTACAGGGCTCAGTGAAGGCGATTACTACCGTCAAGAATTCACGAGATCAGGGCTACTTGAGCAAAGCAAGCCAGGAATGCCCTTTTGTTGTTGTTGTTGTTGTTTTGCCAGTCCTGGGGCTTGAACTCAAGACTGACCCTGAGACATATTTTTTTTTTTTTGCTCCAGGAAGGTACTCTACCACTTGAGCCCCAGCTCCACTTCTGGCTTTTGGGTAGTTTGTTGGAGGTAAGGGTCGTACAGACTTTTCCTGCCTGGAGATGGCTTTGAACCTGTGATTCTCAGATCTCAGCCTCCTGAATAGCTGGGATTCCAGACGTGAGCACGCTGCCATTGTCAACAAAGCTTATTGGTGTGGAGAATATATATCGATATATTCTGAGTAAGAAAGCGGGGATAGGACCGGCATGAGAGCTTTGGGAAGACTTCTACTGCGCCAGCAGAGAGAGTTGGCATGGCTGTGGGCCTTCTCCTTTTTCTCTTAGATCAGGGTTACATTTTCAGCTCCACTAAAGAAACTCAAAGGCTTTCTGGTTTAAATATGTGTTTTCTATTTTTTGACCCCCTCTCTCGCTCTTATTTTTCCTGACATTCTATTTTAATTTGTGCTTTTCCTGGTTCTTATTTTCTAATTTATTATTTATATTAGGCAGTTTTATTGTTTTTCTTGTAAGCCACCTCAGAAACTCGGTGGAACAAGGCAGAAACATAAATAAATACATCCGTGCATACAACTTGCGTGGCTGTTACTGCTTGGCAGAAGTATGCATTTGGTGGAGATGCATTGTCTACGAGGGGATTAAAAAAAGTGTGGATATTAATTAAATGGATGCAGTGCTGAATTATTATTCGCTTTTCCATCTTCCTCAACCCCTCTTTTTTTTTTTTCCTTAAAGTGAGTGTAGTGGAAAATGGAATAAAGCTTCGTGAATGGGACGTACACACACACACACACACACACACACACACACACACACAGCGACCACAAAAGACACCCTGGGGTTAGGTTCACAATGTCTAAGCAATCCTGCTCATTCTCCTTTTCTCTTCTCTTTACGAGGACATAGAACTCGCGGGGAATTGAACTGGCGGTAGGCAATTCCAGTCCTCATGCACCTCGTAGAAGAGACTGAGATCTGAGGATCACGGTTCAAAGCCCAGCCCGGGTAGGAAAAGTCTGACAGACTCTTCATCTCCACTGGACCATCAAAAAGCCAGAGGCGGAACTGTGGCTCAAGTGGTAGAGGGCCAGCCTTGAACCCGCTCCAGTGAGGGCATCTGAGGTCTGGAGAAGGGAGGAGAATTCAGACGGGATGGATTAGGAGGAAGCACGCCAGCTCTAGCCAGCAAGGGGGGCCATTGCCCCCTCTAACCCCACCACTCTGGGGGACTCCAGGCAATGTGTCTCAGCCAGAGCAACCTCTCTGTGTGGGGCCTGGTTTTGCTGTTGTCCCTGCTCCCTATCAAGGTTGCTGTTGAAAGGTCTGCCCTGCCCCCCACAGCAGCTCCTGGGCATGGGATGGGGTACGGTGGGGCGGGGCGGTGGGGCTGGAGGGGTGCTTACCCATTGTGTTGTTGGCTCGAGAGCAGGCTGTACGCTTCAGGATCTCGTGGACCTGAAAGTGAATCATGGGGGGTCAGGGGGGGTCGTGAGTGTCTTGACTGACCCAGGGGGTCCAGCCTTGCCTGGAGGCCCGGGGAGTGTGGAGGTTGCAAAAGAAAAACAAACCCTGTGGTGTCTGGGTCCATGAGGAGGGCAAGAGAGAGGAGGGGGAAGGAAGGAAGGAAGGAAGGAAGGGAGGGAGGGAGGGAGGGAGGGAGGGAGGGAGGGAGGGAGGGAGGGAGGGAGGGAGGGAGGGAGGAGGGAGAGAGCACCAAGCATGGTCTGGGCCCACGAGACGGCTTGTCAAACCCACTCAAGCCTGATTATTTTGAGGAGGCCCCACTCACACGCATTCCCCTCCCAAATTCCTAACCACTGCCCCCCACGCACCCCGAAACACAAATCAGTAAGCGAGCAGACACTGTCTGCAGGCCTGAAAAGAGCCCGGAGCCCCCGGCCTTGCAGTCCATTCGGATCTGTCTGCTTCCCATGTGAGGGAGTAGGGTGGGGAGCCTGAGTAAAGTGGGGGTCCCCCCTATAAGGTCCAGGGGTTCCAATGTGCCCTCTCCTGTCAGCAGCCTGACTGGGGGAGCCCTGAGGCGGACCTGCTCCCCCTCCTCCGTCAGCATGCTCACTCCTCCCCCAGCCCCCAGCCCCCCCTCACAGGGCCGAGACTAAAGGCGTCTGCTACAAGACTCCTTCCACAGCCAGGCTGACACCCGCTAGATGCTCACAGACTCTCAGAACCCCCCGGATTTGGGGGGGGGAGGCCAGGCTGGGTGTGTGCCATCCATGACTTCATGGGGGAGGCAGCTGGCAGAACATTTCAGAACATCAGGGACTTTATGTAAAGCTGGGGAACACCTCTTCTGTCTGTCTGTCTGTCTGTCTGTCTGTCTGTCTCTTCCATGGGTTCTGAGTCTAGGCCAGGCTCACAAAGAAGAGCAAAAGCGTAAAGTTGAGAGGGGCAGGTGAGAGGTCAGCAAACACGGAGGACAGAGCGAACTGGGCATCAAAACTCCAAGGCTCAAGCCGGGCGTCTGTGGTTCATGCCTGGCATCCCAGCTGCTCAGGAGGCTGAGATCTGAGGATGGAAGTTCGAAGCCAGCCCAGGCAGAAAAGTATGTGGGACTATTCTCTCCCGTTTAAAAAAAAAATAAAGCCCAAAGTGGTGTTGTGGCTCAAGCGGTAGAGCGCCAGCCTTGAGTAAAAGAAGCTCAGAGACAGCGCTCAGGCCCTGAGTTCAAGACCCAGAACTGGCAAAAGAATAATAATAATTAATACTACTAATAATAATGCCCTCAATATTCTTTTCTTCCCTTCCCATACCATGGAGTGGGCAGTGGAAGAAGGAAGAAGTTTCCAGAAGGAGGCCGGAGGCAAGGAGGTAGATCCCCCCCACCCCTCCGCCCGCTTTTCACACTCCTGTCTCCCAGCCACAGAATCAGGAGGGGAGGAGAAATGAATAACTTCCAGGAGAGTGGGGTGACTCCCCACACACAGCGTTCCACCCCACTTTGATTACATCCCAACAGCATTAATAATTAGAAACAGCATGGTGAGGGCAGCGTGCTGTTTTACAAGTGTGCTCTAATTATCCGGTCACCTCCCTGCCCCCCACCAGCATCGGTAGGGAGGGGAGAAGGGACGCTGGCTGAGATTTCATTGGCCCCCAATAGCCAATGAAATCATGTCTCTTCCAATAGAGAGAGACACGAAAGGGGAAGGGACTCCACACCTTGTTCTAAACTAAACAGTACATGCAATCTCCCAGGGAAATGGTGAAAAGAAATGAAGGCCCCTCTTCCTGGCTGCCTGAAAAAGGTCCCCTCACCCTGCATCACTGCTCCTCCCCGGGAAGTCCTACTAAGTGTCTCACTCTCAATTCTTCCCCCAAATGGGAATCAATGGCCTGTGCCCTAGGCTGGCCCCGCCATCTTCTTCCTCTCCCTTGCCTACAGGGGATGTTTGATGAACACTAGGGTGGCAGGAGAATCTACTTCCGGGTTAAGGAAATGCGCTATGGTGCAGGATATGGGGCACAGGTGGGTATTATGTCATTTAAACCCCCGATGTACCCCCCCGGGGCGGGGGGGGAGAAATGCCAGCCTCCCACAGGTGGTTTTGTTCTTGGCCTGTGACAGCAAACCCCACGATTCGTTGTGGAGGGCACTGAGGGATGAGAAAATTCCAGAAGGATATGGGGGAATCCCAGCGATTGGTGGGGTTTGCTCTTAATCCCCGTCCCGACACTCACAGTACCCAGGAATTTCCTTGCCAGTGCACCAGAGGCTCTGTTTCCTCAGCTGTCAAAACCAAGGCAGGGCCAGGTGTCGGTGGCTCTCACCTGCCATCCCAGCTACTCAGGAGGCTGAGATCTGAGGATCCTGGTTCAAAGCCAGCCTGGGAGCAGGGAAGTCCAGGAGAGTCCTCTCCTGTGAATCCCCAGGGCGGGGTGGGGGGGTGGGAAACAGTTGTGGAGCTGTGGCTTAAAATGGTGGGGTGCCAGCCTTAAGTGAAAGAGCTCAGGGACGCCACCCCAGGCCTTGAGTTCAAGCCCCACCATCGACCAAAAAGAAAATAACAGACAAAAAAAGTCTTCTGGCTTCTGACACCCCCAAAGGGCTGCAGGAGCACCCCTTGTTTAATCAAGGAACTTGGGTTTGCTGGATCTTTGGCTAACTGGGAAGGGCGGAGCAGCTCCTGCATCCTGCACTCTCCGTTGCTAGGCAACTAAGAATGCTCCCGTTGCTAGGCAACTAAGGATGCCCCACCGCGAGGGATGGTAAACCCCTGCCCAGGGTTCACTCACGATGCGGCTGCGGGTGGCGTTGTCAAAGAACGTGTCCTTGTCCTGGATGTTGTACCTGGGGAGAGCACATGGGGGGGCAGGAATTCATCTCTAGCCCTCCTCTGGCTCCTCCCCCAACCCACTGGACGGAGAAGGGGACACTGAGGCATTCCACCCCCAGGGGAGACCCCCCAGGGTCCCAGCGGCCATTCCCTAGGCCCTGCACCCCCCGTGGTATCCACACCCGCGCACACCCATGTCCGCACACAGGCCCGGGGTCCTTTAAGGAGATGGTCACCAGGGCTGGAGGAGTCAAAGACACGGAGGGACAAGGTGGGGGCTGAGGGAAGCTGGGTTTTTCTGAACCCCTGGGGTTGGAAGCATGCGTGTGTGTGTGTGTGTGTGTGTGTGTGTGTGCGCTCACAGGTACATCTTCTCCCTGGAGAACGGGTAGGACAGGCTCTTCAGCCGGCCGTGGCTGTGCTCAGGGACCCGGGGTTGCAGGGGCGAGCTCAGCCGCTGCACCATGGCGCTGAACTGCTTGGCCAGGCGGCCTCCGGCTTTGATCTCGTACGTCTGTGGAAAGCCACCGTGAGGTGAGGAGGGAGGGAGGCAGGCCACACACACAAGCAGAGGTCACAACCACGAGGACAGGCTGCCTCACCACGGGCGGGACGGGGTGGGTTTCTCTTCCCCCCCGAGTTTTCATGTCCTCCCTTCTTTCCTCCCTTTCTGCCATCCTTCCTTTCCTCCCTCTTCCTCCCTCCTTTGACTTTCCTTCTCCTCATCCTGCCCACCTCTCTCCCTTCTGCCTTCCTTTTTCCTTCTTTCCTCTGTCTCTTTCCTCTCTTCCATCCCTTCCTGTCTCCTTCCTTTCTCTCCCTCCCTCCCTGCCTCTTTCTTCCTTTCTTCCCTTCCTTCCATCCCTCCTTTCCTTCCTTCCTTCCTTCCTCCCTTTCTCTCTTCCTTTTTTGCCTTCCCTCCCTCCCTCCTTCCTTCCCTCCATTGAACGCAGAATCCTCACACCCTCCCCAAGAGTTCTGCCAAGACAGACGCCAGCCACTCACACCTGTTCATCTGAGCTACTCAGGAGACTGAGATCTGGAAGACCAAGCCAGGCTGAGAGATCAAGACTCCCAAATAACCGACAAAAAGCTGGCCCTGAGGGATGGCTAAAGCTGTAGAGCACCAAGTAAGCGAACCTACCAGACGAGCAGGAAACCCTCCTGCACTGCTGACCCCCAGAGCAACCGCAATGCAGGGAAACACAATGGCTACTGCTGGAGCTACACGCCCCACCCCCAGGCACCAAGTACCTAATGAGTACTAAGTACAAGTACCAAGCTTGTCTGCCTTGACTAAGGTGGAGATGGAGGAGAAACGTGAGCGTGCGCTCGTTTTCTTTCTCCTCTCCCAAGGCCCCGAGGGCGCCTGCCTGCCTCTTGGCTTTGGGCCTCTGTCGTCCACAAGGACGACGGGCCCTTGATGGACTGTCGTCCACAAGGACGACGGGCCCTTGATGGACGGGAGACAGAGGAGGGGTACCCTGGGGTGACTTCCAGGGTGGGAGTGGGAGAGGGAGGAGCTATGCAAATTCCCTGAGTGGAGCCGGAATGGGTTCAGCTGGCAGCCACGGAGAGGAGCCCAGGGGACCCCAGAGGCCTGCGGTGCAGGTGTGTGGGCTAAATGGCTGCAGGTGGGAAGGGTAGCGCAGAACCATCTGGAAGGGCCTCTCCACACCTCACAGGTGGGAAAAGTCTCCCCTGGCCCCGGGTGAAGCCAGGTGTTTGAGTCTGAGCCCAGTGGGCTGTTGCTAAGGCTTTAAAACCCTTCCATGGAAGGGAAAGGCACGCGGGCTGCGTGGCTCACACACCCGGGCGTCCCGGCCACTCGGGAAGCTGAGACTCCCGATTCCAAACGGAAAGCCTGGGAGGATCTCTTCTTTTTCTATGAGCTAGCGAAAAGCCCCACGTGGAGATGTGGTTCAAGTGGTCGAGCACTGCTAACCGTGAGCAGAAAAGAAAATCAGGGCAGCACACAGGCCCTGAATTCAAGCCCTGGCACAAAGGAGGAGGAGGAGGAGGAGGAGGAGGAGGAGGAGGAGGAGGAGGAGGAGGAGGAGGAGGAGGAGGAGGAGGAGGGATGGAAGTAGAGGAGAGGAGGAAGAGGAAACTGAGGCTGGACAGGACAAGCCATTAGTGGAATCTGTGGAAAACATACATACATACATACATACATACATACATACATGCACACATACATGCACACACATACATGCATACATGCATACACATACATGCATACACATACATACATGCATACACACATACATATACACATACATACATACATACATACACACATACATACATACACACACATACATACATAAGGGACCTGGGGCTCCTGGCTCCCCAATTCTGGACTCTAACACCCTTAGGTCTTTGACAGCCTCGATGGCTTCCAGTCACTGCCTGGACAGGGGACAGAGGAACCGGAGGAGAATCCGGAAACTTTTTTGGGTTGGGACAAGGAGGTCTTGCGTGAAGAGTCCACAAGACAGAGTCTCCGCCCCACACCCCGAGAGAAAGCAAGACCCACGGAACCCCAGCGCTTTCTACCGAGGACACCCCAGTGTCTTTTCTTTTTTCTTTCTTCCCCCCCCTCTTTATGGCTATTACCACCATCAGCTGTGGCATGGTCAGGCTATTCCTGGGACATCAGAAACAGCGAGACACATGTGTGCCAGCTGGCCTCCATTCTGCCTCCCACTCGACCCGGCCCGCCTTTCATGTGCTGAAAATCATAAATAATTTTTAAAGTATGTTGTTGCTCATATATACATATATATATATATATTTTTAATTCCTCTGCTCAAATGTGGTTCTCATAAATGTCTGCTTCGGCTTCCCCATCAGCATCTAAAGGGTTTGTGGAGATTTTTTTTTCTTTCTTTCCCTGAGTTCTTTCTTCCTCCTGGTCTCCCTCAGTCTCTGTCTCTCCCCCCCGACACACACATACACATACACAGCCTGCACCCCTCCTTCTGAGGGGGTACAGACAGCCCTGTGGTCTGAGGGCTGGTTTGTTTCGTCTCTGCATGGAACACCACACGCTCTCCCGGGGCGCACAGACCCAGGGCCCGTGTGCTGTACACCCTTGCTGGAATTACAAACCCTTTCCCATGTTTCAGATGAGGAAACCGAGGGAGTCGTGGCTGGCCAGACTCTGGGGTCGCAAACAGGAGAGCCGGTGCCAACA
>JANJXV010000040.1:1107575-1212575 GCA_024803745.1 Megascapheus bottae | reverse complement strand
CTTCCCCTGCTGAGATCTGCCTTGCTGCCAAGTGAAGCACCTATTTGTCCTGAGGAGGACAAACCAGATTCCAGAACACCAGCCCCTCCCTGAACCACTGCTCTCAAAGCTCTGGCAAGAGTGGCTAAAACTGATTCCCATGCCAGGCGCCCGGGGCTCACGCCTGTCACCCTAGCTACGGAGGAGGCTGAGATATTGAGGATTGCAGTTCAAAGCCAGTCTGGACAAAACAGACTGACAAAAAGTCCGTGTGATTCTTAGCTCCAAGGAGCCAGCAAAAAAAAGAAAACAACAGAAGGGGAGCTGTGGCTCAAATGGTAGAGCACCAGTCCTGACTGAAAAAGCTCAGGGACAGCATCCAGGCCCTGAGTTCAAGCCCCAGGACCGGCATTTTTGATTATTAATCATCCAAACATGTCAGCGTATCAAAACTTAGTAGGCTCTCCCTAAATTAACATGGAATGTTTTTTTTTCCAGTCCTGGGCTTGAACTCAGGGCCCAGGCACTGTCCTTGGACTTTCTCAAGGGGAGCGCTCTACCACTTGAGCCACAGCACCACTTCCAGCTTTTTCTATGTATGTGGTACGGAGGAATTGAACCGGGGTCTTCGTGCACCTTAGGCAAGCATAGACTAGCTCCAGATAGTAACTCCTCACCCAGACTCAGCCTAGTCTCTACCACAGGCTTGGAGAATGTGTGCACCCCAGCTTCCCTCACACAGGTCCACACTGAAGGAGAAATAAGCACAAGGGTTGACCGCTGACAGTCCACAAGGTCACCTTGAGAATGAGCAGAGGTGAGAACTCCAGACCCCAAGGGCATCAAGGCCAACATGCTGAGGCCCCAAGACAAGAGCCTTCCTACCTCTCAAGGGTCGGTCCCCAGAATCTCTCTCCACATGCCAGCTCTTCTGTTTGTCGTTATTGGAAAACAAAATGCTTCCTTCCAAGAGTTTCCCCTCCCACGGAATGTCTGTGCTCAGGACTCGGAGTCCCTGGACACAGGACAATGGATTTGTCCAGCCTGGAGATCTCTGCTTCGTGATTTCCTTCCCCAGTCTTCTTCTCGTCTCTCCAGGACCCGGCCTGGGTTAGGATCCAAGACTCTCCTGGGCCTGGCGATGCTTTAACACACACAGCCCGTCGTGTGCACTTCCTTCATCTGTGTCCCCTCTGCTGGAATGTGACTTCCTGCAAATGTTCTCCCTTTACTTAGAACTTCCTGGATCTTTATGAAGAAATGAGAGACACCACAGGGGCCTCGCCAGTGATTAGCCACGTTCCTCTCCCTCCTGCACGAGCCAAACCAACCCCCATCCTCAGCCCTGGGGTTCCAGTTAAGAGTCAATCTAACCAACCCACGCGCCCTGCTCAAAATACCAACTTCCATCCTGTCTGTCTGCTCCCAGGACCGACCTCTCCCCCCACCCTGCGAGGCCAAGGACAAGGAGTGTGCTCCCCAAAGACAAACAGGAGGCAGAGCCACGGTGGAGCCCATGAAGAAGGCCAGACAAAGCCCACCTGAGTTGAGCCTGGGACACAGAAGCCTCTAAGATCAGCCTCATGGCTCAGCCTGGTCCTGTGACCCCACGCCCATCCCCACCCCACCTTGCAGGGCAGAACCGTGCTGCAGAGGAGCTAAAGACTGACACAAGCTCCATCCAACCCCTGCCTGATCTGGTCTCTACATCCTTGCTGCACACCCTACCATGCCTCGCCTTCTGGCAGGGACGGGGCTGTTCCCTGCCTTGGAGTGTTCCCCAAAATCTTCACATAGTCCTGTTTGGTCAGGAAAGAAGTTGATGGATGGGTGAGGAATTGAGGATACACAGAAGACCACACACACACACACACACACACACACACACACACACACACACACGCACACACACACCACCATCATAAACAGAACAGGGGTCTCCACATCAAAGTCTGGGGCTCCTATTTGTGCCAATCCTGGGGCTTGAACTCAGGGCCCTGAGCTTCTGTGCTCAAGGCTGGCGCTCTACCACTTGAAGCCACTTTGAGCTCCACTTCCAGCTTTTGGACAGTTCCTTGGAGATCACAGTCTCGTGGACTTTCCTGCGGAGGGCTGGCTTTGAACCAGGATCCTCAGATCTCAGCCTCCTGAGCAGCTGAAATGACAGGTGCCATGTTTTTGCTTCACAGCCCAGATAAAGCTGTGAGCTTAGATGGATCTCATTCTCCACCCCAGCTCTTCCCTGTCCCGTCCCCACCCGCTTCGTGGTCAGAGATTTGGGATCCTCCTGGGAGACATGCCTGATTTCTGTGCCACCTGCACCTGGCCCAGCTTCCAGCGTCCAGACCCTCCATCATCCATCCCCCCACACACACCCAAGGAAGACCCAGAAACAGGCTCATACTTTCTTGGTGGGAACTTTGATCTTCAAGAATTCTGCCTCTCTGGCCAGTACCTGCCACGGGGCGTGTATCCGGACGAACACAGAGCCCTGGGTTTTACTCTGCAAAGTGCAAGGAAATAAGAAAAGGAAAACACTTGTAAGGATACAGCTTACATTCTTAGTTCCCTTAGTTCTAGAAGCCCAGATTTCCCCCTTTTTTTTGTCTTGACTCAGATGTGATCTTATGTATTTTGGGGAGGAGAGGGGGCTTGAACTCTGGGCCTGGGCACTGTCCCTGAGCTCTTCAACTCAAGGCTACCGCCCTACCACTAGAGCCACAGCACTACTTCCCATTTTCTAGTGGTTAATTGGAGATAAGAGTCTCATGGACTTTAGTGCCTGGGCTAACTTTGACCCTTGATCCTCAGATCTCAGGAGGCTGAGATGTGAGAAGCACAGTTCAAAGCCAGCCTATACAAGAAAGTCTATGAGACTTTTATCTCCAACTGATTAACAAAAGGAAAACCACAAGTGGAGCTGTGGCTCAAGTGGTAGAGTCCAGCCTTGAGCAAAGGAAGCTCAGGGACCGCTCACAGGTCCAGAGTTAGAGAGAGAGAGGAAGAAGGGAGGGAGGGAGGAGGGGAAGGAGGGAGGACAGGAGTCCCTCCTGACACCAAGATCAGACTCCAGACAAGAAGTGGTCAATACAGAAGCTGAACAAGACTCTACACTATGTGGTAAAATTCCTGGGATTTGGGATGTGAAAGAAGAAAACAAGGCTGGGAGTGTAGCCTAGTGGTAGAGTGCAAGAAGCCCTGGGTTCCGTTCCTCAATACCACATGCACAGAAAAAGCTGGAAGTGGTGCTGTGGCTCAAGGGGCAAAGCTCTAGCCTTGAGAAAGCTCAAGGACAGTGCTCAGGCCCTAAGTTCAAGCCCCAGGACTAGCAAAAAAAAAAATTCTATCTTGTTTGGCCATTAAGATTCTAGGTGCTTGATCCATGTACAGCAAACCATAGAGAAATGGAGGCAAAACTGGTTCCCAACGTGGAGACTTTTTAATTTTCTTCAGAGGAAACCTGGTTTCCTGCATCTATTTTTTCCTCCCTCCAAATACAACTTGTATGCAATGAAAACAAAATAAAATGAAAGCTGGAATGCGGATGATTTGTGTTCCTTTCATGTCATGCAAACCCTGTTACCGTCTCATAAAAAGGAGGCGGGGGGAGCAAGAAGATCCCAGGATGGGAAATGTTAGCTGCTGGGTTTTGGCTACAACTCTTGGAGGAACCACCCCCCTTACCCCCCTACCCAGGGCACCGCCATGGCCAAATGCAAGAGCTGTGTTTGATTGTCCTGGGAATCTAAAAGTAGAGTTTGCCATGGATGGAGCTGGAATAAAATCCTTTCAAGTTCTGCTGGCATGACTGATGTCTATTCTGTGCTGATTCTGGGTTTGGGGGGTGGGGGAGGGGAGAGGAGTTGTTGTGTTGTATTTTTAGTTTTTTGTTTGTTTGTTTCCAGAAACAAGACTTTATTCCTGGCTGGGTAGTAGTAGCTCACGCCTGTAATCCCAGCTACTCAGGAGGCTAAAGTCTGGAGGATTGTAATTCAGAGCCAGCCTAAGAAGAAAGTCAATAAGGTTCCATCTATAATGAATCAGTAAAACAAGAAAAGAAAAAAAAAAGAAAGAGAAAAACCAGGGCTGGGAAGTGGTTAAGCAAGAGCAAAGCCCTAAGTTCAAACCCTAGTATCTCTAAAAATAAAAAATTATACATATATGTGGTTGTTTCTGAATTGTACAACTTTGGGAATTTGAGCCAGTCACGTCATCAAGTAAGACTCCATTTCTTTTTCTTTTCTTTTCTTTCTTTCTTTTTTTTTTAATGTGTGCCAATCCTGGGTCTTGAACTCAGGGCCTGGGCATTGTCCCTGGGTTTTTGTTTGTTTGTTTATTTGTTTTGCTCAAGGCGGGTGGTCTACCACTTGAGCCATAGCTTTATTTCTTTATCTTCCATAAGATCTAACTCATATATCCGATATGACATATAAGTGCTTCGCCGTCAGATAGGGCCCATTCTCCCTCCGAAGCATTAGAAATAAATAAACGTGCAATATGATTGGAGAGATGCCAAAAGCTCATCAGACACCTAAAATGTGAATGTGGGATGTGAGCTGTCCCGTACAATTTGGCTCTGGTCAGGAGGAGAGAGAGAGAGAGAGAGAGAGGGAGGGAGGGAGAGGGAGGGAGGGAGGACCAATGAATAAAGATGTCAGCAGAAAACCCAACCATAAGCCAGTGGGCCTTTCTACTTGTCCTGGACCAAGAAATTGGATTTGGAGTTCACATGCTATAACAGGGCAGGAAATTTCTTCATTTCAACTGAAATGTCCCCCTGCCCTATGATAACAATAATCCGCTCAATGCTTTCCCCCCATTCTGTGTTCATAAAGCTTCCCAAATGCTTCAGAAAGCACCCATCCAGGCCCGATATCAGCAAGAGGAGAATTCTAACTTCAAGGCCTCCACCTTGGCTCTCCTTGGCACCCTGTGACTGCTTTGTCATAAAAACAACAAAACCAAGTAACCCCCAGAAGTCCCGGCTGGTCTGCCTGACCACCACAGAATGGTGGTGTGGTTTGCTTGTTGCCAGATCAGTCCCCACCCCCACCCTCTCGTGAGCCCCGAGTGGCTCTCAGATGTCTGGAGAAGAACCACGGAGAACTTCCCATCCATCTTGTGGCCACCTGGTCTCTGCTCCTCTCCTGTCTGCAGGCCTCTGGAAACATCCTCGGCACTCGAGACGCCGTGGATGGATCTGGAAGCGTGCGGCTTTAGAAGGGAATAAAGGTATTTCTCACCTGCCCGAGAAGGACCAGGAATGGTCTGGGAAACTAAAAGAGGTGCCGTTGTCGTGGGTCTATTCCTCATCAGGCGTGAACAGCCTCACACTGACGGCTCACAGCCAAGCCAGCCATGACCACAGGGACGTCGTAGACAATGACCCCCCCCCAGCCCGCCAGACTCTCCCTCGAAGGTCACCTGACACAGGAAGCCTGTAATCCCCCCACAGGATCTGCGTAGCAGATGGAGGGATGGACTCCAGTCCTCCCAGCCCCAGGGACACCCCCACATTGCCTGCAAGGAACGGGCCATCCTGCAGCTTCCCCTTCCCGAGAGAACAGACGGGGGGGGGGGCGGAGGGGGGGATGGAAGAACGAAGTCAGATGAATTCGGGGCCCCTGGCCACGTCCCCCCAGCCCTGGGCTGGTGGCTCCTGGTGAGAGGATCGTGGTGGTGTGTGTCTTGTCATTATGCAAAGACAGCCTGCGGCTTCGCATCCTCCCTCTGGAGAGACAAGGGGGGTGGGAGGGGGGCTGCAACCGCCAAGCACTGGAAAGTGATACTCTTCAGGCCTGCCAAACACCTCCAGCTTGACCCCAGAGGCCTCCATGTACTCATGTGCCTGGCCCTGAGAACACAGGCTACAGCACAGCGCAGCCTCGGCCCAGGACCGAGGCCACGAGGGGAAGAGCAGGGGATGAAAACGTGTCAGCCGAGGAAGTGGGGCAGGCTGGGGGACAGAGGAGATCAGACTCCCGTAGACACGTCTACGAGCTCCCGGGAGGGCCAGAGGCCCCGTCCTTCTCAGACCAGCACAGCTCCTGCCAGTGCCAGGATGTGTCTTCCGAGGAGAAGGTGGCTGGCTTCTACCAAGAGCCCAGGGGTGACCACCTGAGACAGGCCCCACAGGTGCTTCTCTGAAGAAACACCATGTCCAGTTAGGCACCGGTGGCTCGCGCCTATTATCCTAGCTACTCAGGAGACTGAGATCTGAGGATCAAGGTTCAAAGCCAGCCTAGGCAGGAAAGTCCATGAGACTCTGATCTCCAGTGAAACACCAGAAAACCAGAAGTGGCGCTGTGACTCAAAGTGGTAGAGCTCCAGCCTTGAGTTGAAGAGCTCAGGGACAGCGCCCAAGCCCTGAGTTCAAGCCCCACGACCACCACCAACAACAACATCAACAAAAATAAACACCATCCCCTTCCAGGGGTGAAATGACTTGGTTTTAAGCACTAGCACAAGATCCCCCAAAGAAGTGAGGCAAAGCAAATACTGATTCCTCAGAAGGGACTGCCCTCTCCAAGCCCCCACAAGCCAAACAGAGAGAGAGATGGTCCGTGGTCAGCGAAGATAGAGGACAGATGAGGACCCACAGCAAGTCCTGTCCCAGACCCAGGGGAAACCAGCAGCATGGCCCTTGTGGGGAAAAAAAAAGCCCTGGCCAAGTGCCCAGCAGATTGTGCAAACCCATTCCTGAGCCCTAAGGAAACAGATGCCCAGCCAGTCTTGTCAAAGAATATAAAATACAGATGTCAGACTCTCCACTGCACCAAGAGCCAAGGACGCCCAAGTGCCTGGGCTAGCTCTGGAGATCGCGCCAGGATTTAAACACGGTCAAGGACTAGCTGACATATGCAACACATGCACGGGAATTTAAAATGTTGGTTTTTGAAATGTCCTGGGAGGGACAGAGGGATGTTGGATGAATGGATAGATGATGGGTGGAGGTAAATGGGTGAATGAGTAGGATAAGTGGGTGAATGAATGGATGATGGATGGATGGATGGATGGATGGATGGATACATAGATGGAAGGGTGGGTGAATGGATGATGGATGGATGGCAGGTGAATGGATGGATGAGTGGATGGATGGATGGATACATAGATGGAAGGGTGGGTGAATGGATGATGGATGGATGGCAGGTGAATGGATGGATGAGTGGATGGATGGTAGGTGAATGGATGGATGGATGGATGGATGGTAGGTGAATGGATGGATGAGTGGATGGATGGATGGATGGAATTAAATGCTGGGTGGGTGGATGGGTGGATGGTTTGGAGGATGGATGATGGATGGATGGATGGATGGTAGATGAATGGATGGATGAGTGGATGGATGGATGGGTGGATGGATGGGTAGATGGATGGTAAGTGAATGGATGGATGAGTGGATGGATGGATGGATGGATTGATGGATGGAATTAAATGCTGGATGGGTGGATGGGTGGATGGTTTGGAGGATGGATGATGGATGGATGGATGGATGGATGGTAGGTGAATGGATGGATGAGTGGATAGATGGATGGGTGGGGGGATGGATGGATGGATGGATAGATAAATGGATTTTTTTACTGCACTTGGTCAAAACCCTGTGTAATAAACATGTGAATAAGTTAGACTTAGAATCCATTAGCCAGAGATAACATGTCTACCGAAAAGAGAAAAAGAGTGAAGAAGACTGCAGAATTCCTGAAGATGCAGGCAGAAAAGATCTGACCTCTCCCAGACTTGGGCAGCTGGATAGGTGAAACACTAAGTTCCAGACACATGGCCTGAAGCAGAAGAGAAAATCAGAGGTGAATTCTGTTTGTCCCAGTAAAATCACTGTGTCTGGGGGCTCTTTTGCTTTGTTTTGTTTTGACTTGGTTTGGTTTGAGGCTTAACCTCACTGCCCTACCACTTGAGCCATAGCTCCACATCTGACTTGGTTTTGGTAGTTAATTTGAGATAAGAGTCTTACAGGCTTTCCTAGAAGAATGCGCCTCAAACATCAGCCTCCTGAGTAGCTTAGATGATTATTAGTTTACTTGATGATTATTAGCAGACCATTTCCTTTAAGAAAAGAATATTCCTGGACTTCTGACATAGAGAAATCCCAGGGGAGAACTGATCCCATTACCAACTTTCCAGGGTAGGGCAATCCAGCTGGAAGAGTTGGCATATCCACCCCAGAGCCCCTCAGTGAGTGGTTCTGGCATCCACAACCAAGAAGACTGGAGAGAAGACCAGCGAGCATTCCTGAGCAACGCAAGGAAGTGTGTTCCTTTTGTAGGACACAGGGGATACATGATAATAATAACAATAATCACAATTCACTCCAGAAGAGGAGCCGTGAGCCCTGGGGAAAGGGGAAATGGAATGATACAAAGATGGGGGTTCTCAGTTGGGGAATGCCCTCATCACAACTCCCCATCCCAGACAGAGAAGATGTCACCAACGAGAGGAAACCCAAGTGACACTGTGAACATCTGGCGGCTGGTTTCACGTGGGCAAAGGGCGTCGTGGAGAGCACAGGAGATAAAGGACAGGATGGTCACGCGTGTCATCCCAGCTACTCAGGAGGCTGGGATGCTCCCATCTGGGCAGGAAAGTCCATGAGACTCTCATCGCCCATGAACCACCAGAAAACCAGCAGTGGAGCTGTGGCTCAACGTGGTAAAACGCCAGCTTTGAGCTGAAGAGCTCAGGGACAGCGCCCAGGCCCTGAGTTCAAGCCCCACAAGGAATAATCATAATCATCCTCATAATTACACCGTGCACATGGCTTCCCTCAGCAGGGGGATCTGAATTAAGGGGATTTGTGCAATTCTGTTCCCGGCATCCTCCCTTTGTTTCCCAGAAAAGCCTGGCTCTGGGGTGTGCTTCCCTGTCTGTGAGATGAGGGCCCGGCTCCGATCACATCCCCTCCGTGTAGCCAAATCAGAGTCTTCCACCACTGTGAGCCCTGCACACGCACACACACACACACACACACACACACACACACACACACACACACATCAGGCCCCCGTGGCAGGGAGTCTGGTAGTCAGAGGTCAGCGACGTGGCTAACTCCATGTGCAGACAGTGTGAACACGCAGGGAGCGGTGCTGGCAGGGCCGCCAGGCTGGGGGAATCCACGGGAAGGGATCTGGGGAGCGGGGGGTGGGGGGGAGATGGGACAGGAAGTCACAAAATGAGATGTGGTGCAGAAGGCAGCCAGGGACAACTCCTGCAGAGAACAATGAGACCCGGTGACCGGGAGGGAGGGCCGTGGGCCTGCGGGGAGAGGACCTGGGTGGGGGAGCAAGAAGCTCCCCGACAG
Organism: Megascapheus bottae; assembly: GCA_024803745.1. Taxonomy (NCBI): domain Eukaryota; kingdom Metazoa; phylum Chordata; class Mammalia; order Rodentia; family Geomyidae; genus Megascapheus; species Megascapheus bottae. Next base: position 1,203,286 of record JANJXV010000040.1, on the reverse strand, counting down.
GCTGCGGAGAGAGCCCGTCATGGCTCCCACTCCCTCCCCTGCCCTGCCTTCCCGCTGGGAGAGAGGGAGAGAAAGTGGGGGGGAGAGGGAGGAAGGGAGGGAGAAAGAAGCAAGTGAAGGAAAAGGAGGAGGAGGAAGAAGAGGAAGAGGAGGAGAGGTGGAGGAGGAAGAGGAGGAAGAAGAGGAAGAAGAAGAGGAGGAGGAGGAGGAGGAAGAAGAGGAAGAGGAGGAGAGGTGGAGGAGGAAGAGGAGGAAGAAGAGGAAGAAGATGAGGAGGAGGAGGAGGAGGAGGAGGAGGAGGAGGAGGAAGAAGAGGAGGAGGAGGAGGAGGAGGAAGAGGAGGAGGAAGAGGAGGAGGAGGGGGAGGAGGAGGAGGAGGAGGGGGAGATGGAGAAAGGGGAGGGGGCTGCGGTGCTCTCCTCCCTGCCAGGCTGCCCCTCTGGAAGGCCGCCTCCAGAAGACAGGTGGACAGGCTTCGCCCAGGCTGAATCCCTCCTGCAGGTGGCCACATGCTCTGCAAGACCCAGTGAAGTCGGGAATCCTTAAAGACGGGGCCTACCCATGTCCTGTGCAGCACTAAACACTCAGCACCCAGAGGACCCAGCACAGCACCCAGAGCGGAGGCAGCGTCTAACCCTCTCGTATGAACAGGTGAGCCTGATGGCAAGAGCTCAGAAATATATCCAGGGGTCATGGAAGCATCTAGAATGCTAGTCCACCTTCCTGGGCCTCCCTCCCCCCTCAGCATCCCCAGCCTCCTTAATTCGGGCTCCCCCTTGCTCTCTGACTCTGCTGCTGTGTCCGTTGAACCCCATGGTTCTGGCCAAGTCAGAACTGGACAGACAGCCGTGGCTCTGGGGTTCCAGGCATCCACTGTTCCCCACCTCACACGAGGTGTCCCCAGTATTTCCTGTCCCCCTCCTGGCCCGGCAGGACGAGCGCCGCTGGCGGCTTCTCCAGCCTTCTCTCAGCGCCTCGGGACAGATGAGGTGTTTCTGTCCATCAGTGAAGATGCATGGCCGCCCAGCTGCGTCCCGAGCAGGGGAGGCTTTGTTCCTGCGGCCAGAGAACAGACCCTGCAGGTGGTGGGCGGGAAAGGCCCGTGGCGGGAGCTGGACGCCAGCCCTTCTGGACCCTGGGGACATGGGGACACCAGCCAGACCATACACAGCCGCACCCCAGCCCAGCCCAGGGAGCCCCAGGGCTCAGAAAGACCCAGAAAAGGGCTGGCGCTCCCTGCGTGCACACAGACCGAGGCAGAGGAACTCACAGGGGCTGGAGGAGCCCAGGCGCAAGGCCTGCCCCCCCACATTGGCTTCGAAAAGAAGGGGGGCCACCCACAAAGCGGCAGGAAAGCCCAGAGGGCTGAGGTTCTGGGCCAGAGCAGGCAGAGACTCCATCCCCAGATAACTAGGGAAAGCCAGGGCTGCAAACACGGTTCCTGTAGGAGAATGCTAGGCAGGAACAAGCAGGCCAAGAAAATAATGATGATGATGATGATGATGATGATGATGATGATGATGATGATGATGATGATAGAGAATAGAGGAGGAGGAGGAGGAGGAGGAGGGAGGAGGGAAAGGAAGAAGAGGAGAAAGAGGAAGAAGAGGAGAAAGAGGAAGAAGAGGAGGAAGAGAAGAGAAAGAGAAGGAAAAGAAGAAAGAGGAAGAGGAGGAGGAGGAGAGGGAGAGAGGGAGAGAAGAAGAAGGAGGAGGAGGAGGAGAGGAGGAGGAAGAGGAGATTGAAGAGGAGGAGAGGAGGAGGAGGAAGAGGAGATTGAAGAGGAGGAGGAGGAAGAGGAGGAGGAAGAGGAGGAGGAGGAGGAGGAGAAGGAGGAGGAGGGGGAGGGGAAAGAGGAGGAAGAAGAGGGGAAAGATGAGGAGGAAGAGGAGGAGGAGGAAAATGGAGAGAGGCCTGGATTTCAGCGTCCAAACCTGCCTTTGGCAGTGTGTGTGCCCTGTCTGTCTGTCTGTCCGCCTCCGTGTGCCTCCTCTCACACCTAAACCCGCGTCCACCCCTGTCCCTTTTAGCTGCCAGCTGTCCAGGACACCCTTTGCCATGTCTCTTGGACATTGCGTTTTCCATCTCATACCCTGAAGAGACGTGGCCAGGACAGGGCCGGGGGCATGGTGAGGTGGACGGGTCTGGACGGAGGGTGGCCCGGGGCTGAAACCCAGCCAGCCGCCATGGAAGGGAGGTGAGCCAGCCCACTGGACGGCTCTTGGAAGCAATCGTGTCTGCTACATCAAAGGGCGCATCTCGGGATCAAACGTTTGGAGCAGACAGCCCAGCTCCTGGATCTCTGCCTCCCACACCCACTCCCCGGGACTCAAGGCTCGGCCACCTGCGGGGTTCATCCAAGCTCACATCCACCACAAACACAGCCGTGTGCCAGGCAGAGCCCGGGAGGCTGGCAGCTGGCTTCCGACAGCAAACAGAGCTGGAGCTGGGGCTACTGGATGGTCTCTGGCAGGTGCAGGGCTAGGGTGACAGAGAAGTAAGCATTCCATACCACAGCCACGATCTAAACATCCATCCGAAATCCGTTCTTAAACCCGATCGGCCTGGGGCAAAGGAAGCAGGGTTCCTCGCTGTTACCCCTAAGCAGTCAGACAAGGGATTTCAGGTCTACAACATCAGTCTATAAGCACTGGGTTCTCGAAGCATTTATTTTAGTGTTGCATTTACCCTATGGGATAAAAACAGGACAGAGACGGAAGATCAGTGGAACAGAACAGAAGATCCAGAAATAGAGCCACAGACCTAGAGGCAACTTGTATTTGACAAAGGAGCCAAAGATGTACAGTGGAACAAACACAGCCTAGTCAATTATTGGTGCTGGCAAAACTGGGCAGAAAACTAAAAATTGACCCTAGCCTTTCGCCATGCACAAGCATTAACTCAAAGTGGATCAAAGACCTCAACGTCAGACTGGAAACCGTGAAATTGCTCCATGATAAAGTAGGAGAGACACTGGAACTCATAGGCACAGGCAACAGATTCCTGAACACAATCCAGCGTCACAACAGATTGGAGAGAGACTCGATAAATGGGATTACCTAAAAATAAAAACTTTTTGCACAGATAAAAGCATAGCCACAGGGCCGGGAGTTTGGCCTAGTGGTAGAGTGTTTCCCTAGCATGCATGAAGACCCGGGTTCGATTCCTCGGTACCACATACATAGCAAAAAGCCAGAAGTGGTGCTGAGGCTCAAGTGGTAGAGCTCTAGCCTTGAGAAAGTCCAAGGACAGTGCTCAGGCCCTGAGCACACGCCCAGGACTGGCAAAATAAAATAAAATTAAATAAATAAAAAAAATAAAAATAAAAAGCATAGCCACAAAAGTAGAGAGACAGCCAATCAACTGGGAAAAGGTATTTATCAATAATACATCAGACAAATGCTTAATATACAGTATCTACAAGGAACTCAAGAAACTAATCCCTCCCCCAAACCCAACAAACCATTCACTAAATGGACAAGGGAACTAAAGAGACACTTAGCAAAAGAAGAGATTAAAATGGCAGAAAAACATATGAGAAAATGTTCATCATCCATGGTCAAAGGAAATGCAAATAAAAACAACCCTAAGATATCACCTTACCCCAACAAGAATGGCCAAGATTTTGAGCTCAGACAATGACAGAGGCTGGCGGGGTTGTGGAGAAAAAGGAACCCTACTGCACTGCTGGTGGGATTGTAAACTAGTTCAGCCACTCTGGAAAGCAGTGTGGAGGTTTCTTAAAGAACTGAAAATAGACCTTCCCTATGATCCCGCCATACCATTCCTGGGCATCTATCCTGAACAGCAAGACCCAAGATATGATAAGGACACCTGCTCAGCTATGTTCATCTCTGCACTACTCACAATAGCCAGGCAATGGAAACAATCCAGATGCCCTACTGCAGATGAATGGATACAGAAAATGTGGTATATATACACAATGGAATTCTACATAGCCAACAGACAAGATAAAATAATGGCATTCACAGGGAAGTGGATGAATCTAGAGCGAATCATGTTGAGTGAGACAAGTCAAGACCTAAGGAACAAAAGGTGCATGGTATCCTTAATATGTGGCTATTAGATCCAAACAGAACAAGAGCGAGGACTCAATATTTGCATACCCAATGCTATGGACATGGTACTGGAAATATAAACACAACTACATTGACATAAAACTTATGACTCTATAGACATAGTGTTTTATTACATTGATTAATATGTATCTATGACATACAAACCCTTAGCCTAATTTTGATTATGTTCTGTGGTTGTATATAGAAATTCCCTTCTTGAATACTTGTTTGGTAAACACGTCATTTGAAATATGTAAAAATCAATGTTAATAAACTCTTTAATAAAAGATATGTATAAATGAGAAAAAAATAAAAATGAATAACAAAAAAACAAAAATAGTACAGACAGCTAGACATTAGTGGCTCTCCTGTATATCCTAGCTACTCAGTAGGCTGGAATCTGAGGATCAAGGTTCAAAGCTAGCCCAGGCAGGAAAGTCTATGAGTCTTATCATCACTAAACTACTTTTTTTAAAAAAAAAAAGTCCAAAGTGGTGCTGTGGCTCAAGTTCGCTTGCCTTGAGCAAAAGAAATACAGGGACAGAGCCCTGACCCTGAGCTCAAGCCACAGGACTGGCACCACAATCAATCCATCCATCAGTAACGATACATGGGAATTCCTTCACCAGTTCCATCTTTAAGGAAGAAATCCTACAGTGTTGAATAATTCCCCCGACCCTAGAAAACTCCTGTCCACTGAGAATCTGAGGACAACAAACTGGACTGGAGGAATCTGTGTGGAACCTATTAGTTACAACCTAAGCGCTAAGCTGGTTTTCCATATCATGACAGCAACCCACAGAGAAAGGAAAAACAGACGTCTGGGTGCACACGCTTGATGTAAGAGGTGAGAAATGTCTGAGGACCCTTCCAGACCCTGGTGCAGACAGACTGGCAAGAGAGGACGGCTAGAGTCACCACCAGGACCGACAGTAAAGAAGGTGCAGGTTGGGTTGAGGTGGCAAACGAAGCTCCAGGGAAACCATGTTGAATCTGAAATATGTTTGTGGACACGCAGGCATTTATGATCAGACAAGAGCCTGCCAGGAGGCAGGCGTGACAGTCCACGGGTAAGCACCAAGCGGGTAAAAACAGGTAAGTGCAGTAGGTGGTCATTTAAACGATCTAGCGGATCTAGAGACAAACTTGCCCAGAGAGGATACATAAAGGGGAGTACAGAGGTAAAGGGAAAGAGATAAAGAAGCCACAGATCTGAACACGGATACACCAGCGGTAAAAGGAATACATGAAAGAGACGTGAAGGGAACCCACAGAGGAAAGGAAATTCAGTGAAGAATTATTTACAGACCATGAAAACTGAGGAAGAGAATAAAACAGCAAGCTGGAAGACGTAAACAGTGTCAAAGCAGTCCAGCAGGCACTGAAATGGCTCTTTATTCTTGGTGAATAAAAGTATCAAAAGAAGTAATAGGCAGGACTTACTGGGTATTTGGGGGTGGATGGAGGATAGCTAGATGAAGAATGGATGGCTGGGTGGGGCTGGATAGAAGATAGATGGATGGATGGATGGATGGATGGATGGGTAGATGGATTGGTGGATGGATGGGTAGGTGGGTGGGTGAATGAATGGATGGATGGATAGAGATGGAGGGAGATGGAGGACGGATGGAGGGTGGATGCCGAATGGATAGATTAGTGGACGGCAATATGGGTGGATGGACAGATGACAGATGCAAGGATGGATGGACAGGTAGATGGATGGATGGGTAAGTGGTAAGATGAGTGCATGGACAGATGATGGATGGATGGATGGATGGATGGATGGATGGATGGGTAATGGATGGATAGGGAGATAGGTGAATGAACAAGTGATGGATGGATGGGTGGATGGATGGATGATCAATGGATGGGAAGATGGATAGCAGATGGATGGGCAGATGGATGGATGGATGGATGGATGGATAGTGGATGGGTAGGTAAATGGACAGACTTCCATACTGACAAACCCCCAATCCACATAGTACGGATTGGACTGGAGGTGATTCTATCCAGACACAGAGCGCCCCTTCCACACTGAGCTATGTCAAGTTCTACATCTATCCACAGGGGTGGAAAAAAAGTAATCTACCATCCACAGAAAGATAATAGGGGGAAAAAAGCCAATCTAAACTCTTCCACGGAGAATCTGGGCCTTCCAGGGGCCAGTCCATCCATCCGTCCCCCCTCCTTCTGGCAGACCGTCAAGAGCAATCTCATCTAAAGAACCCCTCCTAGGAAGGCATCTGAATCAGACTTGCCAGGAGGGAAGAAGGTGTCAGGATGCGCTCACCCCACCTGCTCCCCACTTCTGGCAGGGGATGGAAAATGGAAAGACCTCATCCTTGTCTTCCACAGCCGCCCCAAGAGCCAACCGTGCAACCTCGGGCCAAGTCTGCAAAATGCATCAGATTCAGTCTCCCAATTGATTAGCCACCTCCCGAAAGCCAACAGGGTGGGAACTCAGAGCTGTGTGTGTATAAAAGAAAAACGGTCATTTCTGGGAAATATGGTGCAGAGGTCAAACCTGGATCCTGGATTCCCTGACCCCTTTACTCCCTCCACCTCTTGACCGATAGGAAAAACCCACCCCTTTCCGAGGGTTTTACCAATCAAACCGGGAAAGGAACCCAAAACTCCATCCGTCTCGTAGCTCGGCTGGAAGAATGTTCCTTTGTGAAACACTGCCTCTGGAACCCTCTGGAACAATTTCAATTGTGTATATCCTGATCTTACCGCCAGATAGCACCTATCTTGGCTAGGACAGGAGATAAACTCTTTTGGACAAAAGGAAAGATGGGGACGGGGGATGGGGGGCGGGGGGAAACCCTCAGAAAGGCCCAGAAGGAAAATGCACAATGTCAATCATTATTAAAAGAGACTACTGTTACTGAGTGCTAGTGTAAAGAACGCAATCTTGGCTTCAAGGGTCTTGAAATCTTGGGTGGCTCAGGGCCTGTCGCCCCAGCTGCTCAGGAGGCTGAGGTCTGAGGGTCGCATTCAAGGCCAGCCTGGGTAGGAAAGTCCATACGACTCTGATCTCCAGTAAAGCACAAAAACAGGAGTGGAGATGTGGCAAGAGCACTCGGCCTTGGGTGCAAAACCCAAGAGGAAGCACGCAGGGTGTGAGTTCAAACCCTTATACTGGTACCAAAAAAAAGAAAAAAGAAAATGTGTTTTTTTAGGAAGAAGCACAGACAACACCACCACCAGATTTCTAGTGAGATTGTTTTCTGGTCCACACAGTGGGGTGGGGACGGCGCAGGCCTCGGGTCCTGGCCTTGCTGGCCGGACAGCAGGCATTCTTGGTCAGACATCAGAGGGCTGTGGTGGCCACAGGGCTCGAGTTCTGGGACCAGCCTTTGCTTCCAAAGTCTGGAGGAAGCCCACATCAAAGGTGGGAGAGGAGTCGGCTGGGTGGCCGGGAGAATGATCAGGGAAGAGCGGAGGGCGGAGGAGATGGCCCGGTCGCCCACGTCAGACAGGCCTGCCTGTATTTTCCTGACCCAGAGGCTGACAGTAGGAGACTGGGTGCCCCAGAGAAAAGTCTGTGATCTTCACCAAACTGGAAAGGGGATGGGGGGGGGGGCTCTGGAGCCGTAGGAGCCACAAAGAGCTGGGCAGGGAGGGAGGAGGAAGAAGAGGGGACACAGAGGAGAATGCCAAAGCCAAGTGCCGAGTCTCACGCCTGTCACCCCAGTAACTCTAGAGGCTGAGACATGAGGATCGCGGTTCAAAGCCAGCCCGGGCAGGAAAGTCCAGGAGACTCTTATCTCCAGTTAGCTACCAAAAAGCTGGAAGTGGAGCTGTGGAACAAGCGGTAGAGTGCTGCAGCCTTGAGCAAAATGAAACCCAAGGATAGTGCTCTGCCTTCCCCCTCAGGAATGGCTTCAAAGGAAAAGGGGGGAGGAGAAGGAAGGGGGAATGGAGAGGAGGAGAGGAGGAAGAGGGGGAAGAAGAAGAAAAAAAGAAGGAGAGGAGGTGGAGGGGAGGAAGAGAAGGCGGGGAGGAGGAGGGGAGGAGGAAGAGGAGGAGAAAGAAGGGGAAAGAAAGAGAGGAGGAAAAAGAAGAGGAGGAGGAGATGAGAAGAGGAAGAAAGGGAAAAGAAGAGAAGAAGAAGCAGCAGGAGGAGGAATAATTCTTTTATTGGGAGACAAGACCACCATCTAGAAAAACAGCTTTTATTCTGTCTTGTGTGTCTGTGTGTCTGTCTTTGAGAGAGTGAGGAGGACACAGAAATGGAGGAGGACACAGAAAGACAATGTCCTTGTGACCTGACTTCTGGAACTGCCTCCCCTCCGTATACCACCCTCATCACAGCAATGCACAGTCAATAATAACAAAAGAACCAGGGAACCTGTCCCTTTGTCCCCCCCCTCCCTCTCCCTCCTCCTCTGTCTTTCCTCTAACTCTCTTTCTCTGGTGTGTCTCGCACGGTCTCTTTATAATTCCTCGGCACACATAATCCTAACTCAAGACCTACTGCCTTCTTCTTGGGTTTATTATATGAAACGTTGACTGAAGAGTATCAAAATAATAATAGTAATCATAATACTAAAGAAATAAATAAAACAATCCCCCCCCAAAAAATAAAACATTACTGAACTCCATGCCACCCTAAATATTGGTTGGGTTTTTCACCTCAACGCCATTTCCTTGGATAGCTATCGTATATTCAAAATCCAAACGTAAAAAAACCTATGGCGGGGTATATACTCTATAGACATGATGTTATATTACATAGATCGAGGTGTATCTACGACACACAAACTCTCAGCTTAATTTTAATTTTGTTCTTAAACTTATGGGCCAGTCTCATTTGTTAAAGGTGACATTTGAAATATGATGTTAAAACGAACAATGTTAATAAAATCATGCCCGGCTGTGTACCAGCATGCCAGTCTGACCTTTCACCCCTTCCAGCCGTGTATAACAGCCACCTGGGTCCTTTCTCCCAGAATAACAGATTTGTTCCAGATGGTTCTGGATGGTTCTAGATTGTTCCAGATGGTTCTAAATTGTTCCAGATCCTCTGAACGGGAAATGAACCTGAGATACATCTCAAGACACACCGCAGGCACATCCACACACACAGCGTGGTGAGGCCCGAGCCCAGGGCCAGGGCTGGCCTGCTCCTGTGGGAACCCTGGAAACTCAAAAGCATAAATATCACCACCGTCAACGCCTGCTTTGACAATCTGCTTCCGATTTCCTGCAGCCACGGTGACCAGGAAGCCCGGCATTCTTGCTCTCCTAGTTCATCTCCCTCTGGCCCAGTCTGCCCTGGCTTGGAGTCAGATTCATAGTCCTAATTTTGAGGAAGCTGGATAAAAGGTCCTGGGGTGGGGCTGGCCTCTGCAGTTGGCCCTGACTGCCTGGAAGCCTTACAGAAGCCAGGGGAAACCACCACCCTTCTCCTCTCCCCGCCCGGGATCGGAAAGGGCAAACACTCAGATATGGCCGTGACTCATGGAGTGAGTTATGCGGAAAGTGTGTCAGAGCCATCCGATTATTCAGGTTTTACAGGAGAATGGAGCAAACCAACAACAACAACAAAAAGTAGCAAAGGCACACAGGACGGCAGGCGGAAGGACAGACGGAGCCATGAGCCTGGAAGCTGGGGATTCTGACTGCTCGAGTCCAAGCACCACGCGGACAGCTTTCAATCCGTGATTTCATGTAATGCCTCCTGGAACTCAGCAAGCAGAGGAAGCAACGTACAACAAGAATGGCTCGGAAGACCCCTTGAGAAATGGCAGGCCCGGGATTCGAACCCTGGAGGCTGACACCAAAGCATCAAGCTCTTTAAGCAGTGAGGAGAGAGAGAGGGAGACTGTCCAGAAGGAAATGCCCCTAGAAAAGTCTGGAATGGACTGTTGAGGAATCCTAGATTCAGGGAGGGGTCGAGAGTTTGCATGGCAGCTCCCTCCATGAATCTACACCGCCTCCACTCACCCAGGCAAAACGTCCACGCTTCACGCAAACCAGCGTCTGCTCTGTCAGTGTTCACCAAATAGGGAGGAAAGGAGATTCCATGAAATAGGGGGGGGGGACGCTGCCGTGAAGATGAGGCGTCTGTTGGTGATGGATCCAGAGGGCACTGTGGTGAGGGGAAGAAGCCCACCATGGGAGGCCGCGATTGACGAAGACGATGGCATGACAGAAGGGAGGAATGCAGTAAGAGATGTCAGAGACTGAAGGATGGCACAGCCAGGAAGTTGCCCAGTGGGCATAAAGGGGCCTCCTGGAAGTTTAGGAAGAGGAGAGATGCCGGGTTACACGTTCTGACCGTCCAAACAAAATCAACCAAACGGCCGGTGGCTCACGCCTGTCGTCCCAGCTACTCAGGAGGCTGAGATGTGAGGATCGAGGTTCAAGGCCAGCCTGGGCAGGAAAGTCCTTTGAGACTCTCATCTCCAAGGAACCACCAGAAAACAAAACCAGGACCAACCAGAAAAAAGAAAGGCAAGTGGGAGGGAGAGAGGGAGGGGAGGAAGGAAGGAAAGAAGAAAAGGAAGGGACAACAAAGCATTCTCTGAGAATGATAGGGGACTCTCTCGGTGCTCACACAAGGACTGGAATTCAGCATCACTCGAACCCGGGACCTGTGTGTGGACCTCTGTGACTCTGTGCATTCTAAGACCTTGCCAGCCGATGGGAAACAAATGAAGCCAACAGTAAACAGAGCGGGGCGGGGGGGTGGGGGGACTCTGAGTCAATCCTTTGTGGTTTTCTGTTGGTGGTGGTGGTGATCCCGGGGCTTGAACTCAGGGCCCGAGCGATGTCCCTGAACTCTTCAGCTCAAAGCTGGCGCTCTACCACCTTGAGCCACGGCTCCACTTGCCGTTTTCTGGTGGTTCCTTGGAGGGAAGAGTCTCAAGGCCTTTCCTTCCCAGGCTGGCTTTGAACCGCGATTCTCAGATCTCAGCCTCCCGAGTGGCTGGGACAAAAGGCGTGAGCCACAAATCCATCCCCAAGACGCTGCCCTCAAATCAACGGGGGCCCCCCTTCCTCACCTCTAATCAATCCCTTCCCCACACCGCCCAGACCACCCGGCTCCCTCACCCCACAAACACCCCAGACGACTTGAGATGCATTCTCCTGTCCCCCAACCCGCCTGCCCTGTGAACAAACTACCTTGCAAAAACTCACCATTTTAGTGATACAACCCACGGGTAACGCCCCACCCACCTCTGCCCCCTGGAGGCCTGGAGGACTCACAGCAGCTGTGCAGACAGCCCAGGCCCTGACTTAGGGCTTCCAATGCAGAAAGACATGGAGACAGAAGGGAGAAAGTAGGGAGGGAAAGTGAGAGAAGGGGGGACACTGCCCCCCCAAACAGCAATGCACCCATGCCCGGACTTATAAGACTGTCACCTCTGTCAGAACAATTTTAAAGGGATTCAGAAAGACGGTCGGACAAGGTGTCTGTCCACAAGCAAACGCAGGTACATGGGATGGAAAAACCAATCTCAGCCAGCTCTTCTCTGCTTTGTGGCCCTTGGGGCCTAAAATTTCTCCCCCACCCTCCTCTCTCTCTTTCTCTCTTTTCTTTTTCCACTTTCTCCCCAGACTTGCATCTTGGGAATATTAATTCTGCCCAGAGTGATTATTCCCATTAGCAAAAAACCCTTAGCAGCAGCGTGGAATGTTTCCGGCCCTGGGGGGGTGGGGGTGGGGGGACCTAGGGACAGCAGCAAAGGGTTCTGTGGCTACAGAATTCATTCCTCCACTCTCACAGCCACCCACGTACGCTGGCAGTCAAAGGTGAGCCTTTGAATCACCAGGAAACCAGAAGTGGTGCTTTGGTTCAAGTGGTAGAGCCTTGAGTTTAAAGAAAAAAAAGCTCAGGGACAGCACCTAGGCCTTGAGTTCAAGCCTCACCGCCACCAATCAATCGATCTGATTTCTGAGATAGCATCTCGTGTCCCCTGGATCCTGTGTGCAGCTCTTTGAATATCGGCAAGGGAGAGGGCTGAGGGGGGGGGGGGAGACAATGGATGTTCTTTCTTTTTTTCTTTTTTCTTTTCCGTCAAACAGCCCTGCTTGGTTATTCAAAATGATTATCTGTCCTAAGTGGGCCGGGACGTTGGCTACAAACAGAGCTATTGATGAGACTGGAGCTTTGTCTTTGGCATTAGCGGTCCTGCTGGCCCCAGACACAGGGCATCGTTCACAGCGTCTATTCCTTTATTAGCAGCGCGTCATAAAATCCTGCCTGTAATCTGGGCCACACCACAAGTTGTGGGCTCCCCTTTGTCGCCTGTCCTCCCCCCGCCCCCCACCCCACCCTCCTTCCTTAGAGGGAAGGAGGGAGGTCGTAAAGAAGGTTTGATTGGGCCAACAGTTCTGCAAACCAGGGATGGAGAGAGTTCCTCTCCCCGCCCGGCCCTCTCCCCATTCCAGCCCGGATGCCTGGGTTATAGACTCCGGCCTCGGGACGGCTAATCCTCACACCTCTGTCTCCAAATCCCTTTTCCTCTGCATCTCGCTCCAGTGGGGAAGATGGGGGGAGGAGGTGAGATAGGCCGGGGGCGGGGGGAGGTGACAGGTGACAGGTGCGTGCGTGTGTCTGTCTGTCTGTGTCAGTGCGTGTTGTCCGGGTGTTGGGGTGTCTCGGGGTGAATTTTTAAATCACTCCAAATGAAAGGAGCATCGTGTAAGGAGTCTCCTGTAGAGGCGGGGTTGATGGGATGGTTGCAGAAGGAAGGGGGAAAGGATATACAAGATGTGTGCAGGGGATCAGCAGAGATAAGAGTCTTGGAGACTTCCCTGCTTGGGGCTGGCTTTGAACCCACGATCGTCAGAGCCTCCTGAGTAGCTGGGATGACAGACGTGAGCCAGCCCTGCCCGGCCTGAGACTCAAACTGTCGAAGGTTTCTTCCAACAACACTGGGCAGCCGGGGGGGGGGGGGGGGGAACGTCAGGGCTCCTTCTTAAAGAAACAAAATCAGGCAGGAAGAATTTCGCCTTAGGCTCCCCCTTGGTCTCTCTGAGAACCCCAGCCATTCTGGAACTTTCCTGGGAGTCACTCCCCCCCCCAAAAAAAGATGGGGCTTGGGTGGCAAAGCTTGGAAAATACCACAGCCCCTGGCCCTCACCTCGCTCCTCTGGAATCTGCTTGAGGAGTTTCTGTTTAACCAAGGCTGGCCATGGCTGCTCTGCCCTCCGCTTAGGAGACAAGGCCAAGCCAGCAGCGAGGCCTCTTCTAGAATTTTCTCCTCAGAGCCAGAGGGGTACAAGGCAGCTGGGGGACAGGTCTTACCTGGTCTCTAATTCACTCATTCAGACCTGGCTTCCTGGGAAAGGCGGAGACTTCACCTGTCCCCGTTCCCATCATGCTTTTATTGTTATTTTTTTTTTGGGGGGGATTCCTAAAAGCTGCAACTAGTGACTGCAAACAAAAAGTGTTTGGGGGAACAGGGAACCTGCAAGGAGCTAGTAGATCCAGGTAGGAAGTGAACAACCAACAGAATCAACCAGGAGGAAGAAAACCAATCCCAAACAAAATGCACCGCCGGGCTCCATGCATCCGGGGATAAATAATCGGAAACACAAATCCTGGGGTGGGGTGGGATGGGAGGCCATGTCTGGAACAGAAAACGACCAGACAGTGCTTGGACAGGGGCTTGTAACATGATCTGGTGACAGAGAATTCACCAGGGAGGTGACACCCCAGTGAGAAAGGGGAAAGGGGGAGAGGGGGAGTGAGGGAGCCAGGCAGCTGTTTTGATAACCTTGACAGTAAACTTGGACAGTGGACTCTGTGCTCATGGGAGATGGAAGAACCCCACACAGCCCCAGACACTGAATATCTACAAGCAACCACCAGTCTCTTTCTAGCCAGTGCCTGTAAGGAAAGTACATTCCAACCCTCTCAACTCCGCCCCCCCTCACCTCCCCCCCTCACCCCACCCCCCCCCCGGGACAAATCCTCACGTACATCTGGCCCACTGGGGCCAATCAAGCTCGCGTGCCATCTGACCTGCCCCTCTGCGATCAAGATTGTGGGCCTCCCGGAGGGATGTAGGTGAGACTTGAAGAAGAACTTCCCTCCTGAATGGGGCTGGCACAGCCGAGTGAATCAGCAAAAGAAGCCATGGCTAAGCGGTCTTCCCCCCCCCACCCCCACCCCCGCCCAGGAGGTTTGTAGGACAGAGCTGGGCTTGGGGTTGCATAAGGGGCTGGGCTTCGAGTCTCCCGAGAGAAAGTCAGAGCATCAAATGGACTTCATTCTCGAAAGTCCAGATTGGAAAAGCAGCCGAGTCACGCGGGTGGTTCACTTAATTAAAAAATAAGGGGGGGAGGGAGGGTGGGGAAGGGCTCCGAGCTGCATTAAAACACTCTTTAAGTGTTTCTTGGCATGTACTGGCACCAGGACTTCAGCTCGGGGCCTGAGCACCGTCCCGTCCTTTTTGTTGTTGTTCTCGCTGTTTTGGCTAGATGTGGGTGCTTTACCACTTGAACCACAGCTCCATGGCCAGCTTTGGGCTGGGGAGAGGCTCGTGGACGTTCCTGCTGGGACTGGCTTTGAACCGCAGTCCTCCGGTCCTGAGTAGCTGGGATGACAGGCTTGAGCCACGGCACCCCGAGGGGGAGGACCTGGGCTGGCTTTCCATCACCACTCTCCCCTTCTGGAAGTTCTCCCGGCTTTACCACGCCGGGGTCTGGAGGTCGAATGGGAGCTGCCAATGCATGGATGCAAGGGCGTGTGTATGCACGGATGTGCACCCAGGCGTGTCCATAGCCCACTATGCTTCTGCCTCTGCATGGTCGAGCACACGCATACGTGTGTATGCCTACAACGTGCGTCGTGGTGGGGCTGTGTGGTGTGTGTGCAGATCTGTGTGGACATGCACTGTGTTTGTGTGTGCATGCGTATGTATACCGGTGTGTATGTGTGGTGTGTGTCTATGTATATGTATATCTGTGTGTATATGTGGTGTGTGTCTATGTGTATGTATATCTGTGTGTATGTGTTGTGGTGTGTGTCTATGTGTATGTATATCTGTGTGTATGTGTGTTGTGTGTCTATGTGTATGTATATCTGTGTGTATGTGTGGTGTGTGTCTATGTGTATGGATATCTGTGTGTATGTGTGGTGTGTGTCTATGAGTATGGATATCTGTGTGTATATGTGGTGTGTGTCTATGTGTATGTATACCTGTGTGTATATGTGGTGTGTGTCTATGTGTATGTATATCTGTGTGTATGTGTGGTGTGTTTCTATGTGTATGGATATCTGTGTGTATGTGTGGTGTGTGTCTATGTGTATGGATATCTGTGTGTATGTGTGGTGTGTGTCTATGTATATGGATATCTGTGTGTATGTGTGGTGTGTGTCTATGTGTATGGATATCTGTGTGTATGTGTGGTGTGTGTCTATGTGTATGGATATCTGTGAGTATGTGTGGTGTGTGTCTATGTGTATGTATACCTGTGTGTATGTGTGGTGTGTGTCTATGTGTATGGATATCTGTGTGTATGTGTGGTGTGTGTCTATGTGTATGTATACCTGTGTGTATATGTGGTGTGTGTCTATGTGTATGGATATCTGTGTGTATGTGTGGTGTGTGTCTATGTGTATGGATATCTGTGTGTATGTGTGGTGTGTGTCTATGTGTATGGATATCTGTGTGTATGTGTGGTGTGTGTCTATGCGTATGGATATCTGTGTGTATATGTGGTGTGTGTCTATGCGTATGTATATCTGTGTGTATGTGTGGTGTGTGTCTATGCGTATGGATATCTGTGTGTATGTGTGGTGTGTGTCTATGCGTATGGATATCTGTGTGTATGTGTGGTGTGTGTCTATGTGTATGGATATCTGTGTGTATGTGTTGTGGTGTGTGTCTATGCGTATGTATATCTGTGTGTATATGTGGTGTGTGTCTATGTGTATGGATATCTGTGTGTATATGTTGTGGTGTGTGTCTATGTGTATGGATATCTGTGTGTATGTGTGGTGTGTGTCTATGTGTATGGATATCTGTGTGTATGTGTTGTGGTGTGTGTCTATGTGTATGTATACCTGTGTGTATGTGTGGTGTGTGTCTATGCGTATGGATATCTGTGTGTATGTGTGGTGTGTGTCTATGTGTATGGATATCTGTGTGTATGTGTGGTGTGTGTCTATGTGTATGTATATCTGTGTGTATGTGTGGTGTGTGTCTATGTGTATGGATATCTGTGTGTATGTGTGGTGTGTGTCTATGTGTATGGATATCTGTGTGTATGTGTTGTGGTGTGTGTCTATGTGTATGTATACCTGTGTGTATGTGTGGTGTGTGTCTATGCGTATGGATACCTGTGTGTATGTGTGGTGTGTGTCTATGAGTATGTATATCTGTGTGTATATGTGGTGTGTGTCTATGTGTATGGATATCTGTGTGTATGTGTGGTGTGTGTCTATGCGTATGGATATCTGTGTGTATGTGTGGTGTGTGTCTATGTGTATGGATATCTGTGTGTATGTGTGGTGTGTGTCTATGTGTATGGATATCTGTGTGTATGTGTGGTGTGTGTCTATGTGTATGGATATCTGTGTGTATGTGTGGTGTGTGTCTATGTGTATGGATATCTGTGTGTATGTGTGGTGTGTGTCTATGTGTATGTATATCTGTGTGTATGTGTGGTGTGTGTCCATGTGTATGTATATCTGTGTGTATATGTGGTGTGTGTCTATGCGTATGGATATCTGTGTGTATGTGTGGTGTGTGTCTATGTGTATGTATACCTGTGTGTATGTGTGGTGTGTGTCTATGTGTATGTATACCTGTGTGTATGTGTGGTGTGTGTCTATGAGTATGTATATCTGTGTGTATGTGTGGTGTGTGTCTATGCGTATGGATATCTGTGTGTATATGTGGTGTGTGTCTATGCGTATGGATATCTGTGTGTATGTGTGGTGTGTGTCTATGTGTATGTATACCTGTGTGTATGTGTGGTGTGTGTCTATGAGTATGTATATCTGTGTGTATATGTGGTGTGTGTCTATGTGTATGGATATCTGTGTGTATGTGTGGTGTGTGTCTATGTGTATGTATACCTGTGTGTATGTGTGGTGTGTGTATGTGTATGTATACCTGTGTGTATGTGTGGTGTGTGTCTATGAGTATGTATATCTGTGTGTATATGTGGTGTGTGTCTATGTGTATGGATATCTGTGTGTATGTGTTGTGGTGTGTGTCTATGTGTATGGATATCTGTGTGTATGTGTGGTGTGTGTCTATGTGTATGTATACCTGTGTGTATGTGTGGTGTGTGTCTATGAGTATGGGTATCTGTGTGTATATGTGGTGTGTGTCAATGTGTATGGATATCTGTGTGTATGTGTTGTGGTGTGTGTCTATGTGTATGTATATCTGTGTGTATATGTGGTGTGTGTCTATGTGTATGGATATCTGTGTGTATATGTTGTGGTGTGTGTCTATGTGTATGGATATCTGTGTGTATGTGTGGTGTGTGTCTATGAGTATGGGTATCTGTGTGGATATGTGGTGTGTGTCTATGTGTATGGATATCTGTGTGTATGTGTTGTGGTGTGTGTCTATGTGTATGTATATCTGTGTGTATATGTGGTGTGTGTCTATGTGTATGGATATCTGTGTGTATATGTTGTGGTGTGTGTCTATGTGTATGGATATCTGTGTGTATGTGTGGTGTGTGTCTATGTGTATGTATACCTGTGTGTATGTGTGGTGTGTGTCTATGAGTATGGGTATCTGTGTGTATGTGTGGTGTGTGTCAATGTGTATGGATATCTGTGTGTATGTGTGGTGTGTGTCTATGTGTATGGATATCTGTGTGTATGTGTGGTGTGTGTCTATGTGTATGTATATCTGTGTGTATGTGTTGTGGTATGTTTCTATGTGTATGGATATCTGTGTGTATGTGTGGTGTGTGTCTATGTGTATGGATATCTGTGTGTATGTGTGGTGTGTGTCTATGTGTATGTATATCTGTGTGTATGTGTTGTGGTATGTTTCTATGTGTATGGATATCTGTGTGTATGTGTGGTGTGTGTCTATGTGTATGGATATCTGTGTGTATGTGTGGTGTGTGTCTATGTGTATGGATATCTGTGTGTATGTGTTGTGGTATGTGTCTATGTGTATGGATATCTGTGTGTATGTGTTGTGGTATGTGTCTATGTGTATGGATATCTGTGTGTATATGTGGTGTGTGTCTATGTGTATGTATATCTGTGTGTATATGTGGTGTGTGTCTATGTGTATGGATATCTGTGTGTATGTGTTGTGGTGTGTGTCTATGTGTATGGATATCTGTGTGTATGTGTGGTGTGTGTCTATGTGTATGGATATCTGTGTGTATGTGTGGTGTGTGTCTATGTGTATGGATATCTGTGTGTATGTGTGGTGTGTGTCTATGGGTATGGATATCTGTGTGTATGTGTTGTGGTGTGTGTCTATGTGTATGTATACCTGTGTGTATGTGTGGTGTGTGTCTATGCGTATGGATACCTGTGTGTATGTGTGGTGTGTGTCTATGAGTATGGATATCTGTGTGTATATGTGGTGTGTGTCTATGTGTATGGATATCTGTGTGTATGTGTGGTGTGTGTCTATGCGTATGGATATCTGTGTGTATGTGTGGTGTGTGTCTATGTGTATGGATATCTGTGTGTATGTGTGGTGTGTGTCTATGTGTATGGATATCTGTGTGTATGTGTGGTGTGTGTCTATGTGTATGGATATCTGTGTGTATGTGTGGTGTGTGTCTATGTGTATGGATATCTGTGTGTATGTGTGGTGTGTGTCTATGTGTATGTATATCTGTGTGTATGTGTGGTGTGTGTCCATGTGTATGTATATCTGTGTGTATATGTGGTGTGTGTCTATGCGTATGGATATCTGTGTGTATGTGTGGTGTGTGTCTATGTGTATGTATACCTGTGTGTATGTGTGGTGTGTGTCTATGTGTATGTATACCTGTGTGTATGTGTGGTGTGTGTCTATGAGTATGTATATCTGTGTGTATGTGTGGTGTGTGTCTATGCGTATGGATATCTGTGTGTATATGTGGTGTGTGTCTATGCGTATGGATATCTGTGTGTATGTGTGGTGTGTGTCTATGTGTATGTATACCTGTGTGTATGTGTGGTGTGTGTCTATGAGTATGTATATCTGTGTGTATATGTGGTGTGTGTCTATGTGTATGGATATCTGTGTGTATGTGTGGTGTGTGTCTATGTGTATGTATACCTGTGTGTATGTGTGGTGTGTGTATGTGTATGTATACCTGTGTGTATGTGTGGTGTGTGTCTATGAGTATGTATATCTGTGTGTATATGTGGTGTGTGTCTATGTGTATGGATATCTGTGTGTATGTGTTGTGGTGTGTGTCTATGTGTATGGATATCTGTGTGTATGTGTGGTGTGTGTCTATGTGTATGTATACCTGTGTGTATGTGTGGTGTGTGTCTATGAGTATGGGTATCTGTGTGTATATGTGGTGTGTGTCAATGTGTATGGATATCTGTGTGTATGTGTTGTGGTGTGTGTCTATGTGTATGTATATCTGTGTGTATATGTGGTGTGTGTCTATGTGTATGGATATCTGTGTGTATATGTTGTGGTGTGTGTCTATGTGTATGGATATCTGTGTGTATGTGTGGTGTGTGTCTATGAGTATGGGTATCTGTGTGGATATGTGGTGTGTGTCTATGTGTATGGATATCTGTGTGTATGTGTTGTGGTGTGTGTCTATGTGTATGTATATCTGTGTGTATATGTGGTGTGTGTCTATGTGTATGGATATCTGTGTGTATATGTTGTGGTGTGTGTCTATGTGTATGGATATCTGTGTGTATGTGTGGTGTGTGTCTATGTGTATGTATACCTGTGTGTATGTGTGGTGTGTGTCCATGAGTATGGGTATCTGTGTGTATGTGTGGTGTGTGTCAATGTGTATGGATATCTGTGTGTATGTGTGGTGTGTGTCTATGTGTATGGATATCTGTGTGTATGTGTGGTGTGTGTCTATGTGTATGTATATCTGTGTGTATGTGTTGTGGTATGTTTCTATGTGTATGGATATCTGTGTGTATGTGTGGTGTGTGTCTATGTGTATGGATATCTGTGTGTATGTGTGGTGTGTGTCTATGTGTATGTATATCTGTGTGTATGTGTTGTGGTATGTTTCTATGTGTATGGATATCTGTGTGTATGTGTGGTGTGTGTCTATGTGTATGGATATCTGTGTGTATGTGGGGTGTGTGTCTATGTGTATGGATATCTGTGTGTATGTGTTGTGGTATGTGTCTATGTGTATGGATATCTGTGTGTATGTGTTGTGGTATGTGTCTATGTGTATGGATATCTGTGTGTATATGTGGTGTGTGTCTATGTGTATGTATATCTGTGTGTATATGTGGTGTGTGTCTATGTGTATGGATATCTGTGTGTATGTGTTGTGGTGTGTGTCTATGTGTATGGATATCTGTGTGTATGTGTGGTGTGTGTCTATGTGTATGGATATCTGTGTGTATGTGTGGTGTGTGTCTATGTGTATGTATATCTGTGTGTATGTGTTGTGGTATGTTTCTATGTGTATGGATATCTGTGTGTATGTGTGGTGTGTGTCTATGTGTATGGATATCTGTGTGTATGTGTTGTGGTATGTGTCTATGTGTATGGATATCTGTGTGTATGTGTTGTGGTATGTGTCTATGTGTATGGATATCTGTGTGTATGTGTTGTGGTATGTGTCTATGTGTATGGATATCTGTGTGTATATGTGGTGTGTGTCTATGTGTATGTATATCTGTGTGTATGGGTGGTGTGTGTCTATGTGTATGGATATCTGTGTGTATGTGTGGTGTGTGTCTATGTGTATGTATATCTGTGTGTATGTGTGGTGTGTGTCTATGTGTATGGATATCTGTGTGTATGTGTTGTGGTGTGTGTCTATGTGTATGGATATCTGTGTGTATGTGTTGTGGTGTGTGTCTATGTGTATGGATATCTGTGTGTGTGTGTGTGTGTGTGTGTGTGGTGTCCACGTGCGTTGATGTGTATGCAGGTCTGTGTTCATATGTGGTGTGCGTGCATGTGTGTTTGTGTGGATGCATACCTCTGTGTGTACTTGTGGTATGTGTATGTGTGTGTGTCCACAAACACATGCACACGTGCTCAACTAGGTTTACGCAGACAATCTGCCCATGATTGTGTGTTCACATGTGTGTGTACACTCACGGCCACACGTACACACACACAGACACACACACACACACACACAGACACACACACACACACACACACGGCACAGCTCCCCTATGACCAGGAGCAAATAGGCCAGTCCGGACTGCAGGGGTCTTCGGCTGGGGTCGGCGTGGATTGCTTCCTCTTCCTCCCCCCTCCTTCTCCCCCTCCTCTCCCCTCTGGTCCTCCCCCTCCTCCCCGCTCTCTTCCTCGTCCCCTCCCCGTCAGCTGGTGGGCAGAGCACTGGACGGCAGTGTAAGCGGATTGAGAGGCGGGGTGGAGGAGGCGGAAGCGGGGCTGTGGCATTACACTGTGAAGGAAGGAACACTGCAGCCCGGGTTCTCTCCAGGGTCCATCCACCAGGACAGGAATGGAGGCCTTGGGACATGCGCTGAGAGCCTGGAGGCTGACGGACCCTCCGCAGGCCTGGGCGGCCGCACAACCCCAGCAGACGTCCCCGACGACAGCGCTGGGAGTCACAGGGCCGGCGCCAGGGCTCGGGCCTGCCAGCCCAGCTCCTCAGGAGCCTGAGGTCTGAGGATCGCGGTTCTAAGCCAGCCTGGGAAAGCAAAGTCTATGAGACTCTCATCTCCAAGGAACCACTCGGAAAAAAAAGACAGGAGTGGCGCTGTGACTCAGGTGGTAGAGCACCACCCTTGAGTTAAAAAAATAAAAATAAAAACGAAGCCTAAGGACAGCAACCGGGCCTTGAGTTCAAACCCCAGGACTGGCAAAAATGAACTAGAAAAATAACAAGAACTTCCCAATTATCACCTCTACCTCCTTCCCAAGTCCAGAGGACTGACAGCTGTCAATCACAGAGGACGACAGCGGAGGTAGAGACAGGCCAACTGCCCCTAGGCCTTTAGCTCCATGCCTGGAGTTCACTGATTTCCGACAGCCAGGCCCACTGGACGTGCAGGGTCGGGAGTCGGGGCGGGCGTCTCCTTTCCACAGAGAGCCCGGGTCATTCCTGGTTTCCCCTCGGTCCCCATGAGAAAGCAGAGTACCCGGCCCCGTGAAGGAAGCTCAAGCCTGACCTGGGAGGGAGAGGGGAGCAGAAGCCCAGGGCAAGGTGCTGCCAGACAGGCTGGGCCAGGCGGAATGGTGCCAGCTTCTGTCGTCAGCCCTGGGTCCCCGGACACCCAGGAGGCCATCCTGCTTGGGGGTGAGAAGGAGATGCACTAGCTACCTGCTTTGGGGGATTGCGGGGCTCTGCCAGCCACAGACACGCCCTCCAAGCCGCCCCGTTCACCTTCCACTGGGTCTGAGACAGGGCAAGGGAGATTCCCCCTGGACGTTCAGGGCTGCGTCTGCCTCCTCCGCTGCCATGGAAGAAGTCTCCCATTTTAGCTGGGAGACCCTCCTGCCGCCTTCTGCTCTTGCAGAAGGAAGGAAGGAAGGAAGGAAGGAAGGAAGGAAGGAAGGAAGGAAGGAAGGAAGGAAGGAAGGAAGGAAGGACAGGGACAGAAGTGTGGCCTAGTGGTAGAGTGCTTGCCTAGCATGCAGGAAGCCCTGAGTTCGATTCCAAGATACCACAGACACGGGAAAAGCCAGAAGTGGTGCTGAACTCAAGTGGTAGAGCTCTAGCCTTGAAAAAGTCCAAGGACAGTGCCCAGGCCCTGAGTTCAAGCCCAGGACTGACCAAAAAATATTTTATCTTTTACAAAAGGAGAGACCAAACAGCGTTCACAGCTCTTCCAAGCCCTGCACTGCCCACAAACAAGATCACAGGGCAGAAAATGATTTCTGAGACAGCCACTCGCCCAGAGTTCACCGAATGCAAAGCTCTTTCCATCTGCGAGGCTAACTTAATCCTTTTATATCATTATTATTATTATTATTATTATTATTATTATTATTAACAGTCTATGGTGGAGACTCATCTCCACCCCATTTGTCTTGCAGCACAAGTGAAATCCGATTCTCCCAGAGCGGGGAGGGGAGACTGGGATACCTGCCCTCCCCTCCCAGCTGCTCTCCCTATCCCCCCATCCCCCCCTCCCCGAGCCTGAGTGCAGCCAGGCCAAGGCCCGTCCCTGGGAGGCACCAGTTCTAGGCTGCTTCTCAAACGCCCAGGCTGACCACCTTGATTTCATTCTCCCACCAGAATGAATATCAAGATGGCAAATGAGACACAGGAGCCGTGGCTCCCGCCTGTCATCCCAGCTCTTCAGGAGACTGAGATCTAAGGATTGTGGTTCGAAGCCAGCCCGGGCAGGAAAGTCCATGAGCCTCTTATCACCACCCATGAACCACTGAAAAGCTACAGGCAGAGCTGTGGCTTAAGTAGTAGAGCACTGGCCTTGAGTGGAAAAGCTCAGGGACAGCACCCAGGCCCTGAGTGCAAGCCACCGGGGACTGGCTGGCGCACACACACACACACACACACACACACACACACACACACACGTGCGCTGAGATGGTGGGGAGAAGGGAAAAGGACACCCAGGAAATCACGAAACACACCCATCCAGGAAGATGTGAAGCCCAAGGGGTCCTTCGCCGTTCAGGGGATGGTCAGGTAAACTGAGGCAGCTATACAAACGGCCCGCCCCTTGGAAATAACGAGCGAGGCCGACAGGGCATGCAGAGCCCAAAGGGGTCTGAAAATGATATTGCTGAGAAATAAGAAACTGAGTGAACTCCAGAAAAGCTACAGAATACAGAAGGCTTCACGCCACTTGGAACTCCTGACAGCGTACAGCGCGTTCTGTATGTAAATCACAAACCCATGCTGTACAAAAGCAGGGGGGAAAATCCACCAGGCTCCCTCAGGAAGCCAAGGAGCCACAGAGGGACACACGTCATGTGCTATCCAACATTCGAGAATAAAAGATGGTAGGTATTTGGGGTGGGGGGGAAAAGGGGGACACAAGGAAACATGAATGGAGCACAGATTTAGGTTCCCCAACTCGTTGCTGGGCTGAGGAAGATTACAGAGAGCGTGGGGTATGTGGAACTGTCTGTACTGCCTCCCAGGTTACTGTACAATCAAAGATCGTTCTCAACAATGAGAGTTTATTTTCTTTTTCCTTAAAGGAAAAAAAAAACTGCGTGCAGCAAATCAGCATTCTCCATTCTCCACGGGCTTAGGAGGGTGTTCGAAAGAAGGCCTGGAGCAGAGAGTGGGCAGCTGAGAAGGGGAAGAGAGAGGCGGATAGGAACGACAGGTTTTGCCTGCCACAATGAACCAGAGGCAGAGGGTTGCAATTAACTGGGCTGTGCCCCTGAAAACAGCCAGGCACCGGCGTGCATGCCTGTAATCCTAGCTACTCAGGAGGCTGAGAAGAGAGGAGAGAAGAATGCCAGGGAGGGGCGAGCACACAGTGTCCTGTCCACAAAGCTGTCACAGAGCGTTCTGTCCACAAAGGTTCGTCTGATCCTCAGGAAGAAAAGCTGGAGACAGGAGGAGAGTTGGGGTGAGGGGTTTTGGACACTGGCTTATTCAGGTTGTATCTCATCGAACGCCAGTCAGTCCCAAGGGCTAGCTCTGAGCCCTCCTGTTTCAAAATCAAAGCCGGGGGCATCTAATCTCCCCTGATACAAAGATACAGCATCGGGTGGCAGAAAAGATGGACAGAGATGTGGATGAAAGGAAAGACGGTCAAAGGCCTTCACTGTTCACCCCAGTGGTGGATGTGGGGTTTGTTGGTATAAATATATCCCACGTGCTACCTGGAACAAACTCAGGCTTGAAGGTTCAGCCACGCCCTTGCATCGGTGGTTCAAGCCCTGTCATCCCAGCTACTCAAGTTATCTGAGGATCGCGGTTCAAAGCCAGCCCAGGAAGGGAAGTCCGTGAGACTCCATCTCCCACCAGAAAACCACAAGTGTCACTGGGGCTCAAGTGGTAGAGCACTAAGCCTGGAGCTGAAGAGCTCAGGGACAGGGTTCAGGCCTGGAGTTCAAGCCCCACAACCAACAAACATAAAAAAATCATCATCATCATCACAGTCATAATCGTAAAGCCACGCCCACAGCTGCAGCCACTCTGCACACAGAGGGCTGAGAGGATCACAGGCTGATGCTAGACAAGGCAAAATAAAAGTTCACGAAAGGGCTGGCGGCACCTGTGTGTGAACCCAACGGCAAGAAGTGAATGCACAGGAGATTCACAGCCCAGGCCAACCCAGGCCAAAGGCAAGACCTTAATTAAATAATAATTACCCAAAAAAACAAAAAAAGCTAAAGGACTGGTTGGAGTAATAAGAGTGCCTGGCTAGCAAACACAGGGCCCAGAGTTCCAATTCCATTACAGGAAAAGAAACACACACACACACACACACACACACACACACACACACACTAAATCCATCCTATTTCTTCACATAGTAGTGCCAGTGGCAGGCTATTGGGGATGGAAAGGGGAATGGAATCAGGGATGAGGGACAGAGGGACAGGAAGGAGGGTGTTTTATGGGATTGGCCATATCTAATAGCAGCTCAGTTTGGAGCAGAGACCAAAGGTGAGGAAACGAGCGAGCCATCTGGGGAACAGCAGCTGGGGCGAGGGAACCTGACAGCCCCAGCACCACTGAGATAAGAATGGCAGCCAGAAATACAGAGTGAGAAGGGTTCAGGGGAAATGGCAAAGACAAGTCAAGGAATGTGGCTGGGTGGCTGGCTGGGTGGATGGATGGATGGATGGATGGATGGAAAATAATTAGATGATGGATGGATGAATGGTTGGATGGGTGGATGGATGGAAGATAAATAGATGATGGATGGATGGATGGAAGGATGGATGGATGGATGGTTGGATGGATGGTTGGATGATGGATGGATGGAAGATAGATGATGGATGGAAGGATGGATGGATGGATGGATGGATGGATGGAAAGTAATTAGATGATGGATGGATGAATGGTTTGATGGGTGGATGGATGGAGGATAAATAGATGATGGATGGAAGGATGGCTGGATGGATGGATAGAAGATAAATAGATGATGGATGGAAGGATGGATGGATGGTAGATAAATAGATGATGGATGGATGGATGGAAGGATGGATGGAAGGATGGATGGATGGATGAATGGAAGGATGGCTGGATGGATGGATGGAAGATAAATAGATGATGGATGGAAGGATGGATGGATGGATGGATGGTAGATAAATAGATGATGGATGGATGGATGGATGGATGGATGGTAGATAAATAGATGATGGATGGATGGATGGAAGGATGGATGGATGGATGGATGGTAGATAAATAGATGATGGATGGAAGGATGGATGGATGGATGGATGGTAGATAAATAGATGATGGATGGATGGATAGATGGATGGATGGATGGACAGATGGATGGATGAATGGAAGGATGGCTGGATGGATGGATGGAAGATAAATAGATGATGGATGGAAGGATGGATGGATGGATGGTAGATAAATAGATGATGGATGGATGGACAGATGGATGGGTGGATGGATGGATGGAAGATAAATAGATGATGGATGGAGGGATGGATGGATGGATGGATGAACAGATGGGTGGATAGATGATGAATAGATGAGCAGATGGATGGATTGATAATGGATGGACAGACAGGTGGACGGATGGACGATAGAGGAATTAGTGAATGAATGGATGATGGATGGATAGATGGGAGGATAGATTCGTGATGGACAGGTAGATGGAAGGATGCATGGATGGCTCGGTCGGTAAGTGGATAAATGGATGAATGCATGCATGGATGGATGAGTGGATGGATGAAAGGATGAATGGAAGGATGGATGAATAGGTGGAGAGGTGAGTGAATGTATGAATGATAGGTGGTGGATGGATGGATGAGTGGATGGATGAATGGGATGGATAGATGGATGGGTGGCTGGATGGATGGATTATGGGTAACGGGTGGCGGATGGATGGATAATGGTAACGGATGGATGGATGGATAATGGTAACGGATGGGTGGATGGATGGATGGATGGATGGATAATGGTAACGGATGGATGGATGGATGGATGGATGGATAATGGTAACGGATGGATGGATGGATAATGGTAATGGATGGGTGGATGGATGGATGGATGGATGGATAATGGTAACGGATGGATGGATGGATGGATGGATGGATGGATGGATGGATGGATGGATAATGGTAACGGATGGATGGATGGATGGATGGATGGATGGATAATGGTAACGGATGGATGGATGGATGGATGGATGGATAATGGTAACGGATGGATGGATGGGTGGGTGGACATGTGAACAAATGGCTTCCCTGCTGCTTCTGTTTATCATAGATGAGTCTAACTCTTCCTTGTAAGTTGATAAAATCTGTCTGAATGGAAGTTCCATTCCATTCCCCAGAATGTCCCAAATCTCCTCCTTTAGAGACCCGGACGCTCCTTAGTGTCCCCACAGGGAAAGTGAGGTCCAAAGTTCAACGAGCAACCCAGATCTTTCCTCGGAACCATGGGAGAGCGGTCGTGGGAGGGGGTTGTGGGAGGGGGCTCGGGCCTCCCTCCAGCCAGCCTCACCTCCACATCCTTCTCCAGCTCCAGTCCCGCCGCCACCAAGTTGTGCTCAAACTCTTCCCGCTGCTCCCTCCTCTGCTCCTCCAGCGCGTCCAGGGGCCCCAGCTCAATGTCTCCAGCCTGGCGCTCCTTGCCCGTCTCCCCGTTGGAGATGAGGGCCAGCGAGTGGCCGGGGGAGCCGTGGCCCGCGTGGGCCCCGCGTTTACGGTAGTGGTAGGCCAGCACGTAGTCCACCTTCCTCTGGTTGTCGTGGAAGTGCATGCGGCTCGGGCGGGCCTCGGACGACGCCGGCTCGTTGGCATCCAGGTAGTTGTTGATGACCTGCAGACAGAGGAAGACATAGCGGTGAGGACCCATGAGCAGAGTGGAGGACGGAGGAGGAGGAGGAGGAGGAGGAGGAGGAGGAGGAGGAGGAGGAGGCCACCCCTGGGCTCAGAGCCCTGAGAGTGGTCTGGGTAGCTGGTCCCAGGGCCCCACTGGTCCAGACAGAGGACCATAAGCCTCAAGTCACCTGTCACACTCATCCTGCACACATCTCCACCTGGGTGTCCATCTGAACCACACACACACAAGCACACATGCACACACACACACACACACACACACACACACACACACACACACAGAATACTCACTGGCAGGTTCTCCGGATCCATTAGAACAGAAGTCAGTGTGCAGCCCGCCCCCCCCACCCGTGGCAGTCTCTCAGCCCTTCAGCCCCTCACAGCCCCACATGCTCCTCCCCTCTCCAGCCCCAGGTGAGGATCTGACACTGGTGGTGCTGAGGACACAGCCCCCTGCCCCTTCCACGCCAGAGTGTGGAGCTGGAAAGGCAGAGGAGGAAGGAAAGAGGGAGGGAGGGGAGGAGGGAGGGAGGGAGGGCAGGGACCTGCCTCCCTCCCTCTGGGTGCTTCCCTGTTTATAGGGCTGGTTTGATTCCCAGCTGCCTCTGCCACCACCTGCTAAGTCACCGGGGCAACCGGATGAGATGCCAGGCACAGGGGAGAGGGCTCAGAGCCTCCCTGGCATTGAGAAAGAGACTCAGGGAGTCTGTGAAGACCAACAGGTAGGCTTGCCCTGCTGGGGCAGGCTCTTCATTTCCTGGGCCCCTCCTCGGACCAGGAGAAACTGGGTGTGACTTGAGAAGGGCAAAGAGGAAAGAGAGAGCTGTTCACACACTCACAAAAGAGCTGCACGCGCGCACACACACACACAGTCCCCCTCTGGAGGGCCCCCCAGAGTCCAGCTCTCTCGGGGTTTCCTCCCAGGCCATTGTACCTCTCCCCATACTTACAGAACTGCCACCACGGCCCTCGTCTCGCATGGACTCCAGGCCTGGGGAGTGGCTGGAAGAGCCCCGGGCCCCGGGAACTGGCACCTTGAGATACTGCTGTGTATGTCTGAACCCCTGAACCGTCCGGGGACTGAGCCGGCGTGGAGAACCAGGGAGCAGAGGGATATCTAAGAGAGAGACAGAGAGAGAGAGAACAACTTCAGTTTGTGAAGGAACTTGAGATACAGAGAAACTGAGGCACAGAGAGGCCCCCCCCTTCATTGTCCCAAGAAAATGGCCCATTTCCTTGCAGCATGAGCCAAGTTCCGATTAGCCACGGCAGAGTAAAAGGAAGACACACACACACACACACACACACACACACAGCCCTAATGAAACCGTCATTCCCCCACCCCACCCCACCCCAATGAATCTGACAGCTCACTCTGTCCTCACAGCCACTCAGGAGGCCGAGAACTAAAGGTCAAGGTTCTAAGCCAGGCCAGGCAGGAAAGTTCTGTGAGACTCTTCTCTCCAATAAACCAGCCAAAAGCCAGAAGTGGGGCTATGGTTCAAAGTGGTAGAGTGCTCTAGCCTTGAGAGAAAGAGCTTATGGGCAGTGCCCAGGCCCAGAGTTCAAGCCCCAAGACCAATAAAACAATTAAATAAAATGAATGAATAAATACGGGGGTTAAAAAAATCACAGTAATTGTTCCTTTTGGTTTTTTTTTTCAACAGAAACTCTTAAAAAGACAAGGTGATCATGCAGTGATAGAATTCCAAGCCCCCTAATAAACGGTGACCCTAAATTATCACCCCTAGCCAAATTGTCCTTTAGAACTAAAGGACTCTTATCTCCAAGGGGCAGGACGGTAGCCTTGAGCTAAAGAGCTCAGGGCCAGGGCCAGAGTTCAAGTCCACGACCAACCAAAAAATAAATAAATAAAATCTGTGAGAACCCATCCCCAATTCGCCAGGAAAAAAAAAAACAAAACACCAGACTGAAGACATGATTCAAATGGTAGAGCGCCAGCTATCCATACTGGAGAAGATTCCAGGGAGAAAGAGCCTGCAGGCCTGGCTTATTCCCAATCACTGACCTCTCCAAAATGGCCACCTCTTGGGCTTGAGTTTCCTTGCTAGGCTGAGTCCCAGAGGATGGCCAGCTACGGGGGGAAGTGGGGCAAGAGGACACAGAAAGGGCTTCTCTGGGATGCAGAAAACCAACCTTCCTTCCTCCCGCCATCTTCCTACGTTCCCTCCCTTCCTCCCTCCCTCCTTCCTTCCTACCTTCCTTCCTCCCTCTCTTCTTCCTCTTTCTTCTTTCCTATTCTTTTCTTTTGGTGTCAGTACTGGGGTTTGAACTCAGGGCCCCACACTCTGGTGTGGCTTCTTGGCTCAAGGCTGGCCCTCTATCAGTTCACCAAATCCATGACCTTTCCTGGCTGGGCTGGCTCAAACTTCAACCCTCAGATGTCAGCCTCCAGAGATTTCTAGGTGCCAGTCACCGGCACGGAGCCCCAGCTCTCCCTTTTTAATCAATTTAGTGCCAAAAGAAACACAACTTCATGAATCCTTTCTGACTTCATTCTCTTCTGCATGCTCTCTCTCTCTCCCTCCCTCTCTCTCCCTCTCCTCCTCCCCTCCATCCCTCCACCCAGCCCCATCCTAGAGCTTGAACTCAGTGCCTGAGCTTTATATATATATATTTTTTTTTCGCTCAGGGCTAGCTCTCTGCCACTTGAGCTACAGCTCCACTTTGGGCTTTTTGCTAGTTCATTTTACATAAGAGTCTCATGGACTTTCCTGCCCTGGCTGGCTTTGAACCCCCATCCTGTGTCACTGAGGCCTTACCATACAGCTCACTTTTAACCCAAAAAGAAAAACAACACAGGGTAAAAGGAGACAAAGAGTGGGAAAAAAAAACCAGCTTGGAAAACCCTCCTCTCTTTAAAAGGACCGTCTACCCCTAACATTTGATAATCAGCAAGATCCTAGAAGTCAGACATGAGAATAACAAATTCACTCCAGGAAGTGTTTCATTCACCGACCACACACACACACACACACACACACACACACACACACACCTTTCAAATCAAGCGTGGGGTGAGTTACCCAAATAAAACGTGTTCTTTGCTTTATCCACCCTACTCTGTGATCTGGAGCATGGCTAATGAGCGTGTAAGGGCCTCTTTCCTGGTGTCTGTAATGGCTCCCGTCACTCAGCGGTGATCACTGCCCTGTCTCCGGATCACTAGCTTTCTTCTTCATTCACGTGAGCGAGCACGATCATGAGCCAGTGAGAAAAATAGCATCTTTCCCCTGCTCTTCCCACGGGTTTGTTCCTTTGGCTAATCACTGCCCCCTAATTGGCAGGTTTCCTCAGAGTCCTCCATCACTCTCAAGTGTAGCTGTGTGTGTGCGCGCGTGCGTGTGTGTACTTGAACTCAGGATCTCATCCTTTGGTGTGGCCTCTTGGCTCGAGACTAGTGCTCTATCCATTAACCAAATTGAAGGCAAGAATTTCAAGGCTTTTCCCCACCATGCTGCGACTGAGCTGGCTTCAAACCTTAAGCCTCAGATCTCAGCCTCTTGAGATTACACCTGCACGCACACACACACACACACACACACACACACACACACACACCCTCCGGATTATATATCCTTCTCTGACCACCTTTCCCCTCAAGTGTAACCAGGCTTCTGGTCACTCGCTTTTGCCCATCTCTCTGACAGTGAACTTTTCCAAAATGAACCGCTGGGCATGAGGTTAAAACCCAGAATTGATCTAATCTCCATTTTCCCGCTTGATTCTGAGGCCTTCCCATCTGGGTAAGATGCAAGGGATTGTGAAGAATCCCAGGCGGGGACAGACATGATCCTGAGAATCTTATAAAAACATACCACATACATCCACACATACAGATATACATACATCCGTTTATTTATCTGTGCTAGAGCTTATGGTCCTAGAGCTTGAACTCAGGACCTGGGCACTGTCGCTGTGTTTTCTGTTTTGTTTTGTTTTGCTCAAGGCTGGCGCTCTACCACTTGAGCCACAGCTCCATGTCTGGCTTTTCCAGTGGGTCCTTGGCAGTAAGAGTGGCAGGGGCTTTCCTGCCCAAATTGCGATTCCAACTCAATGTTCAAATCTCAGCCTCCTCAGG
Organism: Megascapheus bottae; assembly: GCA_024803745.1. Classification (NCBI taxonomy): domain Eukaryota; kingdom Metazoa; phylum Chordata; class Mammalia; order Rodentia; family Geomyidae; genus Megascapheus; species Megascapheus bottae. The sequence goes on along the minus strand of JANJXV010000040.1, from coordinate 1,171,058 downwards.
AGACTGGATTACAGACTTGAGGCACCAGTGCCCAGCTTGAGAGCTGAATGTAGGGGAGTGGGGAGGAGAGCAGACTAAGGGAGAAGGAAAGGAAGAAAGGAAAGGAGAGAGGACAAGGGAAGGGAGGGGTGGAGGGAAGTGGGGGGAGTTGTGGGGAAAGGAGGGAGAGAGGAAGGGGAAACGGAAGAGGAGGAAGAGAGGGAGGGAGGAGAGGGCTGAGGAGAGGGAGGACAGAAAGGGAGAGAGGGAGGAAAGAGAGAGAAAAGGAAAGAGGAGAAAGAGGGAGAGGAGGAAAGACAAAGAAGTAAGGGAGGCTATAGACATAATGTTTTATTGCATAGATTAATATTTATCTGTGACATAGAAACCGCCAGCCTGATTTTAATTATGTTCTAAAATCTAAGTGCCAGTGATCGTATATAGACATTCCCTTCTTGAATACTTGTTCGTTAAACACGTCATTTGAAATACGATGCAAAAATCAATGTTAACTAATTCTTTAGATTAAAAAAAAGAAAAAAAGAGGAAAGGGAGGGAGAAAGGAAGGAGATGGAGAGGAAGGGAGGGAGGGAGGGAGGGAGGGAAGGAGGGAGAAAGTAGGAAAGAGGGAGGAAGGGAGGGAGGGAAGGAGGAAGGGAGACCCGTTGAATATCAGAGGCTGATTCTGCTTCCTGCCTCTCCAGATAAGGCTTCTCTGTCCTGGCACAGAGCCTGAGTTCACTGGGGTGCACAGACTGTTGCAGCCTCCCCTGATTTTCTGGGGGGGCTCTGGCTTTCAGGTGGGACTCTGAAGGGGCCAGGGGGCCAGATGAACCCTGCCCAGCAGGTCCTGCCCCTGGTTGGGGAAGGGAACCAGAGCCAGGGCCCAGCCCTGCAGCCCTGCAGTCCAGAGGGCAGAAGCTTCCAGAAACTCCCCCAGCTACCAAATGAACAGTGCAGACCAAGACCCAGGAGGAGAGGAGACCCCAGATGCCTCAGGCCCTGCAGTCAGGTCCCAAGGACAAAATACAGGGGGATAGAAGGACCAGGAGTGTGTGTGCATACACACACACACACACACACACACACACACACACACGTCTAAGGCCCTCCCTGCACCCACAGCTCGACTATGGGGTGAGATCTACCAGCCTTGGCAAGCCCCGCCTCGCCCAAACACACCTGCCTCCCTCCATGTCACACACAGACACACAGACACACACACACACACACACACACACACACACACACACACACACACATCAGCAAGGACCCAGTGGCTCACACCTGTAATCCCAGCCACTCAGGAGGTTGAAATTTGAGAACTGCAGTTTCATGCCAGCCCAACCAAGCAAGGAAAGTCCATTGAATGACCAAACAAAATGGGGGGGGGGGAGTTGGAGCTGTGGTTCAAGTGGTAGAACGCCAGCCTGGAGTTCAAAAGCTCAGACACAGCCTCCCAGCCCCCCCTCCACAATTCAAACCCCCACCCTCCAAAAAATAATAAAAAAGGCAGACTAAAATGTCATAGGCATTGCGACGGAAGCTTCCCTACCATGGAGGCCTCTGGGGACCACACATCTGGAAAGGTAGTATTTGAACCCGTGTCCAGAGACCAGAGGACTCACCGCAGGGTCTGGGGCCAGCCATGGCACAGCAGCCTCACTGGGACAGCAGGCTGGCAGGTTTGGGGACAGGCTTATGCGCCTTCCCGGCTAATTCCATCAGGGCTCAGCCCGGTCTGCAAGTGCCCGCCCCTGGCCTGCCGCCACCTCCCCTCCCCCAGCCTCCTCCGGCCCTGGCTCTGGCAACCTCGATGGCCCTGGGTGTGGGAGAGCTGGAAACCAGGTGTGATCAGGCTGGGGGGGGGGGGCAGGACCCACTGGATTCACCCAGGAGTGATCACTGGCAATCCTTTACCCCTAAGGCGCCTCTTGACCTGGCTGGGGTGTGAAAACTGGGCCGGATTATCTCAGGAAGCGTCTGTCTGATTCATCTCCAATCCTGCCAGCCAAGCCACCTGCCTGTGGCTCCATGAGTGGAAGCTAGGAGTGGGGGTGGGAGGACCCCTGGCCAGGACACACACACACACACACACCTGTCCCCACTCTGCCCCACCTCCACCTGAACCCACCTTTCTCTAGAGTCAAGCAGCAGACAGGTGGACACAGGACAGGCAGAAGAGAATACTGGGGCGCCCTCCCCCCACACACACACACCAGGGGCTAAGACACTCCTTGACAGCCAAGGGTGCTGTTTGTGACCCCTCCCCCCCACCTTCCAGTGTGGGCTTTCTCTCTCCTAGTGATAGGTTAGGAAGTCGGGGTTGGTGACTGCTCCCCCATATCTTCCAGATTCCCGGAGGATGGGGGATAAGCATTCAAGGCAGAAGGAGCCAAAGGAAGCTGCAAATATTCTGCCCCGCTCCTGGGCCTTAACCTGCCTGTTCTATTACCCAGATGCTTCGAGGGTTCCCTCAAAGGCACTGTTTAACCCCCACAACAATTCTATAAAGGGCAGCCATGGGCCCATTTGATGCATGAAGATAGTAAAAGTCAAACAATGCCGGGCCCGGCTGGCTCACGTCTGTCACTCCAGCTACTCAGGAGGCTGGGGTCTGAGGATCGTGGTTCAGGGCCAGCCCAGGCAGGAGAGTCTGTGAGACCCTTATGTCAAATGAATCACCAAAACAACAAAGCCCAAAGTGGAGGCGTGGCTCAAGTGGCAGAGCACCAGGCTAAGGGCAATGTTGAGGCCCTGAGTTCAAGCCCTGGGACCAGCGCACGCACACACACACACACACACACACACACACACAGAGTGGTTTTCCCAGTGTGGCTTTTTCCTAACAGTGAAAGGGCCTTCAGCCACACACACAGTCAGGACATGGGCCACAGCGCACAGCCAGCTCGCTGCCCAGCTTCTGTGGCCAACGCCCCATGCCCCAGGAATACAGGGCCCCCCTGTCAGAAGGGTGACAGCCAATTCCTCCCCTGTGGATCTAGTTTCCTCCAGAGAGAGACTTTAGAGGCTCCTCAGAGTTGGGGCAGGAGGGATGAGACGGGAGATGACAAGCTCTGAGTTGTTAAGTGGTTATATAAAACTTCTGTCCATTCTGCCTTCCCTCTACCCTGCTAACCTCCCTCACTGTACCTGCTCCGCACACCTTCCGCCATTTTCCTGTCCTGTGGCCTCTCTTCCAGAAGGTTACAGTGACCAAGACTGGGCAAAATCTAAGCACCCAGCCGTCTCTGGTTCTTGCAAGGCTCAGGGGGTGGGTGGAATCTAAAGCCAGGGCACAGTGGGACGACCTGAGCTCTGAACCTGGCCTCTCTGGGCTCATGTCATCTACACGAGTGGGGGAAGGAGTCTAATTCCCCTCCAACCCCATCATTCAGAGTCATGTCTCCCCTGGTTTAAAAACCGGCACCCCAGTTAACCCGAGAACCTCCCCTTTCCTTGAGGGTCCTATCTTCTCTCCCTACCTTGTAGAGGCCCAAACATCTTGCCTGTGTGTGTGTGTGTGTGTGTGTGTGTGTGGACGGGAGTTCCATGAGTGACCAGGGTCCTGGATGTGAGTGGGTGCCTTCCATCCCACCAGGCACCCAGCAGAGCCCCATGCCCCTCTCTGTGACTCGGTTTCCCCATCCTGACCCTGGTGAGCTCAGGTCACTGATTCTCACAGCACCAGTGGCAGAGTGGAGCTGGCTGAAGGAAGACTGGGCAGAGCCCAGGGGGGCTGAGGCTGCTGCCTGCCGGCCCCCTCTCCCTGGTACCCCGAGTCATCAGCGCATGCCCCTCCCAGGGAGGAATGGAGTGAAGTACTGTACTCAGTCATCCCCGCCCATCTGGGGCTTCTGAAAAAGAACCACAGGGGCCCGGAGCTGGGAGTGAACTTGGCCTTTACTGTGGGCATGGGTGGGAGGGGAGGATGCAGGGGGGGGGAGAGGGGGAAGGGAGGGGGCAGGCACACAGGATCCAGAGCTCGGCCTTCACTGTGGACATGGGAGGGGGACAGGCAGGATGCACGGATGGGGAGGGGGGAGGAGGGGGGAGGCACACAGGACCCCGAACTTGGCCTTTACTGTGGACATGGGGGGGACAGGCATGATGCACAGGTGGGGAGGGGGGCGAGCACACAGGACCCCGAGCTGGGCCTTTACTGTGGGCATGGGGGGGGATAGGCAGGATGCACGGGGGGGGGACAGGCAGGATGCACGGGGGGGGACAGGCAGGATGCACGGGGGGGGACAGGCAGGATGCACGGGGGGGACAGGCAGGATGCACGGGGGGGGGACAGGCAGGATGCACGGGGGGGACAGGCAGGATGCACGGGGGGGTGGACAGGCAGGTTGCACGGGGGGGAGGACAGGCAGGATGCACGGGGGGGAGGACAGGCAGGATGCACGGGAGGGGGGACAGACAGGATGCACAGGAGGGGGGACAGACAGGATGCACGGGGGGTGGACAGGCAGGATGCACGGGGGGGGGACAGACAGGATGCACGGGGGGTGGACAGGCAGGATGCACGGGGGGGGACAGACAGGATGCACGGGGGGGTGGACAGGCAGGATGCACGGGGGGGAGGACAGGCAGGATGCACGGGGGGGAGGACAGGCAGGATGCACGGGAGGGGGGACAGACAGGATGCACAGGAGGGGGGACAGACAGGATGCACGGGGGGTGGACAGGCAGGATGCACGGGGGGGGGGACAGGCAGGATGCACGGGTGGGGGGCGGGCGGAGGCCCAGGGCGGCTATGGCGCGCGGGCCCTGCTGCAGGTCCGGGGAGAGCAGCGGCACTGCATGGCGTTGAGGACCGGGTGGAGCACCACCGAGCCGTTGGCGCAGTGCAGGGCCACGGGCACGGGCTCGGTGCGCGCGGGCGAGCAGCACGAGCACTGGTCCTGCACGTCCTCCGTGTCGGTGGAGTACATGGCCTTGCTGGCACACCGGCCCTGCAACACAGACAGTGCGCATGGGCAGCGAGCCTGCGCGGCGGAGACTGCGCCTGCGCAAGGCTGCAGCGCCGCGACTGCGCGTGCCCGAGCCTGCCAGGCAGAGCCGGCCGTCCGGACAGTGCGCAGGCGCGAAGCCATCGGGCTGGGGGAGGCCCTGGGAAGCTGCTGGTCATCTCGTGTCCCCCCACGCCCCGCCCCGTCCACCCTGGGGCAGCACGAACCCCGACTTCTCTGCCTCACTGCCCCTGCTCTTTAAGGGGTGTGCCTGGCCTTCCTTCCCTGGTTAAAGACACTGTCCACAAGTCTAGAATACAGAGCTCTTGGGGAATAAGCGCCACAGGCAGACAAATGCAGCCCTAAAAACGCGTCCAGGACCAGGCGCCCGTCATCCTGACCACTCAGGAGGCTGAGCTCCGAGGACTGTGGTTCGAATCCACTCCAGGCAGGAAAATTCATGAGGCTCTTATTCCTACTTGAGCATGAAAAAAAGAAAAAGGCAGGGAGTGCAGCTGTGGCTCAAGCAGTAGAGCGTCAGCCTTCTGCAGATAAAGCTCAGGGACAGAAGCCAGGCCCCAGGACCAGCACAGCTTGACAGGTGTGTGGATCACGCCTGCAATCCCAGCTACGGAAAGGGTCGGAGTTTGGTTAGCAATCCTAGCTCGGCAGAGAGTACAGACAGGAAGATCACGGCCTGAGGCTGGCCCTTGAAATAGCCTGAAAAATAACAACACCTCAAGCAAACCCAGAGCTCATGTGGCCTGGATGACCTGCCTGGTAAGTACGAGGTCCAGAGTTCAAACCCCAGTATCACAAATAAAACAGAGGACAGATAAATAGATGGGAGATAGACAGGTAGATGGATAGGTATATAGATGGGTAATAGATAAGACTTCCAGTTACTTTTTCCTTGTGAATTTCTAGATCCTTCTGGAATATAACCAAGAGTCACCTCCAAATAAAGGCTCAGTTTCCCCTCCTGCCACAGAGCTCACCTGCCACAGAGCCTCACCTGGCAGTAATGGATGTCCACTTCCTCCCGAGACTTACAGTCTCCCACTTTGATGTACTGCTGCCTGGCTATGATGTCCCTGCAGTCCGCCTCTTCACCTAAAGGACAGGAGAGGGGTAGAGTTTGGGGGACACGGAGGTTCTGGGCCCTCACGCATCTGGAGAGGGGCCTGCTTCACAGCTGACAAGCAGGGAACCCACCAGCTCGGCAGGGAGAGGGAACCCTCCCTGGCTCTCCGCCGTGGCTCCCGGCCCCTCAGATTCCAAGGGTGCCATTACTGCAGGATGTAACTCGCTTAATGCCACCGTGTTAGTTGTAGAAGGAGCCTGAGTGCACTTCGGCCCCGCCATGTACGTGGAGGAGACATGCTTTCACATAATTGTGGACTCTTAAAATATATCCTAATGCTGTAATTGTTCTTGGAAGCTAATAGGCCCCAAAGCAGCCAGCCAAGAAATACATAATAGTAATGCCTGCCTTGGGGTAACCAGAGGCGAGGGCCAGGCCAAAACCCGCATCCGGTGTCAGCATTGGGGTGCAGTCCTAACTGAAGCCCTCTGTGGCAGGCTGGACCCCCTAAGGTTTAACACTTAGCCTAGCATGCCCAAAAGGACTTTTCCATTCCCGGGCACTTCTGCATCTAAGTCCACAACAGGCACACCAGCCTGTTCCTCCCGTGCTCCTTGTGCCCGGCTCCTGGCTTGGCTTCCTCAGGAAGGGGCTTCTGACCACAGAGGCCAGCCCCAGTGCCTTGGTGCTGGTGTTGTCAACAACCGTCTCTGAGCTAGGCACGGTGTCTAGGGAGGAGCTGCCTTTTCTGAGACTCTCCGGGACCACATTCTCAAGTGATTCGGGTAGGGACTGCAGGAAGAAGCTCTGTCTTTCAGAGTGACTCTCCTGGATCTGTGGTTTGGGTACAGCAACTGCAGGAAGCCATGGAGAAGAAAGGGGCAGCCAGCCAGCCCTGGTAGCACATGCCTATAATTAATTCCAGCTTCTCAGGAGGCTGCAATCTGAAGATCGAGGTTCAAAGCAAGGAGACTTTTTTTTTTTTTTGCTATTCCTGGGGCTTGAACTCAGGGCCTTGGCACACTGTCTTTGAGCTTTCTGTAGGCTAGAGCTCTACTACTTGAGCCACAGCACCACTTCTGGCTTTTTCTGTGTATGTGGTACTGAGGGATTGAACCCAGGACTTTGTGCATGCTAGGCAAGCACTCCACCACTAGGCCAAACTCCCAGCCAGCCTGAGACTCTTCTCTCTAATAAACTATCAAAAAAAAAAAAAGGCCAGAGTAGCATTGTGGCTCAAGTGGCTCAAGGCCCTGAGTTCAAGGACCGATTACACACACACACACACACACACACACACACACACACACAGGAGTGAAATAATCTATGTTTTCTCTCTGCTTTCCTACACTAGAAAAACAAACATGAGCCCAGGAGTGCAAAACCAAACAAATAAGTCAAATAGAAACTAAAGGGGGAAAAAATGAAAACCAGGAGAAAAAAAATACTCTGGGCAAATAATTCTATGTTCTGGTGCCGGTGAACGTGAGAATGTGCTAGAAGAACACTCCCTGCTTCTCCCAGCCGGCTGCGGGGAGCCGTTACGAGAGCATCAGCAGTGGCCCAATCACAAGGTCAACCACAAGGTCAAGAGCGACCAAGGATCAGAAAGGGAATGGTGATGTCCCCGGCCTTGTGGGTCTTTCAGAGGCCACCTCGGCTCTCTACACCCACATGGCACGTAGGGAACATGGCACACAGTGGGCATGCCCAGGCCTAGACCGTGGACAGAGAATGGGCGTGCTCAGGGTGGGCTGGCTGGCGGGGGTGGGGAGAGACTCTCTCCTGTGAGACCCACTGACACGCAAAGACGCCATGAGGGGAGAGGCTGCAGGCCTGGTGGTGGGAAGGAGACGAGGGAGGAGGCAGGGAGGAGGCAGGGAAGGAGGCCTTGCAGGCGTCTGAGGGCAGACAGGAGCAGAGGCCACACAGCAACTCACGGGGGAAAGCAGCCGTTCACCACAGGGCTCGATGTAGCCGGCCACGCACAATTACTTGTTATTTAATAACTGTTAAACCGACTCCATGAAATATTTATCATATAAATATATGTGTTGTAGAATATGGTGGTATTAGGTGTTAGAGGAGGAGTGCCTGCTCAGTATCTGTGTTATTTGATCACGATCACGGTGAACCAGCGTGCTCGTGGTTGAGGATTACTCCTGGGGACAACGACTGGTGGTTAACCGTGGGGAAGTAACAATGAATTATCGCGTGACTCACAACTAGGAGTCGTGCCTGGCTGGCTGAGCACGTGGTGACATACTTACAGGTGTCACAGCAGGTGCCTGATATTTTCTTGACTTTCCCCTGAGGAAACAGAGAGACAGGAAAGGTCAGGTGAGCTCCTGGGCCCATCACGGGCCACGGGCACCGCACAGGTGAGTCCACACCCGCCTCGCCGCGCAGGCTCAGTCAACTCTGACTGGCTGTTGCTGCTCTAGTTCTCCTCCTCCTTCTCCTCCTCCTCCTCCTCCTCCTCCTCCTCCTCCTCCTCCGCCTCCGCCTCTTCCTCCTCCTTCTTCTCTTCCAGCTTTTTGGTGGCTGGAGATGACTCTCAGAGACTCTCCTGCCCAGGCTGACTTTGAACCTTGGTCCTCAGCTCTCAGCCTCCTGAGTGGCTGGGATGGCAGGCGGGAGCCCCGGTGCCCGGCCCCCTCCGTTCTCATAGGAAGTCAGAGATCTTCCCTGGGCACGCACCTTGTGGGGGAGGGAGGAGGGACGAGTCCCCTGGAGGCAGAGGCGGGTCTGAGCTGTGGTTACTTACTCCCTCGGCCAGGCATTGGTGCTTGTCGAAGGGTGGGCAGCCAGTGACCTTCCTCTCCCAAATGTACTCCCCGCGCTCGTTGACTTTGCAGAAGTGACTGTCGCAGCCGTCCTGGATGGTCTCGTCACGCTAAGCGGCAGGTGCGGGAGAGGGCAGAGCAGAGACGAAGACTGGGTTACAAAGTGACCTCAAACCAGACTCTCGTTAAAAAAGAAAAAGATAGAAGCCAGCCACGGGGGCTCCCGCCTGCCATCCCAGCTCCTCAGGAGGCTGAGAGCTGAGGATCGAGGTTCAAATCCGTGAGACTCCTAATGCCAATCAACCACCCAAGAGCTGGAAGTAGAGCTGTGACTCCAGCGGTGCAGAGCTAGCTTCGAGTAGAAGAGCTCTGGGCCAGGGCCTAGGCCCTGAGTTCAAGCCCCAAAGAGCAAAAACAGAAACATGTGTGTGACAGGGAGGATAACTACACAAACCCCCACACCAGAGCACAGCCGAGTGGGCGCTCTGCTTCACCGTGCAGTCACTAACGGCTAGTGGGGTCAGGGAAGGAGATGAAGCAGGGTCCCCCACCCCTGGCCGGCCCCTGCAGCCCTCTGGTTCCACCCTGACCGCCTGTCCTGGCCCTGCAGGGTCTCAAGACGAGAAAAGTGGCAAAGATTATCCCAAGATTATAGCACAGGCCTGCGGCCACTGCACACTTGGCAAGGAAGGAAATAACCCAATCGGAGGCGGGCCCCTGGCTTCCGGAAGTCAGCCATCTTGTTTGCATGCCATGAGGAAGAAACAGAGGAGCCATCACAGTCCCCCTCCCCGTCTCCAAGGAGAGACCCCCGGGGAGGAGAGCAGGGGCCTCGGCCTGACCTGCAGTGTCATGACCTGTCCTCCTCGCAGCTGGATGGTGCAGGCTGCTGGCCGACACCGCCCGCAGCAGTCCCCAGGGCCCTTCTCCTCCTGGAAGCCCTGAATCCGGGAGAGATGGGGTGTGGAGGGCACCATTAGCCTTCTAGAACATTCCAGCTGCAGAGGGACTGCCAACTGCTGGCATCCCATCTCCCCTTCCCCTTCTCCATGGTCTTAGAGAACCAACAACCCGCCCCAGCCGACATTCATTCACGCCAGTCCTCCCCCACCACCATACCCCACCCTCCCTCCCTGGAGGCACCCCTCAAATTGTAACAATTCCGTCTATTAACCTGGACCTCTCCCCTCAACTCCACAAGGACAAGATCAGGTGGATCTTCTAGTCAGCTCCACGCTTGTATCAAAAGCTGGAAGTTTTACGTAAGTGTACATCACCTTTACAGTTCTTAATTAAAAAAAAAAAAAGAAGCCAAGCAGTGGTGGCTTGCATCTGGAATCTCAACTACTCAGGAGGCTGAGATCTGAGGATCATGGTTCAAAGCCAGCCCAAGCAGAAAAGTCCCTGAGACTCTCATCTCCAACGAACCACCAAAAGGCCAGAAGTGGTGCCATGGCTCTAAGTGGTATAGTTCTAGTCTTAAGCAGAGAGTGGAAAAAAGCTTGGGGACAGTGCCCAGGTCACAAAGATAGATAACTAGATATAGGTAGACAGACAGACAGACATATGTAGCTACATAGGTAGATACATAGATAAACAGATAGATAATAAATCTAAAATATGTTTTCTTAAATGATGAAACTAGTTTTAGCCTACCACACTACATACAGGTCAGAGCCTACCTTATATGGGAGTAACTCAGAATTTGAACTACTATCACAACATGGCAAAAAAAAAAAAGCCAGATGAAATACTATAAGACACATAAATGCTCCAATCCTGAAAATCGGGGTGTGTTGTAAGGCAATTAGTTACGGGAATGATGTATTGATGGGCAACCAAAACAGAGCCTGACAAGCAGGTGTTGATTAATTCTTAATGTCTTCCATGAATTATACAGATGTGTGGGGGTTTTATTTGTGCCAGTCCTGGGGCTTGAACTCAGGGCCAAAGCATGGCCCCAGAGCTTTCTTGCTCAAGGCTCTTGTTCCACCACTTGAGCCACGTTTTACCTTCTGATTTTTTATGGGGGAATAGTTTAGGGGAGATAAGAGTCTCATAGACTTTCCTACCCCAGGGTCCTCCAAACAGCAATCCTCAGATCTCAGCCTCCTGAGGAGCTAGGATGACGGGACATGAGAAATGTCTTCCTCGAGATGTTTTTAAAAGACCCTAAGCTGTAACTGCGCCATCACTCATGGACCTTTGCAAATAGGATGTTGGTGTGAAAAACACTGGAGCAGAAGGTTGGAAAGGACCGAGATTAAATTCTAACTGCTCAGCACTGCCTCTTGATACCTGGCAAATATCCTCCATAATCAGAAATGCAGGAAGGCTTTGAACGCCCCGGGAGGGCCCCGCTGGGTGGCTCGGGTCTCACGGCCTCTGGGGCGCCCTGGGCCCTTACCTGGGGGCAGGCCTCACAGGTGGTCTTCCTGCAGGACAGCTTGAAGCCCAAAATGTCCCCCGGCTGCCTGGAGCAATGGCAGGTGGTACACACGTCCAGCATGACACTCTGTCCCACCTGGAAGAGGACAGGGTCAGGCCCCGGGGCAGTCCCAGGGTCTCCACCACCACCTCCCGCCAAGCCATCCCCGTCCCTGACGGCTGCTCCTTTCAGCTCAGGTAGGGAGATGGGAAGGGGAAAGACGGTGGCACCAGCCAGGGCCGTGGGACACTGGCACGGCTAAAAATTGCGATCAGCCAGCACTCGTGGTTCATGCTTGGAATCCCAGCTACTCAGGAGGCTGAAATTTGAGGATCCCGGGTTCGAAGCCCCCTGGACAGGAAATCCTACTAGACTCTCATCTCCAATGAACCAGCACAAAAGCCGGAAGTGGTGCTGTGGCTCAAGTGGTAGAGTGCCGGCCTTGAGCAAACCAGCTCAGGGACAGCGCCCAAGCCCTGGGTTCAAGCCCCAGGACTGGCACAGTGGCTTCAGAGTACTTCTGTGTGCACAGAACACATCCCCAACATGCCTGGGGTGGAGCCAGGAGTGAGGGCCAGGCGGGGGAGGGAGGGATCAGGCCCCAGAAGGTCTTACCTGGCCTGGGCCCCCTCGACTTGACCCTGAGTGCCCCCCTTGTCCCTCTGCCCACTGCTGGCTCCAGGGCAAGGTCAGCCACTCACCCCGATGGTGGTGCCATTGAGTACACAGGCTTCCAGGGGCTCTGGGGGGTACAGAGAAGCAGCGAGTGAGGGCAGGCTCACCCTCCCCAGACCGGCCCGAGTGTCCCTCCCGGCCTCCCTACTCTGCCTGCCCATCCTCCTCACTCCCCCCCCCGCATGGCCCTGTGGTCCTCCTGGAGAGCCCTAGTGGCCAAAGTGGGGTCCTGGCACCCCAACTCCTCCCCCAGACTAGGTCAAGGAGTTGGCACTGGTTTACCCCTGGGGGGTGCTGGGAGGGAGGTGAGGAGGCTTGGGTCTGTGACAGACTGGAATTCCCTGGGCACTTTCAGTTCCTGGAGAGGAGGCAGAAGCAGCGGGTGGAAAGAGCTGGGTTTGGTTGTTGTCATTTGCTCTTAGCTGGGTTTGGTTGTCATCGTTTGTTCTTTTGTTTACTGGCGCATCAGGCAGTGACAAATGAAAATACCTTCCTCCACATGAGAGGGCAGCTGTGACTGCCCAGGTGGTCTCCAGAATGAGGTGAGAGGATGAGAGGGCAGCTGTGATTGGATAAGTGGTCTCCAGAATGAGGTGAGCGGATGAGAGGGCAGCTGTGATTGGATAAGTAGTCTCCAGAATGAGGTGAGAGGATGAGAGGGCAGCTGTGATTGGATAAGTGGTCTCCAGAATGAGGTGAGAGGATGAGAGGGCAGCTGTGATTGGATAAGTGGTCTCCAGAATGAGGTGAGAGGATGAGAGGGCAGCTGTGATTGGATAAGTAGTCTCCAGAATGAGGTGAGAGGATGAGAGGGCAGCTGTGATTGGCCAGGTGGTCTCCAGAATGAGGTGAGAGGATGAGAGGGCAGCTGTGATTGGCCAGGTGGTCTCCAGAATAATGAAGAAACCAGGGATAGAACTCCAGCCTTTCTACTCAGTAAAACCTGGGACTCACATGAAGAATGGCAGGAAGCCATCTTTCACCCCCCAGAGCTGGGCATTGGTCCTCTTTTTGTGCTTAAATGCTTTCACATAAATGCGTTAGGATCAGGTGAGAAGTCGGGGGAGAGGAAGGTTCCCGGGGCTTGAACTCTGGGCCTGAGTGTTGTCTCTTAGCTTTGTCACTCAGGGCATGGCATCCCGCCACTTGAGCCCCACCTCTACTTCTGGCTTTTTGCTGGTTCACTGGAGATAAGAGTCTCACCCAGTTTTCTACCCAAGCTGGCTTGGAACTGCGATCCTCAGATCCCAGCCTCCTAAGTAATTAGGGTCACACCTGTGAGCCTCTGGCGCCCAGCTTAGAGGGGAGCATTCTGACCCTGCCTGCCCCCCACCCCATTTCCCTACAGCATTCAGGACCCGGAAGAGAAAGGAGGCTTGATGGCAGGCCCAGGTCCAGCTGGGTGGAGGCCCTGCCGGGAGCATCTTACCACAGTGACAGCTGGGGCAGCAGTCAGAAGTCTCGCAGCTCAACTGGAAGCCCAGAGGGCAGGTGGGGACCTCTAACTGGGGACAGGAGACGTTGCTCTGCTGCACGAAGACTTCTTCGTGCACTCGGACGCACTCATTGATCAGGCAGGGGTTCTCCCAGGCAGCCCAGCGGGCTCCGACCTGCAGAGCAGCAGAGGCGGGCACCGCCTTAGGGAAACCCAGTCACACTCCCTGCAGCCTCAGCCCTGGCTTTGAGCTCAGCCGGAAGAGCCAAGGGCACTCTGGCAGCTGGCAGGGAAAGGCCACAGACCGGAAGTGCCGCCATTTTCCAATCCCAGCCCCCTAGAGCACTGCAGTGTATTCTGGAAGGATCTGAACTGTACATGGCTAGACTTGGCCCTTTCTCAGACCCTGCTCTTCTCCCAGCTAGCTTCTTCTCATTGCTCTCCAGATGAGGAACACAAGAGCTGGACACTGGTGATAGTTCCCTTCACCTCGCGGCCTGGGACTCAGCATTACCAAACCTTTCCCATGCAAGCCACCTGCTGAGGCTCCTTCCCTACCTCTCCCTCACAGCCCCCCGACAGAGCCCCAGCTCAAAGCCACTGCAGGAGGACACCATCTCCGGAGTAAGGCGGGGATTTGAGAGGGGAAGGTCCCACGGGCTGCTATGGGGCAGGGCTGGGTGAGCAGGGCAGGGAGAGGCGCCCCCACCAGGATGGCGTGGCCTCTCATGGGCTCTGCCCCTGGGCTCTGGGGCAGAGGGACAGCATGCTTCTGGATGGGAGGCAGGAAAACTGACAGAATGGGAGAGGCGTTGTACAGGACAGGAAAAACCCACCAGTGGACACCAAGGGGAAATGGAAAGGCGGCTAGAAAACGCAAGGCGTCGTCGGTGGTTATCCCTGGGGTCGACCACAGGCCTGGGTGGGAAGTGGGCCTGCGAGGGGCAGGACTGACAGCCTGGCCTCCTTCTGCTTGCCCTGCTGGAAGGGGACACAGAGAGGCCCACGCGGGGCTCCTCACCTGCCCCTGGAGCGCCCTGCTGAGGGGAAAGGAGGCGATATCCTCACCCCGGCATCAGGACCAAAATCCCCTAGGAGGGAATCCCTGCGCTAGGCCCAATGGTGGATGGGCACCAGGGATCGGAGAGAGCCTTGGCAGGTGGCAGGGGAAGGGATTGGAGGGTGGAGGGGGAGGGCCAGAGCGAACCCATGGAGAGTTCAGAAACGTGGCACGTCAGGCCGGCTGGACCCACAGAGACAGGACAAGGGACTCTGGGGACGGTGATACTGTTTGCTTCTCTGTGTGACACATCTCCATGTCCCTAAGGCCCCCAGGGAGGCTTGGGTGGGAATCCATGTCAAGCCCCCTGGGCACAGAAGGACGTTGGAGGGTAGGTGGCAGGATGGTAGAGGCCAGGCAGAGGAGTGGGCAGCACAAATCCCAGGGAGAGAGGGGGCCCCTCAGGAGGAGTGGGGCGCTGTGGGCGACTCCCCAAATCCACACGGTGGGAACCCAAGAAGGCCTCCCTCAGTCCCCCCGGAGAGGGGGGAGGCAATCGCAGCTGGCATTCAGGCAACACCAAAGGCTGGGCTAATGGCCCCATGGGGAAATCAAGAACCGCAGCTGACCACAACCGGGCCCCTGGGCCTGGAGCCCCAGCCACTGCCACCCCCACCCCCACCCCCGCCACACACGTACACTTTTCCAGGACGTCTGCGCATCTCCCCTCGGTGAGCCGTTCTTCACCTCGCAGGCAGAGGGCAGGCAGCGCCCGCAGCACTCGCCTTCGCGTAGGACATAGGAGAAGCCCTGGAAGGTGGACGGCGGTGTTGAGAGCCTAAAGAGGACTTGGAAACCTTAGCTTTGTCCCCTCCCCTTCTCCCCCTAGCCCTCTCCCTCTCCTCCCCTGCTCTCTGGATGCCCCCAGATGAGCAGCTCTTCTCTACCACGCCTTTCCCACCATGTTCTTCTGCCTCCCCACCGGCCTGCAAGCAAGGCTGGAACCAGCCGTGGACTGAGACCTTTGAAACCGTGAGCCAAGATCAGCGTTTCCTTCTTCTGTGTGGATTCCCACCTGGCTATTACACCATGGCCATGAAAAAAGCCCGGAACACACTAGGCACAGACAGGCCTCTCCTGCTCATTGCGCCACATCTGGCCACCAGTGGACAGTCCACGGCATTGTTTACGAAGTAAAAGGGATAGGTGGAAGTGGAGCGATGGCTCTCAGTGGTAAAGCACTAGCCTTGAGTGACACAGCTCAGGGACAGCGCCCAGGCCGTGAGTTCAAGCCAACAAAAATAAAATAAAAGTAAAAATGACAGGGCTGGGAGTTGGGCCTAGTGGTGGAGTGCTTGCCTAGCATGCACAAAGACCGGGTTCGATTCCTCGGTACCCCACATACATAGCAAAATGCCGAAAGTGGTGCTGAGGCTCAAGAGGTAGAGCTCTAGCCTTGAGAAAGTCCAAGAACAGTGCTCAGGCCCTGAGCTCAAGCCCAGGACTGGCAAAAAAAAAAAAAAGTAAAAATGAGAGATGTAATGTGTGGGTAGGTAGAGGCAATGGAAGAGCTGACAATGACCGACTATAGTTATAACCTGACTTACTAATATTAATAATAATTCCTTTGTACACTTCCTTAATAACAAAATGAGAAATAATTAATAGAAATGATGCATCCTGCTCATAACCTGACTTGTGGAACTGTAGCCTCTTTGTACAACTACTGAATTTTTTTAAAGTGCCGTGAGCGGGTAGCAGAGACCCAGGAAGTGTGGCGGGGAGGCCGGCGTCCTGGGATTCTCTCTGGACCTCCTGGAGGCTCTGCCATCTACACACTGCAAGAGGATCAGGCCATTATCTCAGAAGCCAGGCATCCAGGGCCCAGGAGATTTCACCTTGCAGCTGAGTCCTAAGGCGAGAAGGCCTAGCTGCTGCCCCAGCTCTCAGGGGAGCAGAGGCGCACAGCAAGGCCCACGCTGGGGGAGCCAAGCGCTCCCCAGAGACTGGGATGGAGTTCACACCCTCTCTCCGGGACCTGCTGACATCCCTATCCACGTCACAGGAGCGTGCAGGGTCCCGTGCCAGCGCTTCCTCTGTGGGCATGAGCTACCAGGGGCTGTGGGGCTGTGGATACACCCAGACAACAAAATCTACACCCCTGCCCTGCCGGCCAGACACACGAGACACCGGGGAAGAAATGGAGACGCCAGGGCACCCGGGAGGGAGGGTAACCAACGCCTTGGGGGCCCCGAGGGCCCTTCTCCAGGCCTCTCCGCAGCACCAGGGGTGTTTGTTTCACCATGGATGCACGCTGTGTTGACACGACACATGATTCTCACACGTGATACCCGGTCTCGCAGGCCTCATCAACGTCTGCTCGGAGGCCCCCCCACCCACCTCATCCCTCGATGCCCACCCACACCCGCACCCCACCCATGTGACCCCCCCCCGCCTTTGCACCCTCTCCTTTCTTTCTACTCCCCCAAGCCCTGCAGCATGTGATGTGTCACATCCGGTGGCTATCCAGGATCACCACGCTGGACCATTCGCCAAGAAGAAGTCCTGTAAACTTGTTTGCCTGGACTCCACCTCCCAAGGAAGCCGGGACCACAGGCGTGAGCCACCATGCCCGGATTCATGGAGCTCTTGGCAGAATTTTTAGGAGGTGGGGTTTAAATGGAACTCTGTCTGCCTGTCTGTCTGTCTGCCACTCTCTGTCCCCACCCTCTGCCCCGGCTCACCGGCCGACAGCTGTCCTCACAGGGCTTCTGCGAGCACTGGGCTACCCGCAGGCCCATCACGGCGTCCTCCACGTCGGTGCAGTTGCACAGGTTGCAGCCCTCCTCCCAGAAGTGGCCCACGGGGTACACGGTGCCTCGGTGGACACAGACCTGGAGACACACAGGCTCCCGTGAGCCGACGCTCCAAGCTGGCGCTGGGGTCTGCCTCCTCTTCCCTCCCCGCCCTGAAGATGCCAGCGCTGGCCCGCCCTGCAGGTCCCTCTCGGCCTGGACAGGACACACGGGCTGACTCCGTCCCTCGCGGTGACCCCCAAGAAGAGAAGCTGCGCCTAAGTTCTCAGCCCCAGCAACGCCCTTAGACGGGGGGCTAATCTGGTAGAGCCCTCCCCAGGGCCCCCCATTCCATCCCGAGCCGGGACGGACAGCCGGGTGGGGCGGGTACCTGGTCGGGGAGGCAGGAAGTGGAGATGCAGCCGCAGTCATTGGTGGTGGTGGAGGCGCTGTACCCCAGCGGGCAGATGGCGGTGGCGTTGACGCAGCTGCAGACACACTCATACTCATCGCAGCACCCCGTGTTCTGCAGGGCCGGGCTCCGGTGCGGGGGGCAGGAGGGGGTTGTGGGGATCCTGCACTCCTCCTTCTTGCAGCCTGGGGGGGGGGGGTGACTCCCTCAGCCAGGGCCTCCATGCACCCAGCTGCCACCCAGGGTACAAGCACAACCCCCACCATCCCCCACCACCAGGCGGAGGGTCCCAAGGGAGACAGACAACCTGGGGGACAGGAGGGACAGGAGCGTCACCGCCTCAGAGGGGACGGGGGGAGGGGCGGACACGCCTGGTCAAGTCCTCACTACAGCCCCACCCTGTGCTTATGTTCTAGATGTGGGACTGAATACACAATCCTATGGGGGGGCGGGGATGGCTCAGATGGCAGAGCACCTGCCCATCTGCCTACAGCCAGCACAAAGACCCGAGTTCAAATCCCAGGATCACCCAAAGACTCAATGATGAAGATAAGTGGTGGGAGGAGGGGGGAGGGGCAGGGGAAGGGGGAGGGGGAGGGGGAGATCTGGAAGGTTCCAGACGGCAGTCCCGTGGCGGGCACACACACACACACACACACACACACACACACACACAGGGGCCTTACCACAGACAAAGGCGGGCCTGCACTCGCCGGGGTTGATCAGCATGGGCTGCAGGCCCCGCTCACAGGCAGGCACGGGGGGCACCTCACAGCTCGCCAGGTCACACACTGAGGAAAGAGAGGGTTCACCTGGGACGGGGCTACACCCCAGGGGACCCCGGGGACAACACAGGCCTGCCGCTACAGGCCACGTGAGCTGGGACACGCACCGCACTCGTATTCCGGGCAGCAGTGGCTGGGGCTCTGGCGCAGGTGGGCCACTTCACAGGGGCCACATGTGGGAGCTGGAGGAGAGGGCCACAAAACAGAGAGCTTAGCAACGCTCCAGCCTGCAGGGTTGCAGGGCGGGGGGGGGGGGGAGGGAGTTCAAAGGCCTTGTCCACTGCAAAGCTTCACACGTCCCGTCTGGGAATCCCACAGGGATCCAGACCAGGAGACGGGACAGAGGGGACAGAGGAGTCCCCGAGGCCATGGGACCATGAGCCCAATGCCACGGTGAAACAGGAAGGGGGGGGAAGCCAGGCACAGAGCGGGACCCCTGAACTCAGCCAGGGGAAACGTGCGCTCAGGTCAACAAAATCACTTCTGGGCTGGGTGCCATGGCTCACGCCTGTCATCCCAGCTACTCAGGAGGCTGAGACTGAGGATCACAGCTCAAAGCCAGCCTGGGCAGGAAAGTCCATGAGAGACTCTTATCTCCCATGAACCACCAGAAAACCAGAAAAGGCGCTCTGGCTCAAGTAGTAAAACACCAGCCTTCCGCAGAAGAGCTCAGGCACAGTGCCCAGGACCCGAGTTGAAGCCCCAGGCTGGGTAAACAAACCCGGGATCACCCCCATGAGACCCACGACAGCTCTTCTCCTCCAGGGGAGAACCCTCACCTCTGGCAGTGGGACAAGGCCTGGATGTGCAGTTGACTTCCCGCCCACTGAGGCACACGCAGATCTGACAGGGCTCTTGGGCTGGGACCCAGGTCTCCAGGAACTGAGGGGTGAAAAAAAAAAGAGAGATTCAGTGAGGGTTCAGCATGCCCTGGGGAAACTGAGGCACTGGGCAGCTAAGTAACTTGACCTGGTGGCATATCCTCGCTTTGAACCGTGGCATTCTGGCCCCATGTAACATAACATAGATGATTTGCACAACCAAAGGTAACTGCCCGAGCGTACGAGGGAGCTGAAAGTGTGGATTATCAACACAGTAGAGTATTACCCAGCCATTACGAGGCATGAATCTGAGCCATCACAAGAAGAATGGATAGGAACTGGAGTTCACCACGCTAACTGAAATACCCCAGTCTGGGAAAAGCAAATATGCCACATTCTCAGAATACTCAGCATGTTCAGAATCTAGACCTAAAAGACAATGACAAGGACTTCAAATGGGGCCAGGCGCTGGAGGCTCACATTCCAGCTATTCAGGAGGTCCAGATCTGAGGACTGTGGTTCAAGCCAGCCTGAGCAAGAAAGTCTGTGAGACTCTAATCTCCATGGAACCACCAGAAAACCAAAGTGGTGCTGTAGCTTAAAGTGGTAGAGCACTAGCCTTGAATGAATAAACTCAAGAACAGTGCCCAGGCCTTGAGTTCAAGCCCCACGACATACGAAAAAAAGGGGGGGGGTGGTGCTGGGAGTTTGGCCTATTGGTAGAGTGCTTGCCTAGCACGCACAAAGACCCAGGTTTGATTCCTTGGTCCCACATACGTAGAAAAAAGCTGGAGGTGGTGCTGAGGCTCAAGTGGCAGGCCATTAGCCTTGAGAATAAAGCCCAAGGACAGGGCTCAGGCCCTGAGTTCAAGCCCCAGGACTAGGAAAAAAGAAAGGAAGGAAGGAAGGAAGGAAGGAAGGAAGGAAGGAAGGAAGGAAGAAAGAAAGAAAGAAAAATAGGGGACAGTGTGGGATTAGAGGTGGGCTGGAGAGGGGAGGGTGACAGGGGAGGGTGAGTATGGCCAAAGTGTGTTACAGGCCTGCATGGGAATGATAAAATTAAAAAGTGATAGAGAAATGTCTTTTATCATGTGTACATCGTTTACCAGTTTGATTTGTTTTCCGCAGTGCCAGAGCCTCCCACTTCCTAGGCTGGTGCTTCACTGATGAGCCATGCCTCCAGCCCCACTTTGTCCTGGCTGTTTTCAGGACAGGGTCTCAATTCCCAGCCAGACACATGCCTGAACTACCATCTGCCTACTTTGAGGTTTCCCCATCCTGGGTGGGATTGCAGCCGTGGGACACCTGCACCCCGGCTTCCCTCCGGGGAGGGTGCACTGGCATAAGAGGAAGAGAGAGGCCGGGATGGAAACCAGGGGAGAGAGAGAGAGACTCTGTGTCTTTTCTTTTCCTCTTTTGAAATACAGATCTCTCTCTCTCGAGCATCTAAACTGGAGAATCAATAGTTCTTCAAAGCCCTTCATGAGAAATGTCCTGTCGCAAACCCTGCCCAAGCGAAGGCACCAACCATACCAGTGGCCCCTGGAAAGGCTGAAAGACAAAGCTTCTAAGAAGACCCCCCCACCCCCCACTCCACAAGTCCTGACAGGCTCTGCAGTGTTCCTGCACAGTCTCAGGATCCATCTTCCATCCAGGTTTGCAGGCCTGAAACAGGTACAAGAACCAGCTGGAGTTCCACATTCAGTAAAAGGGAAGAAAAAAAAAAAAAGACACCAGCCAGTGGGATCTGATGGAAGGTCCTGCCTGAGGGGTGGGAAATTGAGAGTCCAGGTTCAGCAGCAGTGACTCCCCAAAGAGACAGACACCCTTCAAAGGGCTCCAGCCCCCAAAGCCTGCTGCAGAGGCTCCTGCCACACATTTTGTCAAACGAGATACATTTCCAGAACTATGGAAACGGGTAAATATTTTCTCCTTTCCCAGGGTACAAGAGATTTATACTCTGGTTTATTTCCCTGAAGAAAGGTTTTCTGGCCTTGCTCTTTTTTTATTATTATTATTATACTTTTCTTTCGGTTGAAGAACTCATTGAGTAGATTTGAAAGAAAAAGCAGGACACGCAGGTGGCTGCAAATGACACTTGGGTTTCATTCACTGAAGCTGGATTTTCTGAATAGCTAAAGCAGGCTGTGTTCCGTCCCTTTGTGTGTGTGTGTGTGTGTGTGTGTGTGTGTGCATGTGTCTGCATGTGTGCACACCAGAGAGAAAGAGACAGAGACAGAAAGACAGAAACAGAGACGGAGAGGGAAATGTGCTGGTCCCAGGACTTAAACTCAAGGCATGAGTTAAATTTTTTCACTCAAGGATTGCGCTCTACCACTTGAATCACATTTCCACTTCACTTCCAACTTATTTTTTTCTGTCTTGGGGCTTGAACTCAGGGCCTGGGCACTGTCCCTGACGTCTTTTGCTCCAGGCTAGCACTCTAGCCACACAACTTCACATCCAGCTTTTTTGCTGGTTCAATGGAGATCAAGAGTCTCGAAGGCCTTCCGGCCTGGGCTGGCACAAATCCTCAGCTCTCCGCCTCCTGAGCACCAGGATGACAACAGGCGAGCCACCAGCGCCGGGAGAGGATGCATTCTCTTGAAAGGTTTTGTTCGCCATTATGGTGCTTGATTTCCTTTCGGGAGGGTGAGCATTCCTGGGTCTTGAACTCAGGGCCCGGGCACTGTTCCGCTTGAGTCACAGCTCCACGTCTGGCTTGTTCTTGTGCCTGTGGTACTGAGGAATCGAACCCGGGTCTTCACGTCTGCTGGGCGAGCCCTCCACCACTAGGCCACACTCCTGGCCTTTTTCAAAGCTATGTACAGATGTAGGCTTTGGGTGTGCACGTTATTGCATTCCATTCTTATGCAACTTCCAAGTATACTGCACTAAGTGGCGAGGGGAAGGATGGAGAGGAGGAAGGGGGGGCGGAGGAGGGGGCGGAGGAGGGGACCGGGCCCCAGCTCTGGGCCTGTGGGCCCTGCAGACGCCTGTCACTCACCAGGCCCGAAACACCGCCCAACGCCAAAGGAGAGGAAGCACTCGGCCGCCACCGGGCCCACCAGTAACCGCCCTGGGCCATGAGGGAGAGACCGAGCACACGCCATGACCACGGAAGCCATTCTCCATTTCCAGAAGCCCACCGAGCTCCCGGCTCCGCGCGCCCTGCACTCGCGCGTGCGCAGACGACGGCGGCACGCGTCCGCGCGTGCGCAGACGGCGGCGGCACGCGTCCGCGCGTGCGCAGACGGCGGCGGCACGCGTCCGCGCGTGCGCAGATACGCGAGGCGGCTGCCTGCCAGACCTGCACATGCGCAGACAGACGCCCGCGCATGCGTAGACACGGTCCTCTGGCAGGAGGGAGAGGACGCCATTGCAGTAAGTGGAGAGTTTGAGGGAACCATCCTTCCCAGGTGCACCCAGCTCTGAACACACGGGGAGGACCGTCTCCTGTGCACACTTGTGCAGTGTGCACACTTGTGCAGTGTGCACAAGTGCATTATGAAAAGGCACCCATAAAGGCCTGCCATAAAGAGCCTGCCGAAAGCCTGGGCTCTGGTGGCTCAGCTTGCAATGCAAGCTACTCAAGAGGCTGAGATCTGAGGCTCTCAGGAAAATCCTGAGAGAGAGAGAGACTCTTTGTCTCCCAAGTTAACCAGCAAGAAGCCAAACGTTGGGGTTGTGGCTCTACAGAGGGGGCGGGGGAGAGCCAGCTTTGAGAGCATGAGGCCCTGAGTTCAAGCCCCAGTGCTGGCACCTGTTGAATTGTTTAGCAGATAATTCTTCCAGCTTGGCAGGCCGCAAAGAACGATGCGTGTCCTGCAGAACACGTCTCCACACGGAGGGAATGGAGACGCCGTGGTCAGCCCACTCCCGGCACACGCCACATAGGACTAATGGCTGGTGTCCCCTTTCTTCCTGATTTCCTTCAGTACTAACGAGGAGGCAGGATTTTGGTACTTGATGCCACTGCCAACCCATGGAAGATGCAGGACTTGAACCACGATCTGACTCGGAAGCTACCAGACCAGCGTTCTGCCTACCCCTTCCTCAGTAATCTCCTGCTGCAAAGTTGGAAGGGGCGAGCCCAGTGGGACATGGGCTGGAGGATGGGGAGAAGCCAGGCTCTTACCTGGTGCTGGACTCTGTCCTGCCCCACACACTGTGTGCAAGCCTCTTCAGGGACACAGCTGCCATCCAGCAAGACCTGGTTTGGGGGACAGAAGCAGCCTTCGGAAGGATGTTGGCCACAGGCAGTGGAGTTGCCGTCACAGTGGCGGGGGCAGCCATTTTCACAGTGATTGTACACCATTGATGGCGGACAGGACATAGCTGTAGACAAAAATATAACTCAATGAATAAAAAGAATTCACTCTCCATAGACCACCTCTAGCCAAACGCAAAGCTGATCGAAGGTGACTGACTGATCGGTCGCCTGCCAAATCTGCTAGGGTGGAGATGAGATGAACAATTTTCAACAACTAGTTTCAACTTCTTCCATGGGGAAAGAATGGCCACACAACTATCTGAAGGCTACATTTCCCAACTTCCTTTGCAACTAAATTTAGTCACATGGCTAGGTTCTGGCCAATGGGCTGTGAGAGGAATGGAGAATCTTTTTGAAATGATGGTTGTGGCTACCTGTTGTCTCTTTTCCCTCCCGCCCCATCCTGCCAGTGGAAGCATGTGTCTGCAGGTTAGATCTGCATCTTAAGCCATGCGAGGAAAATACCACATTCCACAGCAGTGGGTGACACTTTTTCCTTCCCTTCATCCACAGGACAGAGAATTTTATTTCTCTGCAACTTGCAGAGAAATAACCCTAAGAAATCCTGTGTGACCCTTGCGGCACTGTGCTTGAAGTACAGATGCATCTGGTGCTTGAAGGTCCTTTACACGTTTAATAAGGAGCCAGGTGCGCTTGGCTCGTGCTTATCATCCTAGCTGTTCAGAAGGCTGATATCTGAGGATCAGGATTGAAAGTCAACGTGGGCAGGAAAGCCCATGAAACTTTCAACTACAATGAATCACAAAAAAAAAAAAAAAAAGCTGGAAGCGGATCTGGGGCTCACATGGTCGTGCGCCAGCTGTGAGACAAGGAGCTGAGCAAGCGTTCGAGGCCTTGACTTCAGTAGAGGCCCAGAAATAAAGAAGTAAATAGATCAAGGCTAATAGAAAGAATGGTGCCGTGATCCTGCCGTGCCTCTACCACAAGGTACCTCCAAGGCTACCATTTCTTTGGTCTTGACCACATTCCTAGGGGGTAGGAAATACCCAGAGGAGGAGGGAGGGCGTTGATCTCCATTGGGCAGCTGAAGAATCCGACTCCCAGAGAGTCCAGACCCCTGTCTGGGACTCACCACAGAATTCCGTTGTCCTCCAATCCACACAAACCGCTTTGCTCCGACAGAGGTGTGCATACGAGGAAATCACCTCGCATACGCGCTCCTGGTAGCAACTGTCTTGCTGGCAGATGTCATAAAACGTGGCAGGGGCAACGACCTTGTGGCACTCGGCAAACAGCGGTGAGAGGAGGAGCTGGCAGTGGGACCCCTCGGAGATGGGACACGGCTCCTCAGGAACGGGGTGGCAGGGGTACCCCGACTGCTGCACGGCCCAATCTTGCACCAGGACCTTCCAGTCAGTGGTGACGGTGCCATCTTTCAACACAAAGTCACCGGCCCCAGTCCCATCACAGATCCCTAGAGGCCCAAAGGAAGACCAAGATGGCGGGCGGTGCTGGAGCCCAGTGCAGAGCTGCCTGGAGACATGGCTGTCCTCCCTTCCGCTAACAGGGGCTGAACCAGGCTAGGCAGAAGCTGGTAACCCGATCCAGACCTGCAAGCACCCAGCATCCCTGGAACCCCAATGGGGAAATCAGACAATGGGGGAAGGGATTCCTACCACAGAGACCGGATGTCTTCCAAGCAAAGGTCTTGGGACTGAGTTGCAGTTGGAACTCGTTATTCTGGGGGGTGAACATGAGGATGTGGCCAAGCTGGTTGAATCTGACCTCGAACATGATGGCACCATAGATGCTGACCTCCACGTGATTGCCCACGTAGGGAGCTGGAACCAGCCTCCCGTTCACGGATACCTGCCCGAAGAAGACGCCTTCAAGATGGGCTGAAATGCCAGGCACCAGTGGGCTCAGGTCTGTCATCTCAGCTACTCAGGAGGCTGAGATCTGAGGATCACAGTTCAAAGCCAGCCTGGGCAGGAAAGTCTAAGAGACTCTTATCTCTAGTGAACCACCAGAAATCCAGAAGTGGAGCTGTGGTTCAAATGATGGAATGCTAGCCTTGAGAGAGAAAAAAAAATCTCAGGGACAGAATCCAGATCTAGAATTCAAATCCCAGGACCAGCACACACACACACACACACACACACACACACACACACACGCACACACGAGATCTCTGCTACGTATGTTTAACTCTCCTTGGAATTCCTCCTATTTATCCTATCAAGTATATTGAGACACACTTACATCCTGCAATGAAGAGAATTTTTATGGTACAACAAAAAATTTTGGAAGGGCTTTTCATTTTTTTTTAATCACTTTGATTTTTAAAGCTCTTTTGGCTATGAGCTATTCGTTTGATATATGGCTCGCTACGGTTTGTCAGCGATTTATTGTTCAAATTCAGGAATTCTTACGAAGTGAGAAAAACAAAAAAGCTAGCTAACTGTGAGTTGTTTTCACGCGATGAAACATTTATGGTTTCGAGATGAACAAGGAACGATGTTGGCAAAATGTGTAACCTTTTCATAAACATTTAATCCACCATTTATTTATAGCACTTCGGCAGTTCCCTTGTTGACTGTTAGTCATACATTTTTTGTTGGTTGTTGGAGACCCAAAATATTTTCCGAAGGCCCTGTTGAAAGCCACATCTATTTCCCTTGGGAAAATGTGGCATCCTGGTAGCTCTCTACCAGTGCCAGAAACTGGCACAAAATTCCTGAAGTTGAGTCAGTCACGCAAATGTAGACCCAAAATGATGAGAAATCTTGCCAAGGCGAGAGAGAGAGAGAAGAAGAGGAAACTGAGCTATTTCTGAGGGGGCAATGAACCCTTCATGACAGAAGGTTGAGTCCCTAACTACAAAAGCAGTTGTGCGGGCCAGGTTATCAGTGGCTCACACCTGTCTTTCTAGCTACCCCAGAGGCTGAGATGTAAGAAGCCTCATTTCAAAGCCAGTCTCAACATACAACTCTACAAGACTCTCATCTCCTGATATCCAGAGGGAAAAAATCCATAACTGGAGTTGTGGTTCAAACTGTAGAGTACCAGAAAAAAAGAACAAGAAAACGAATGGCTCACGCTGTCATCCCAGCTACTCAAGAGGCTGAGACCGGAGGATCATGGTTCAAAGCCAGCCAGGGCGGGAAAGTCCATGAGACTCTTAATCTCCAATTAACTACTAATAGAAAAAGCTGGAAGTGGCGCTGTAGCACACGTGGTTGAGCACAAGCCTTAAGCACTAAAGCTCAGGGACAGTGCCCAGGTCCTGCGTTCAAGCCCAAGGACCAGCACAATAAAACAACAACAACAACAAAAACCAAACAAGAGCACAAAGCATTGAGTTCGAATCCCAATAGAGGAACCACGTGGGGAGGGGGGAAGCAGCTTCACACCAGCACGCCCCCCCTCGTTCCCCTCACCTCCATGTCATGGTGAAGCTCGAGGGAGAGGCCACCGTGCCTCAGCTCGATGGATTTCACACACATCTGCCTCGTCTCCGAGCTGCAGGCCCCATTTCGAGCCACCACCTCCAGGTCTTGCTCCTTGCTTTGGAAGAGGATATAAGCGCAGCTCCCAGTCAACTTGAAGTTCTGCCCGTCGAAGGTCACAAGATGGCGCGTGGAACTGCCAGTGCACACACCTGGACGGGAGAGGGGACGAGGATGGGGGCGGGTGTATCCCAGCCCACAGGTGGACAGGCTTGCATGCAGCCTCACATCTAGTGGACGTCCTGGGGCTGGAACTCAGGGCCTGGAAGCTAACCCTGAGCTTTGCTTTCTTTCTTTTTGTCAGTCATGGGGACTTGAACTCGGGGCCAAGGAACTGCCTCTGAGCAGTTTTGCTCCAGGCTAGTGCTCTGCTCTGCCGAGCCACAGCGCTGCCACCTCCGATTTTCTGCTGCTCCACTGGAGGTAAGAGTCTCGCCCACTTTCCTGCATGCAGTCCTCAGATCTCAGCCTCCTGAGGGCGTGGCGGGCGTGAGCACAGGTGACAGGGCTGAGGGCTCTCTTATAGCAGCCAAGCTGAACTCTGACCTCAGCAAAGAAGGGCACTCGAGGGGCTTCTGGCGTCTGCTCTGGCTTCCCTGCCCAGTGGGGAGACAGCGAAGCACTCACAGGGACAGGTCCAGCGACAACCACAGCGCTCCTCTACCCGCACGGGGGGCTGACTGTTGGGACACGAAGGCCGGGGGGCCCGGTCACAGTTGATCCGGTGACTGGTCAACAGAGTCTGGCCGTCGGGCTGGCAGGTCACGGTGTGGCACTGGTCTGGCAGAGTCCACACGTCCCCAGGCTGCGGGAGAAAATACAGGCCGGGCTGGGCATGAATCCAGCCTTCTAGCTCTGACCACATCAGAAGGCCACAGAGATGAGGCGTCGACATGGGCCTCGGGGGAGGGGAGGCTGATGAGGTCAGACGCAGAATGACAGCCATGCGGGCCGGCCGAGCAAGCAAGAGAGGGACGGGCGCAGGGAATTCACCGGAGAATCAGAGGCCCCCAGCGTGTGTGGCCTCCCTCTGCCAGTCAGCAGAGGGTACTCACCCTCCTCTCGTTGCCATCCTCATCCATGCAGACTCCAACCGGCCCTGAAACCCACATCAAGAGGCCCTCATGGCCAACCTGTCAGCCACCCGGAAGTTCTCGACTTATCACCTGAAAGTTCTCCACTTACCACTCACAAATTCTCCTCCTATTATCTCCACCACTAACCTGGGAGTTCCACACCTGTCCCCCGGAAGTTCTGCACCTGTCCCCCGGAAGTTCTGCACCTGTCACCCGGAAATTCTCCATCTGTCACCTGGAAGGCCCCACCCACCAACTTGGGCACCTGATCTCAGTCAGCTTGATACTGAAAAGACCCTGAGAGATTTCCACTGTGGGGACGGGGGACGGTCTTGTTCCTTCAGGCATGCATGCTCTGTGTGGGGGGGATAATTCTGGTAACAGCAGTGGTCTCACACAGAGTGTGTCACACCCAGAGCACGTCAGGTTGAAGAGAAGGTGGAAAGACGTGAGGGTGGAAAGAGCTCCGCTTTGGAGATGGCAGCTGGGCTGGGGGACAGCGCCTGGACCTGGAAGCTGATGACATTTCAACCCAACCACGCTGGGATCATAAACCTCACCCGTGGTCCTTGGGTATCAGACTGGATGTAGCTACCACACTAAAACTCCCCGTGTGTAACACACACACACACACACACACAGAGCGGGTCAAGGGGAGGAGAAAGGCACCGACGACACTCACCTGTGCAGAGCGTGCGGAAGAAGGAACGGTCCAGACTGACCATCGCCGGCAGGTCTTCAACTCGCTGGAGCCTCAGGACATTGGCATTGGCCCCCGGGCCTGCCAGGCTCCTCAGCTGAGCCTCGTCATAGTGATCCCCAATTCCGATGGGAAGCACCGCCACGCCTGTGTGGGCAAGGACACGAGGACAGACTCTGTGGGTTCTGGGCAGCCTGGCACTGGCACTGGTGGTAGAACAGCAGCCTTGAGCAAGAAAGCCAAGCCAGGGCGTGAGGACCTGAGGGTAAGCCCTAATATTGTACAAAACTAATAGAATAATAATAATAATAACACAATCTGTTTGCACACTTAGAGTAGTTTAACTGCACTAGAGAGGGAAGGAAGCGCCTCTCGGGTGAAGCTTCAGATCTCAGCCTCCCAAATAGCCGGGATTACAGGCGTGCACCACCAGTACCCGGCTCAACCCATCGTCCTTTTTGTCTCTTCATTCACCCCGTCCCCAGGTCTCTCAGCCCGGTGTCAGGAAAGGACTCTGATTCCAGGGTCTTAAGACCCTCCAGGGAATGTGTCCTCACACATGGCACTGGAAAGATGGAGGACTACTTTAACAAAGCTGGACGCAGAGGTACGATCACCTTTGGACCCGGAAGGGGAAAAACAAACAACCATGAAGGAGCAGGGAAGGGTGGATCTCCATTCGGGCTTCAGAGAGGAAGGCCCTCCATCCGGCTGGGGCTCCGTCTAGACGAGTCTGGGTTGCTGCCCTCCACACTTACGACTGGATCTGGCTGCTAGGGCTGCAGTGTCCACGGAATCCACAGACACATCCGTGGCTAAGATGACCACTGCCTTGGAAGCTTCCGGCCTGGCCCCGTGGATTTGGGAAGTGACATAGCGCACGGCAAACTCCAGCGCCTCCCCTGCTCAAGGAAGGGGAGGGAGGTCACTGAGTTACTGAGCCTGAGAGCTCGGGGCCACCTAGGGGCTGCGGCCGGGCACTCAGGGTTACCCATGTGGCCCGGGCCTCCCTGGCGCTGCATCAGGTCCACGAGGCTCAGGAGCTGCGCCTTCTGCTGGGCGGCGTCCCAGGGCACGTCGATGGTGGGGGAGCTGCCGTACTGCAGCACCGACACGTGGGTGAGCTGAGGCCCTGGCCGGGGAGAGGGAAACACGGGGGACCGCTGAGCAATCAGGGAGCCCCTGGGGTCGGGGCCTCCCCGGTCCTAGACCACGGCGCCGGCCCCGTGGCTCACCGAGGTTGGCCTGTGAAATGAAAGCCTTGGCGAACGTCTTCATCTCCTCAAAGGACGACGCCGCGACCCCCGAGGAGGCATCCAGGAGGAGGACCACGTCCAGAGGCCGGCTGCAGGCTGCGGGCGGGCAGGGGAAGGGGAAGCACGGGTGGCTGTGGACACTGGACCCTGGGCCACACGTGGCACCGGCACGGCCACTCTGATGGCGGCATGGGAGGGAAAGGGGAGCAGCCGGCCCCGGTTCCGGGACACCGAGGAGACTTTATCTCCCCCACCCCACCCCCACCACTGGACACAGCCATAGAGGAAAACAAAGCTGACCCATGGCCTCGCCCCCCCATAATTGGAAGTTGGGCAATTAAGTGGTAGCTGGGGCCGCACACAATGTTTGGGCCAATGGCAAAGGCCTCATGCCTGTCACAACTGGGCATCAT
Source organism: Megascapheus bottae (assembly GCA_024803745.1). Taxonomy (NCBI): domain Eukaryota; kingdom Metazoa; phylum Chordata; class Mammalia; order Rodentia; family Geomyidae; genus Megascapheus; species Megascapheus bottae. The sequence continues at coordinate 1,140,715 of JANJXV010000040.1, read as the reverse complement.
CCACACCCTCCTCCCCTCCCTTCCTCCTCCCCTCCCATTCCTCCCCTCCCTCTCCCCTCCTTTCCTCCTCCCCTCCAATCCCTCCCCTCCCTCCCCTCCCTGTCCCTTCCTCCTCCTCTCCCATCCCCTTCCCTTCCTCTCCCCTCCCCATCTCCTCTCCTCCCCATCACCTTCCCTCCCTCCTCTTCCTTCCCTCCCCCACCCCCTCCTTCCCCATCCCCCCTCCCTTCCCACCTTCCCCTCCTCTCCCTCCTCTTCCCCTCCTTCCCCCTCCCTTATCCCCTCCACTCCCTCTCCCCTCCTTTCCTCCTCCCAATCCCTCCTCTTCCTCCCCCTTCCCCTCCCCTTCCCTCCCCTCCCTGTCCCTTCCTACTCCCCTCCCCCTCCTTTCCTCCCTCCCCATCCTCTTCCCCTCTCCCTCCTCTTCCCCTCCTCCCCCTCCCCCTCCTCCCCTTCCCCTCCCACACAGCTTACGGGGAACAGGGGGCAGGGTGGGGAGCTGCAGCCCCTCTCCGGAGCAGCACCCCTGCAGCACCAGGCCAGGAGCCTCCCGTGGCAGCGTCTGGAAGTCGTGGATGAGGATGGGGGCGTAGGGAGAGGCGATCCTCTCCAGCTCGGGCGTGTCCGCGTGGGGGCCCACGCCGATGGGCACCACCCGGATGTCCCCCGGCAGCCGGCGGATCTGGTCGGAAGCGGGGCTCCCGGTGACCATGTAGACCAGGTTGGGGGCCTGGGCGCGGGCCCCGTGGCCGGGGGAGAAGCTGTGGCTGGCCACGTACTGCAGTGCCAGGCCGGTGTTGGTCCTGGGGCCGCCTCGGTACGGCATATGTCGCAGTTGCCGCAGGATGGCGTCCCTGGCCTGGCTCTGGCTGAACGAGTACTCGGCCGTCACCGTGTCCGCGTACTGCAGCACGGACACGTGGACGCCGTGGGGACCCACGGCCAGGCTCCCCACCAGCTCCTCCACGAACTCCTTGCTCTTGTTGAAGTTCTCCTCCCCGATGCGGTCCGAGCCCTCGAGGACAAACGCCACATCCAGGACCAGCGGCCTCCGGCTGGGCCTCGGAGAGGGGGTCCCCGGGCCTTCGGGGCCTGTAGTGACGCCCTGGGCCTGGGGAGGAGCCAGGGTGGGAGCCAGGGGTTCGGGGGCCAGGTCGCACAGGTAGCTGACCAGCTCGTCCCTGAGCTGCTGCAGCTCGCCCACCCCGCTCAGCACGAAGGCCTTGTTCTCGGGCGCCTGCCTCTCGATGAGGCGGATCTGCCGGAGGCTGCTGTGGGGCCCGATGCCCACGGGAATCACGACCACCTTCTTCTTCTTCAGGCCCTGGACGTAGCGGACCAAGTTTCGGGCCAGGCGAGGCGGCTCCTGGCTGGCCGTCAGAAGCAACGCCACCCGGGAGGCCTCGGGCCGATCCACCTTGCCGAAGATCTGGAAGAGGGTGTATTTCAACACCTCGCTGGCGGACGCCACCTGGCTGCCCACGTACTGCACCTGGCTGACCACCCGACGCAGCTCCGACGGCCGCCTGCGGGACTTGAGCTCGACGTAAGCGTGGGAGCCGTCGTGGTACTCCACCACGGCCACGCGGATCCGCTTCTGGGAGATGTGCAGCCGCTCCATCATGCCCACCACGAAGGCCTTGAGGTCCTGGAACTCGGCCTCCGACAGCCGGGATGAGCCGTCCAGCAAGAACACCAGGTCCAGGAGCTTGCTGCAGGAGAAGTCGTGCAGGGGGGGCTCGGGCGTGTCCTCCGGGTACGGGGTGGTCGGGCTGGCCGGGGCCTCGGTGGGGGGCACCGCCAGGCCTCCGGGTTCCCGGCACGCTTCACAAGTGAGGTTGGCACCATCGCAGTAGCTGCAGCAGAACAGGGATAAGCGGGTGTGACAGGGACAAGGTGCGGGAACACGCACACATGCATGCAGGATTCACGTCTGTGTAAAACACGCGCATACACATCTATGCTCCTTCTCAGGAGTGTGTGAGCAAGGCACACATCCCTCCCTACGTGTGCACAGATGTGTGCAATCACATGCACATGCAACCTGTGAACCTGGATGCACATATGTGTGTGCACGCCATACCCATGCATGCACCTGGTTGTGTAAATACGTGTGCGTGCTTATGCACAGGCACGCTAGACGTGCTCTCACTCACATGCACGTGCTCACACACATGCGTGGACACACTCACGCGTGCACACAGAGAGCCAAGGTATCAAGTGACTCTAGAAAATGAGCCCCCCTCCATCTGAGCATCTTGGGGTGGGGGGTGGGGGGTTTGGGGCTTGAACTCAGGGCCTGGACACTGTCCCTGGGCTAGCACTCTACCAACTGAGCCACAACCCCACTTCTGACTTTTCAGTAACTGAAGAGTCTCTCTAGACTTTACTGGCCCAGGCTGGCTTTGAACCACCATCCTCAGATCTCAGTCTCCTTCAGTAACCGGGATACTGAGAGGCCTGAGCCACCCATAGGGCAGCCCTGCTTCTTAAGCCCTTTTGTCTGTGGATTCTGAACCACCCAGCAGAGACACACACGCACTCGGCTATCCTTTATTCCTGTCTGGCCTGGCACAGGAGGGAGGGCAGGCAGGATCTCGCCAGCAACCTAATTCCGATTCCCTCATCCCGTGTGGGATTTATCACGTCAGTCGTTGGTTAAGAGCGGCCCTGAGTGACATACTTCCTGGTTTCCTGTGTTTTTTGTGTGTTTTTTTTTTTTTTCGAGAAAGCTCTCCCCAGGCCACACTTTGCTCTTGTTTATACAGATGGCGGCGGCAGGATCTGGCTTTGGCGGCCTGGTCCCCAGCGGGCTCAAGCTGGACTTCCTGGCGGCTTGCATGGGCCTTGATGGGTGATAATAAATGTGCCCTCCGCACAGGCTGCGCGTCGCAGAGCTCAGCGCTCTCTCCTGATCACCCCTCAGATCTTTCTCGACTGCCCAAGAGCCAGTGGCCTGCAGGTGACCGCGGTAAGATCTCAGGGTGAAGACCGTGTGCCCCAAGATCTTGACCACAGAAAAAGTCAGGGGTTCCACTTTGCCTTCCTCCTCTGCACCCCATGCCCTTAAAAAAATATATTAAGCTAGCCAGGAAAAGAAAAAAAAAAACAATTAAGCTAGCCAACCATACGTGGCTCACGCCTGTCAGCCACTCAGGATGTTGATATCTAAGGATGGAGGTTCAAAACCAGCCCGGGGCAGAAAAGTCCATGAAACTCTTACCTTCAATAACCTACTCAGAAAATCTAAAAGAAAAGCAGAAGTGGAGCTGTGTAGCTCGGATGGGAGAGTGCTGGTCTTAAGCACAAAGAGGCCCAAGCCATGAATTCAAGCCCCAGGGCTGGAAAAACAACAACAACAACAACAATCATAATAACACGACTTGCACGGTGGCCGGGCTTTGCACCGCACATGGCCTCCTGAGACAGAAAGGCACCCAGTCAGCAGCGATGCGGCTCCCGCCGGGCACCCCAGCTCCTCAGGAGGCTGAGACCTGAGGATCGAGGTTCGAGGCCAGCCCGGGCAGGAAAGTCCAGGAGACTCCGACCTCCAGGGAACCACGGGAAAGTGCAGAGTGGAGCCGGGGCTCGAGTGGTAGAGCGCCAGCCTTGTGCAAAAGAAGCTCCGGGACGGAGCCCAGGCCCTGAGTTCAAGCCCCACAAACAACAAATAAAAAAAAAATTGTAAAGGAAAGGAGGGAAGAAGGGAAGGAGGGAGGGAGGGAGGGAGGGAGGGAAAGGAGAAGGGAAGGAGGGACGGAAGGAGGGAGGGGAGCATCTAGAAACCCGTGACTGGATGGATGGATGGATGGATGGGCGGATGGATGGACGGATGGACGGACGGAGAAGTCTCCAGCCGGCGACACTGGGAGCCAGGCCGGCCTGAGGCCTGGAGCCGTGCCCGGGACAGGTGGGGGAGCTCGGTACCAGGTCTGGCAGCGCGCGGGGTCCTCGGGGTTCAAGGTGAGCTCCTTCCCGAGGGCCAGACGCCGGCCGGACACCTCGCACACGGGGCAGTCGTGGGGGTCCACGCAGGTCTGGAGGAGCTCGTCCAGGATCTTCCCTGCAACACACGCGTCTCCTTCGGAACCAGCGCTGTGCCAGGGCGCCCAGCTCCGCCCACTGCCCGGGCCACGCCCAGCATAGCCATACCCACTGTCCTGGCCACGCCCCCACCACCAAGGCCCCGCCCCCAGCTTCACCTACCGCTCGGGCCCCGCCCCCGGCTCCGCCCAGCGCCGTGGCCACGCCCCCAGCTCCGCCCACCGCCGGGCCACACCCCCAGCTCCGCCCACTGCCCCGGGCCACGCCCCCAGCTCTGCCCTCCACATGGGCCATGCCCAGCATAGCCACACCCACTGTCCTGGTCACGCCCCCATTGCCCAGGCCATGCCCCAGCTCCGCCCACCGCCCGAGCCACGCCCCCAGCACCGCCCACCGCACGGGCCACGCCCAAGCTCCGCCCACCACTCTGGCCACTCCCCTAGCACCGCCCACCGCCCCTGGCCATGCCCATCATAGCCACACCCACTGTCCTGGCCTCGCCCCCATCGCCCAGGCCACACCCAAGCTCCGTCCACAGCCCAGGACACGCCCCAGCACCGCCCACCGCCCTAGCCATGCCCTGTAGCCACACTTACCGTCCTGGCCACGCCCCCTCTCCAAGGCCCCACCCCAAGCTCTGCCCACTACACTAGCCACGCCCCAGCACCACCCACCGCCCTGGCCACGCCCCAGCTCGGCCCACCAGCCTGGCCATGCCCACCATAGCCACACCCACCACCCAGGCTGAGGCCACGCCCCCAGCGCCCAGGCCACGCCCCCAGCACCCCAGCACCACCCACCACCCTAGCCATGCCTTTGTTCTGGCCATGCCCATCACCATAACCACACCCACCATTCTGGCCACGCCCCCCAGAACCCCAGCACCGCCCATCACCCTACCCATGCCTTTGTCCTGGCCATGCCCATCACCATAGCCACACCCACCATCATGGCCACGCCCCCACCACCCTGGCCACGCCCTCACAGCCCACCAGCTCCTCAGGGGATCGTGGTTCAAAGCCAGCCCAGGCAGGAACCTCTGTGGGACTCTTAGGTCCCACGAACCTGCCAAAAAGCCACAAGTGGTGCTGTGGCTCAAGTGACAGAGCGCCAGCCTCGACGGAAGAAGTGCAAGGACAGCGCCCGGGCCCTGAGTTCAAGCTCCAGGACGGGAACAAATAAATACATGTGTTTTCAATGAACCAATTTTCAGATAACGACAACTGCCATCGCCCAGACCACGAAGGAGGAAAGAGGGCCCAGAGGGAGCAAGGGGGGAAGGGGGGAAGGAGAGGGAGGGGCAGAAGGGAGGAAGAGAAGGAGGGAGGGAGGGCAGGCGGGCAATCTCAGAGCTGGCCTGGTTTCATGAGGAGCCGGGTAGAGGGGAAGCAGACCCGGCCATTGGGCTGCAGAGGAGAGGAGCAGGGGACCCAGGGCCCAGCAAGCAGGGAGAGGGAAGAGGAGATGCCAGCCCAGAGGACGGACCCCGGGCCTCACCTGGAGGGCAGTGTGCATGGCAGCCCTCCACGCACTGCACGGGGCAGGCCAGGGGCTCGGGGCGCTGGCACGTGACAGGACAGGCAGGGGCACAGCTGTTGTAGCGCCACTCGCACTCATAACCCGTCTCTCGCATGTTTCTGTCCTCGCAGCTCAGGGCTGTGGGGGGGGAGGGCAGGGGAGGAGGTGAGCACGAGGCTATCATGGAGGAGAGAGCCTGGGGCCCCCCACAGCTGCATGGAAACCCAGAATCACGGTGGCCGGTGGCTCCCATCCCAGCCACTCCAGGAGGCTGAGATCTGAGGATCGCAGTTCAAAACCAGCCTGGGGCAGAAAAGTCCATGAGACTCTGATCTCCAACGAACCAGCAAAAAGCCATACGTGGAGCTGTGATTCAAGTAATGGAGCACACTGGCCTTGAGGGGAAAAGCTCAGGGACAGCGCCCCGGGACCAACACACACACACACACACACGCCCATGCCGTCCCAGTCTCCTGTGGGGGCATCCAGGCCCCTCAGACTGTCAGTCTAGATGCTTGCAGACAAGATGGTGTGTATGGGGCAATCTTGGGCCCTCTTCCTCCCCCGGGGGTTGCCCGGACTCACGGCACAGCGTGGGTGATCTCCACGCCACCACCTGGCCACGCTGGGCACACTCGTGCGCGTAGGCGGCCACGGCATCGCAGAAACAGGCGCAGTCCCCAGCCGTCTGGCAGGAGCAGGTGTCGTAAATGCAGGCGTCCAGGTACGGCTCGGGGTCCACCTGCAAAACAAGCCCCCGGGTGGCCCTGGGCCTAGAGACTGGGGGAGTCTGGTGCTTGCCAGGGTGAGGAGGTTCTGGTCCATAGGAGAAAACAAGAGCGCCCCCCACCTCCTCTGCCAAAGCTGAGGTGCAATCCCGGCTCCCCCCCTCCATCGGCGGAGATCTGAAAATCCGTGGTGCAGAATCAACCCCGGGCAAACAGACGCCGAAGACTCTTACCCCACTACCCAGCAAACAGGCAGATCGTGGCGGCAGGGCTCGAGGGGGAGAGCGCCCACCCCAAGCAAGAGAGCCAAGCAGGAGCGCAAGGCCCCGAGTTCAAGCCCCATGGCTGACGAATGAAGACAAGAGGATAAAGGGTTGGTGTGAAGAGAGAACTGGGCACTGGGGGCACTGATGACCTGGGGGCGGAGGGGGTGACGGTCAGAGACTCAGACCTGGGGACACAGGGAGCTGACAGGGAGGAGGGGTGACAGGACAACGAGCCCTGGGCCCCTCACCAGCTTGTTGCAGGCGTGGAAAAGGTGGCCGGTGAGGATCCTGCAGGAGGAGTCGGCCATCGTCTGCCTCACCCCGTCGCCGTGACACAGGGCCGGGGCCACGTCCAGTGGCACCTGTCAGCACGGGAGACGGCTCAGGCGGCCGCGTGGGGGGGGGCCTCGGCCCCTTCCTGACCCTGCACACGCACGCACGCGCACACACGCGCACACACGCACGCACCCCCACCTTCCGGGCGTCGGCACACTGCGGGCTCGCTCTCCACGAGTTCCCGAAGTCCACGGCGTCCTCCTCCACGTGCAGGCTGCTGCTGGTGAGGTCGTTGTTCTGCACGCCGTCGAAGTTCCCGCACAGGCCACACACGCGCTCCTGATTACGGGAGGAGGGGGGGTGCAGAGAAGGGGGGCTGCGTGGGTCCTGAGGCCAAGGGAGATGGGGGCTCTGAGTGACCAGGAAGCCAGGCAAGATGGAGGAAGAAGAAGGGGGGGGAGGGAAAGGGGCCAGAGGGAGGAGAAGGATGGGGAGGAGGAAGGGGGAGGAGGGGGGAGAAATGGGAGGAGGAGCAGGGAGGAGGATGGGGAAAAAGAGCACGGAGAGGAGGGGGAGGGGAGGATTTGGAGGAGGAGCAGGAGGAGGAGGAGGAGCAGGAGGGGAGGGTGTGGGACGAGAAGGCTCAAGACGATCACCGGGAGGCTGGGATCTGAGGATCTCAGTTCGAGGCCAGCCTAGACGTGAGAGTCCACGAGCCTCTCCTCTCCTCCAAAAAGCCAGCAGCGGTGCAATGCACGACTCCGTCTGCAGAGCTTGAGTGGAACCAAAGCTCCGGGACGATGGCCGTCCCAGTGCCCCGGGCCCCGAGTTCAAGCCCCACCCCAGGCACACACACCGATGCATCCACTGACCTGGAAAGTCCGGCTGAGCACCACGGACAGGTGCAGGCCCCTGTCCCACACCACGGACAGCGCTCCGCCCAGCTGCACCAGCAGGTAGCGCCCCGCCTCCACCACCTCCAGCAGAGACTCAGCCCTCGTGGGCCTCTTCACGCTCACCTGGGGGAGGGCAGAGCGGGAGGCGGGGCCTCCGTGTCCTTCCTGGCCACCTGGGGACGGTCGGGGTGACCTGGGCATCGCCCCAGGAGAACCAGCCACAAACTCAGCCCCTACCTTCCCGGCCAGCAGCTCGATCTCGCCTCCTTCCGCCAGGATGGTCACCCGCTTCTGGCATGCTGCCGCCGGGGTTCCACACCCCTCATTCCCCACCAGGATCCGGAAGGTCCCCGGGCTTCCATCGCAGTGATCCTGCGGTGGGGGGGAAGAGAGGAGGGGGTCCCAGGAGGGAACGATGGTCCCTCGTCCCTCCCTGGCCCCTGGCCACACGACACTGCCACGTCCCCGTGGGATTAGGGAAGTTCTTCCTCGTGTCTACCCTCAGTCATCAGGCATGCATGTTTCAGGACAGCCGGGCCGTGGAGGCCTCGTGCCCTCAAATTAAGGGATGGCTTCCGTGCCCCCCCAAATCCACTGAGACGCACAATCTCCCCCACTGCCCTGAAGCCAGCTTCTGCCATGCCAGAGAGCAGCGCGCACCCCCTCCCCCCACTCCACTCCACGGTCTTCACCGCTTCCCTTGGGTGGTTTGGGGAGTGTGTGCGTGTGTCTGTGTTGGCCCTGGGACTTGAACTCAGGGCCCTGAATTACACCGCAGGCGGCTCTACCATGCGGGCCACAGCCCCGGGTCGGCTCTCTGGCTGGCTCTCCTGCCCGGGCTGGCTTTGAACCGCCGTCCTCGGCGCCATGCCCGGCCTTTCCTGCGTTCTGGCCTCCACTGAGCCCTTTCGGGTCCACGGCCCGGGGATGTGGGGGTCTGTGAGAGCAGCCAGCCAGGAGTGGGGAGCCCCGGGGGAGCCAGAGACACCTGCACGCGCACACACACGCACACACACATGCACACACGCACACACGCACACTTCCAGACTGCTTTCCACAATCACGATGGCTCTCAGCACCCCCACAGCTGCTCAGGCCACAGGGCCCCCCCTCCCCTGCCCTCCCTCCCCTCCTCCCCTCCCTCTGCCCCTCACCTGGGCCAGCACGTACTGGCACTCCCCAGGGAACAGATACTGCAGCCCGTCGAAGGTGACATAGTGGGCCAGGCCCAGCACCGAACACGTGGCGTCACACACGTGGTCTGTGCAATTCCACTTCCGGTCCCGACAGACACTGGGGGGGACAGATCCCAATGTGGAGGGCGGGCAGGGGCCGTGGGGGGGGAGAGGGAGGGGGAAGGGCTCCGAGGAGTCTCAGAGAACGACAGGAGAGAGGCCATGGTGCGGGAGGGGAGAGCCCAGAACGTTCCAGAAAGGTTACAGAAGGTGGAAGGTTTGCTACAGGGGGGAAACTGAGGCCAAGGAGGAGGAGGAGGAGGAAGAGGAGGACAAGGAGGAGGGGAAGAGGAGGAGGACGAGGTGGAGGAGAGGCGGAGGAGGAAGAGAAGGAGAAGAAGAGGAAAAGGAGGAGAAGGAGAAGAGTAGGAGGAGAGAAGGAGAAGAAGAGAGGAGGAGGAGGAGAAGAGGAAAAGGAAGAGGAGGAGTAAGAGGAGGAGGAGGAGAAAGAGAAGAGGAGGAGGAGGAGAGGAGGAGGAAGAGGAGGAGGAGGAGGAGAAGAAGAGGAAAAGGAGGAGAAGGAGAATAGGAGGAGAGAAGGAGAAGAAGAGGAAAAGGAGGAGAAGGAGAAGAGTAGGAGGAGAGAAGGAGAAGAAGAGAGGAGGAGGAGGAGAAGAGGAAAAGGAAGAGGAGGAGGAAGAGGAGGAGGAGGAGAAAGAGGAGAAGAGGAGGAGGAGGAGAGGAGGAGGAAGAGGAGGAGGAGGAGGAGAAGAAGAGGAAAAGGAGGAGAAGGAGAATAGGAGGAGAGAAGGAGAAGAAGAAGAGAAGGAGGAGGAGGAGGAGGAAGAGAAGAAGAGGAAAAGGAGGAGGAGGGAAGGAGGAGGAGGGAAGGAGGAGGAGGGGGAGGAGGAAAAGAGAAAGAGGAGGAAGAGGAGGAGAAGAAGAGGAGGAGAAGAGGAGGAGGAAGAGGAGGAGAAGAGGAGGAGGAGGAGAAGAAGAGGAAGAGGAGGAGAAGAGGAGGAGGAGGAGAAGAAGAGGAGGAGGAGGATGAGGAGGAGGGGAGGAGGAGGAGGAGGAGGAGAGGAGGAGAGGAGGAGGAGGCCTCCCTCTGGAAGCTACTGCAGAGTGGACCCAGGGTCCCTGGGTCCCCGGGTGTCTGGACAATGGGGACGCCCAGGCAGGCAGAGGGGAGGCTCTGGGTGTGACACGCAGCTGTCTGGTTAACAAACACCCAGGAAGCCAGGCGCAGTGGCTCCCGCCTGTCACCCCAGCCACTCAGGAGACTGAGATCGGAGGACCGCGGTTCAAAGCCAGCCTGAGCAGGAAAGTCCAGGAGACTCATCTCCAACGCACCATGAGAAACCCAGGCCCTGAGTTCAAGCCCCAGCATCACCAGAAAACAAACAACAACACCCACAACAAAGAAAGCCTATGGTGATTTGCCTGTGGCGACATGTCCCCCACCCGTCACCACCCCGCAACCAGGCCCGACCGGGGACAGCCTGGAGCTGGGGAGCGGCACCCCCATACCCTGTCCTGCCAAGGCTGTGTGTGGCCCAGCTGTCAAAGGCAGGGTGAAGGCAGCCAGGAGGGGAGAGGAGGCTTGGGGGGGGCGCAATATTGTGGACATCGCACCCCTGAACCCCTCGGTCACAGATGGGGAAACTGAGGCACAGAGGAAAGGACCCAGGCCTCCCACACACACACCAGGCTCCCACAGAAAGCTTTGGCCAACACTCAGGGTCCTGTGGGGCGGTCACCTCTGCTCTGTGGTGCCAACGGGGCCCCAGGACCCCCCTCTGCACCCCTCCACACCCCCCAGCTCACCAGGTGTTGCACTCTATCTTCACCGTCTCCCCCGGTGCATACTCTCTGCCCTGGTGGAAGCAGGGACACCGTTCCAGGGCCACACACCGGTTTTCGTGGCGGACCTGCAGGGAAAAGGGGGAGGACAGATGGACAAGACAGTTAGCTTTGGTGGGGACCGGCTGGGGGGCCAAATGGCCTTGGACCCCTTCCTGCGGTGTCACCTTTGGAAACTCCATGGGGGGGACGGGAAGGGGGGATCAGAAAGGGTGAGCATGGGAAGTGGACATGCCCAGCCACAAGGAATCCCCAGACGTCCTTCCAAAGATTCCCATGGGGAGTGTGTGCGTGTGTGTGTGCGTGTGTGTGTGTGTGTGTGTGTGTGTGTGTGTGTGTGTGTGTTGGAGGTATTGGGTCTTGAACCCAGGACCTCATGTCTTACGTGTCCTGAATGAGCCGTAGCTTTCCTGGTCTGGGCTTTGCTGCCATCTAGTGGTGGAATCGGGTACTAGGTCTTTCATTATTATTATTATTATTATTATTATTATTATTATTATTGGGTTCTTGATTGATTGGGTGGCTTCTGGTTCTGGATTTGTACTCAGGGCCTGGGCACGGCTGTGTCTGTTTGGCAAGAATTTTTTTTTTCTGGAAACCCCTTGAGTCGTGGCCTTGACTTGGGTGGTTTCTTGGGTCTCCCAGCTCTCCCTGCCTCCCCCCCTGCGGGCGGGGGTGGGGCTCACCATGCCTGGGGGACAGAGGCAGCCAGACACACAGCCCAGGCTCATACACTCCAGGTCGTAGTTCTGGCACGTCTTGGCACACTCCAGCCCTTGTGCCCGTGGGTTGTCGGCAGGACACACCAGCTTGACCATGGGGGGCTGGCAGGACAGGCTCCTTTTGCCTTCGAGGTGGAAAAACCAAAGCAGAGGTTGGCGCAGGGCTGAGCCTGGGGTCCAGCCTGGCACGCTCTGCTGGGCCTGGTCACCTCAGCCATCTTGGAGGGCGACCGGTCGCCCTCCAGCTCCTCACGGCCTCTCATCCCGCTGACTGCCTTGAATTGAGGGACGTGATGGAATTTTCTAGACCCAGGCTTCTAAACACCTGGCTTTTGTCGCAAAAGAAAAGCATGTGTGGGGCCGGGAGTGTGGCCTAGTGGTTAAAGTGCTGGCCTAGCATGCATGAAGAGCCGGGTTCGATTCCTCGGTACCACATACATAGAAAAAAGCCGGAAGTGGTGCTGAGGCTCAAGTGGTAGAGCTCCAGCCTTGAGAAAGTCCAAGGACAGTGCTCAGGCCCTGAGTTCAAGCCCAGGACTGGCAAAAAAAAAAAAAAAAAAAAGCGTGTGTTTGTGTGTATGTGTGTGTACGTATGCATGTGTATATGCATGTATGTGTATGGGCATATACGTGTATTTGTGTGGTGTGTGTGTGTGTGTTGGAACTCAGGGCCTGGGTGCTATCCCTGAGCTTTTTCCGCTCAGCGTCGGTGCTCTACCACTTGAACCACAGCTCCGCTCCTGGCTTTTTGCTACTGCATGAGAAGGAAGAGTCTCATGGCTTTCTTGCCTAGGCTGGCTTTGAACCCTGATCTTCCCATCACAGCCACCAGCACCGGGCTGGAGGAAAAACTTAATGTAGTGGCCTGCCACGTGGCTCAAGAGGGAACAACCACGTCTCCACCGCCTCCTGTCTGCCCCGGCTCCCCTGCCACGGAGGGCGGTTCTAGTTTCTTGACTTTGTGGAGGGCAGGGGCAGTCGGGGGAGGGCAGGGGAGGGAGGGGAGGGCAGGGATGGGCAGGGGAGGTTGCCAGCATGGCACTCACCGCGGGGGGACAGGGCGCTGTCCAGGGTGGCAGCTGACAAGAGACCCCCGGGGCCCCCGCTCGCCATGCAGCGCACGAGACCATCCTCGCAGTGGCTGTGGACGGAGCAGAACCCAGCATCAAAGCCGTCCACGTGGCCGCCCCGTCTGGCACACGCTCACACACGTGTGTGCCCGAGCTTGGGCATACAGTGTGTGTGTTACACACACACACACGCACGCACGCACGCACGCACACGCACAGAGCTGGTTGGCCTCAAGCTGGGTGTCCACAGTGCGTGGACTCCCGTGGCAGCCCCACTGTGGACCCCACTGCTGGGGGTTCAACCCTGCAAACCACAACAGCACCCCTGCTTGCATAACAGTCCCCCTCCCCGGCAGCATCACTCTGCAGCCACCAGAGGGAGGGAGGGAGGGAGGGAGGGAGGGAGGGAGGGAGGGAGGGAGGGAGGGAGGGAGGATCATCACTACCTTCCTGGGTTCGGGACCCCGCACAGGAATGAACCAAGGCCCTGAGTGAAGCCCCAGCTCCTTGGCGACCTTCTGTCCCTGGGCCTCAGTTTCCCCCCACCAGACATTAGACGGGGAGGGCGGCCGCCCACGGGGGAGGCGGGCACTCACCACACGGTGTGGCCGTCAGAGAAGACCTCGGCCGGCTGGAAGCGGTCGCCCTGGTGGTGACAGGGGCACTGGGCGGGGGGCAGGCAGGCACCCCCGTCGTCGTCCAGGTAGAGCCCGGGCGGGCAGAAGCAGCCCTCCACGCAGCCCTCCTCGCAGTCCTCGGGCTGCGCCAGGGCACGGCAGGTGAGGTTGCAGGGCGGCCCGCACGCCAGGTACACCTGGCCCGGGGGACAGTGCAGCTCTGTGGGGACAGGCACGGGGCCCTGAGCCACGCCACACCACGGGGACATCGGCTCCCCACAGCGGTGACCCTGGGGCCATGACCCCCCAGAGTGCAGTTCCTTCTCACACAGGCACTGTGTCCATGTCCACACACACACACACACATACACACACGGACACTTAGATACACAAGACAGACTCACGGATACCTAGATACACTGTTGATACATAGATATATAGACACACACACAGGTAAATGGATGATGCAGAGACAGACAGACAGACAGACACACACACACACACACACACACACACGGACACACACGGACACACGGACACTTAGATACACAAGACAGACTCACGGATACCTAGATACACTGTTGATACATAGATATATAGACACACACACAGATAAATGGATGATGCAGAGACAGACAGACACACAGACACAGACACAGACACACACAGACACACACACACACACACACACACACACACATACACACACACACACACAGAGGCAGGCAAGCAGGCAGATGCTACCTAGATAGCTAAATAGATAGATAGATAGACCAACAGACAGACAAATACATAGATACTAGCTAGAGACAGATGATAGATAGATAGATAGATAGATAGATAGATAGATAGATAGATAGGCAGATAGATAGGCAGATAGATAGATGGATAGATGGACAGATGGATGGATGGATGGATGGATGGATAGACAGACAGATGGATAGACGGATGGATGGATGGATGGATGGTAGATAAATAGATAGATGGATAGATGGATAGATAGATAGATAGATAGACAGGCAGATAGATGGATAGATAGATAGATGGATGGATAGATAGATGGATGGATGGATAGATGGATAGATAAATAGATAGATAGGCAGATAGATAGATGGATGGATGGATGGATAGATAGATAGATAGATAGATAGATAGATAGATAGATAGATAGGCAGATAGATAGATGGATAGATGGACAGATGGATGGATGGATGGATAGATAGACAGACAGATGGATAGACGGATGGATGGATGGATGGTAGATAAATAGATAGATGGATAGATGGATAGATAGATAGATAGACAGGCAGATAGATAGATGGATGGATAGATAGATAGATAGATAGGCAGATAGATAGATGGATGGATGGATAGATAGATGGACGGATGGATAGATGGATAGATAAATAGATAGATAGATAGATAGATAGGCAGATAGACAGATGGATAGACAGATGGATGGATGGATGGATGGATGGATGGTAGATAGACAGATGGATAGACAGATGGATGGATAGATAGATAGATAGACAGACCACCCTTTCTTTACTCCTGAATCCTCCAGGCCTAGGATATCATAGAGACGGCAGTGGCTCTAAGTATTTAAAATAACTGGTTGTCAGCCAGGCACCGGAGGCTCGCGCCTGGCCTCCCAGCTCCTCAGGAGGCTGAGATCTGAGGATCATGGTTCAAAGCCATCCCGGGCAGGAAAGTCCATGAGACTCTGATCTCCAATAGCTCAGGGACAGTGCCCAGGCCTTGAGTTCAAGCCCCAGGACCAGCACCAAAGATGAAACAGAAAAGAACATGCTTCGGAAAGATCCACCGAGCTGAGCACGATGGAGGGAAGCCGGCGGGGTCTGAACTCACCACAGAAGCCGGGTTGGCGCCAGGCGACGTGCACACCCCTGCGTGCGCAGGCCTGGGCGTACCTGGCCACGGAGGCGCACAGGCAGGCCTGGCCGCTGGCGCACGTGCACACGTCGAACACGCAGATCCTCAGGTAGGGCCCGGGGCTCACGGCGGCGTGGCAGGCCTCGAAGGCGGAGGATGAGAGGACCTGGCAGGCCTCCTCTGCAAACCTGGCTGAGAGAGCAGCAGCCTCAGACCCGCCCTGCTGGCTGCAGCCGGGGGATTCGAACACCCGAAGCATCTTCTCTCAACACCCTCCCCTGTTTCCCTGGCAACAGCAGGGCTCACTCCACTGATTCTCCTGGTGGCGGGGCGCCCACCTGCACACCTGTCATTCTAGCTACTCGGGAGGCCGAGCTCCTCTGAGGATCGTGGTTCAAAGCCAGCCCGGGCAGGAAAGTCTGAGATTCTCTCTCTATATATATTCTTTTTTGGTTGGTCCCAGGGCTTGAACCCAGGGCCCGGGCTCTGTCTCTGAGCGGTTTTGATCAAGGGTACAGTCCTATCCCTTTGAGCCACAGCTCCACTTTCAGTTTTCAGGTGGTTGTTTGGAGATGGGAGTCTCAGGGACTTTTCTGCCCCTGGCTGGCATTGAACTCACAATCCTCAGATCTCAGCTTCCTCATGAGCTGCTGGGAAGGTCTCTTCTTTCTCAGGATTTCACCTATGGAAGGTGTTTAATAAAGAGACTGGAGCCTGTGGCTCATGCCTGTCGCCCCAGTAACTCAGAAGGAGGCTGAGAGCTGAGGATCAAGGTTCAAAGCCAGCCTGGGCAGGAAAGTCCAGGAGACTCTGAAGTCCAAGGAACCACCGGAAAACCAGCCCAAAGTGGTGGAGCAGGAAAAGCTTAGGCCCAGACAGAAATAGAGAGAGGAGGGAGGGAGGGAGGGAGGGAGAGAGAGAGAACGATTGGGAAGAATAAATAAACCAGATGCCAAGGACCAATATTGAAGGTAAAATAATAATTAATAATAAAAATAAAACAAAGTCCTCCCATCTGCATGCAAAACACACGCACAAGCATGTAGACTTATGCGTACAGCACACGCGCACACCTGCATGCGCATGCGCACCCATGCATGCACGCACTCACACGCGCGCGTGCACCCCCACGCACGCGCACATGCTCACGCATGCACACACGCAGCACGTGCACACACGCATGCTGATGCATGTGCACCAATGCACGCAGGCACGCACTCACACACGCGTGCACACGCCGACACACGCAGGTGCATGCATGCACACATGCACACATGCGTACGCACCATGTACCCATGCACAGGCACGCATGCGCGAATCCGACGCATGCGCAATGCATAAACACCGCATGCCTATGCAGACACGCATGTGCGCATCCCACGCATGCGCACGTGCATACACACCTGCGCCCATGCATGTGCACGCATGCCCACATCCCACGTATGCGCACATGCGTACGCGCCACGTGCCCATGCATGCGCACATGCATACATACCACGTTCCCATGCATAGGCATGCATGCGCGCATCCCATGCATGCTCAATGTGTACGCACCACGCGCCCATGCACAGGCACGCATGCGCGCATCCCACGCATGCGCACATGTATACGCACCATGCACCAATGCATATACACGCATGAGTGCATTCCACGCATGCACACATGCATACACACATGTCCATGCATACGCACGCATGCGCGCATCCCACGCATGCGCACGTGCATACGCACCACACGCCCGTGCATAGACACGCATGCGCGCATCCCACGCATGCGCACGTGCATACGCACCACGCGCCCGTGCATAGGCACGCATGCGTGCATCCCACGCATGCGCACACGCATCCGCACCGCGCGCCCGTGCGTGCGCGCATGCGCGGGCGTACCCAGGCGCGGGTTGAGGCCGCAGGGCTGGCTGTCCTGCCGCTCCAGGTCCTGGCAGTCGGCGCGGAGCTTCCAGGCGTTCCCGAAGTGGGCGGCCAGCGCCTCCGCCAGGCCGGCGGGCGTGCGGAAGTCGTCGCCCTGGTTCCCGTTGTAGTTCCCGCACAGGCCGCACGTCCTCCCGGCGTACACGGGGGACAGCTGGGGGGGGGGGGGTCCGGGTGTGAGCGAGTGCGCATGCGCCCCCCGCGGGCGCGGGCCTCGAACCCCGACCCTCGGATCCGCCGGGGAGGAGGGGAGCGTGCAGGGCCCGGGCCTGGGGATCGCGGGCCCGTGAGATTGATCCTCAAACCTCCCCCGGTGACCCCGGGGGAGAATCCCGGGGGGACCCCAGGTCACCCCAGAAAACACGGAGGAGTCCTTCTACCACGCAGCGCCATTCTGCCCAGGGTGCAGGAAGGGAGGAGGGGCTGGGGGCTCCCATCAGGGCTGGCTGGGGTGGGGGGCTGGGGTCCCATCAGGGCTGGCTGGGGTGGGGTTTGGGCTCCCATCAGGGCTGGCTGGGGTGGGGTCTGGGGTCCCATCTGGGCTGGCGGGGTGGGGTCTGGGGTCCCATCTGGGCTGGCGGGGTGGGGTCTGGGGTCCCATCAGGGCTGGCGGGGTGGGGGGCTGAGGTCCCATCAGGGCTGGCTGGGGTGGGGTCTGGGGTCCCATCAGGGCTGGCTGGGGTGGGAGCTCCCATCAGGGCTGGCTGGGGTGGGGTCTGGGCTCCCATCAGGGCTGGCTGGGGTGGGGGCTCCCATCAGGGCTGGCTGGGGTGGGGGGCTGGGCTCCCATCAGGGCTGGCTGGGGTGGGGTCTGGGCTCCCATCAGGGCTGGCTGGGGTGGGGGGCTGGGCTCCCATCAGGGCTGGCTGGGGTGGGGTTTGGGCTCCCATCAGGGCTGGCTGGGGTGGGGGCTCCCATCAGGGCTGGCTGGGGTGGGGGGCTGAGGTCCCATCAGGGCTGGCTGGGGTGGGGGCTCCCATCAGGGCTGGCGGGGTGGGGTCTGGGCTCCCATCAGGGCTGGCTGGGGTGGGGTCTGGGCTCCCATCAGGGCTGGCTGGGGTGGGGTCTGGGGTCCCATCAGGGGTGGCGGGGTGGGGGGCTGAGGTCCCATCAGGGCTGGCTGGGGTGGGGTCTGGGGTCCCATCAGGGGTGGCGGGGTGGGGGGCTGAGGTCCCATCAGGGCTGGCTGGGGTGGGGTCTGGGCTCCCATCAGGGCTGGCGGGGTGGGGGGCTGAGGTCCCATCAGGGCTGGTTGGGGTGGGGGGCTCCCATCAGGGCTGGCTGGGGTGGGGTCTGGGGTCCCATCAGGGCTGGCTGGGGTGGGGGGCTCCCATCAGGGCTGGCTGGCTGGGGTGGGGTCTAGGGTCCCATCAGGGCTGGCTGGGGTGGGGTCTGGGGTCCCATCAGGGCTGGCTGGGGTGGGGGCCTGGGGTCCCATCAGGGCTGGCTGGGTTCCCATCAGGGCTCCCCCCCAAAGGGGGACCTACCTTCAACAGCAGCATTCCTCGGCCATCCCATTCTAGCTGCATTCCCTCCCCGAAGCTGAGACGCACAGAGGCCATGGCTGTGTGTTGGATCCGCAGGTCCCCTGTAAACCGGCAGGGCAGGATGAAGGCGGAGGTCAGTGCAGGGGAGGGGTGGGAGGGGAGATAGAGGTCTCAAAAGACTCCTTCCAGGAAGCCAGGCCGCAGTGGCTCTCACCTGTAATCGGAGGTGCTGAGGAGGAGACTGAGACCTGAGGATCGCAGGTGGAGGCGACACCCCTCCTCTGCCACTTACCCCCCCCCAAAAAAAAACAAGCTGGAAGTGGTTGTGGAACATCAGCTTTGAGAACAAGGGAAAATAAGGGCCAGGACCTTGGCCTAGTGGTAGAGCGCTTGCCTAGCATGCACAAAGACACAGGTTCGATTCCCCGGCACCACGAACATATAAAATAAGATAAACCAGGCACCATTCCCCCCCCCCCGTGGCTCACACCTGTCATCCCAGCTACTCAGGAGGCTGAGGCTTGAGGGGCGCTCAAAAAAAAAAGCAGTGGCGCAGTGGCTCAAGTGGTCGAACGCCAGCCATGAGCAAAAGACGCTCAGGGACAGCGCCCAGGCCCTGGGTTCCAGCCCCAGGAACAGCCAAAAAATTAAATATTAAAATAAATATAAAAGCCACGGGGGGGGGGCTGGTGACCATGGTGGGGGGAGGGGGGAGGTCGCAGGAAGCAGGGTGTGAGGACAGACTAATTCCAACAGCATCTGAACAGGCCTCAGAGCCCAGCCACTCCACACCCCTCCCAGCCCATGGCCTGTCATTCCCCGCCCGGTCACAAGAGGGCAGCAGAGGATCCCACATCCGTGACACTAAATGGTTGAGATTTAGGGCTAAAGGCCCTGGAGCTGGGCCTGGAACAGCTGTGAATCCCTGGGGAAACCTATTGCGAGGAGGGGGGAACGGGCTTGTGATAAAAAAAAAAAAAAAAAAAAAAAAAAACAGCCCAGACACACACACACACACACACACACACACACACACACACACACAGAGGCCAGGAGCTGTGGAGAAAGGTCTGGTGGCGTCTGGGCTCCTTCCAGGATGAAGTTTGAGATGACGGGAAGTGACACCAGACAGATGGAGATGGAGCCAGAGAAATGACCGTTAGAAACAAACCCCAAGCCAGGCACCGCTGGCTCACGCCCGCCATCCCAGCTGCTCAGGAGGCTGAGATCTGCAGATTGTGGCTCAAAGCCAACCCCCCCTACCAGGTAGATAAGTCGGTAAGACTCTTATCTCCACTTCAGTGCCAAAAAAGCCAAAAGTAGAGCTGTGGCTCCAGTGGTAGAGCGCCAGCCTTGAGCAGATAAAGCTCAGGGACAGCACCCAGATTCTGAGTTAAAATCCCAAGACTGATGTACACACACACAAAGCAATCCTTAATATCACAAACCAGGGCCAGGAGTTTGGCCTAGTGGTACAGTGTTTACCTAGCATGCACGAAGACCCGGGTTCAATTCCTCAGTACCACATACATAGAAAAAGCTGGAAATGGTGCTGTGGCTCAAGTAGTAGAGCTCTAGCCTTGAGAAAGCCCAAGGACAGTGCCCAGGCTCTGCGTTCAAGGTATCTCACTCCCCACTGGGCCCACCACCCCTGCTTTTAGATGTTAAACTACCAGAATAAAAGACATGATTAAACAGCATGGCTTGGCTTTTTCACTCCGGGCTGGCACTCCACCACTCGAGCTACAGCTCTACTTTTGGCTCTTTGGTGGTTCCTTGGAGGTAAGAAGTCTCGTGGACTTTCCTGCCCACTCTGGCTTCGAACCAACATCCTCAGACCTCAGCCACCCGAGTAGCTGGGATGACAGGTGTGGAACTCAGCTTGATTTTTGCTGCGACTGTCCCCATGTCACCTGGGTGAGGATCGTAGGCAAGGTCACTGGATTGGTCCCCAGTGGTGTACTTCAGGGCAGAAACGCTCACCCCAGGTCCCCCCTACCCTCCGAAGGTAGCACCTCATTACATTTCTGGGGAGGCAGAGGGGCGATCCTGGGGGTCTCCCTGGCCGGGGAGCAGCTCACCTTGCAGGAGGGGGAGCTGGATGTCCTGGCCGTCCACGGTGACGCCGCCCCCGTGCCTCAGCTTCACCAGGCTGTCGTGCAGGGCAGCCAGCTGCACAGTGACCGAGCGGGTACACACAGCATCCACATCATCAGCACACTGCCGAGAGAGACACAGGGTGCCCGGGTCACCGCCCTGGTCAGCCCAGGACCTGCCACCCAAGGGAGCTAGGACTCTTCTCAATAGCACACCCACCCAGCCTGGTCAGATAGCGCACTCCTCAGGGCCTCCTGATTGGCTGGCTGGGCCAGGCTCCCTCATTGGCTGGCTGGGTCAGGCTCACTGATTGGCTGACTGGGTCGAGCTCACTGATTTGCTGCCTGAGTCGAGCTCACTGATTGGCTGGCTGAGTCAGGCTCACTGATTGGCCTGCTGGGTTGAGCTCACTTATTGGCCGGCTGGGCCGAGCTCACTGATTGGATGGCTGGGTCAGGCTCACTGATTGGCTGGCTGAGTCAGGCTCACTGATTGGATGGCTGGGTCGGGCTCACTGATTTGCTGCCTGAGTCGAGATCAGTGATTGGCTGGCTGAGTCAGGCTCTAATTGGCTGGTTGGGCCGGGCTCACTGATTGGCTAGCTGGGTTGAGCTCACTGATTGGCCAGCTGGGCTGAGCTCACTGATTAGATGGCTGGGTCGAGCTCACTGATTGGCTGGCTAGGTCAAGTTCACTGATTGGCTGGCTGGGCCGAGTTCACTGGCTGGCCTACTGGGTCAGGCTTACTGATTGGCCGGCTGGGTCGAGTTCACTGATTGGCTGGCTGGGTCGAGCTCACTGATTGGCTGGCTGAGTCAAGTTCACTGACTGGCTGACTGGGTCAGGTTCACTGACTGGCTGGCTAGGTCGAGCTCACTGATTGGCTGGCTGGGTCAGGCTCACTGATTGGCTGGCTGGGTCGAGCTCACTGACTGGCTGGCTGAGTCAAGCTCACTGACTGGCTGACTGGGTCAGATTCACTGACTGGCTGGCTAGGTCGAGGTCACTGATTGGATGGCTGGGTCAGGCTCACTGACTGATTGGCTGGCTGAGTCAGGCTCACTGATTGGATGGCTGGGTCGGGCTCACTGATATGCTGCCTGAGTCGAGATCACTGATTGGCTGGCTGAGTCAGGCTCACTGATTGGGTGGCTGGGTTGAGCTCACTGATTGGCCGGCTGGGTCAAGCACACTGATTGGCTGGCTGGGTCGAGCTCACCTGCATGGTCTCTAGGACAATGGAGAAGGAGTGGTCCAGGCAGTCCTGGGCCAGCAGATACTGGCAGATGCCACTGAAGGTGAAATGTCTGTTGTCAAAGCTCTTGAAGTGAGACTGGCCCATGACGAGACATTCCCCTGGAGAGGCCAGAGGAAGGGCTGAGGGGTGCGGGGTGCCGAGGGCTCCCCAATCCCCCCACACTGCCCCCAACCCCGGCTCCAGGCCAGTCCACACAGGGGGGGAGGGGAGGCTCTAGAAGAAGATTCAAAATTCAGCTCCTCCTGGAATCTGGGGACTCCTGCCGGACATCCCAGCCCCTCGGGAGGCTGAGATCTGAGGAAAGTCCACGAGACTCCTCCATAGAAAATCACAGCTGTCTAAATGAGCTCCAGGGAACAGAAACAAAGCGTTTGTGCTTTGTGGCTGTTTCTGTCCTCCTTTCTGTCTTCTTTGTTGGTTTCTCTGTCTCTGGGAGGGTGAAGGGGACACAGGAATGGAGGGACGAAGAGATAAACCCACGCAGCGGTGGTTCTCACTGGACACGAGGGGGACAATGAACCCCACAGCTTGTGGGTGGGGACGGGAGGGAAAAACTGGCAAGAGTGAGAGAAGGGGGGGACATGGCCCAAAAAGAAATGTGCTCATTGACCTGACTTATGGAGCTGTCCCCCTCCCGCCTCCCTCTGTTTTCAAGAACACTCTTATCTGACATGAGTCTGGCCTTGCCTACATTTTCACAATGCCCGGGAAGGCAGAGGTCAACAAGAAAAACGTACAAATATCCGAAAGTGAAAGTTGTGGGGCCACAATCGAATTCGCCCATCTGCTTTCCCACCCTGACCCTCAGAAATCGAAATATCCTCCATCATTGCTGCTTATCTCCTTGGGACAATTGAAGGGACAGAGGGGCAAAGACAGGAACCCCAGGGGAACGGATGAGAGAGCCCCTGACAGGCAGTTTTTTTCATCATGGAAGCTGGGATACCCAGCACCCCGACAGGTCGTGTGCCAGGCTTACCCTCCTCCACTCAGATCCCCAGACATCTATGCTATCCAACGACAGAATTAAATTTTAAAAATGTGTGGCCCCACAAATGACCTACACGTTTGGTGAAATTAAAGAAAAAGGGCTGGGAGTGTGGCCTAGTGGTAGAGTGCTCGCCTGGTATGCGTGAAGCCCTGGGTTCGAGTCCTCAGTACCACAGACACAGAAAAGACCGGAAGTGGTGCTGAGGCTCGAGTGACAGAGCTCTAGCCTTGAGAAAATCCAAGGACAGTGCTCAGGCCCTGAGTTCAAGCCCAGGACTGGCCAAAAAGAAAAAAAAAGAACAGTGGACACCAGTGGCTCACACCTGTCACCCTAGCTACTCAGGCAGCTGAGATCTGAGGATCATGGTTCAAAGCCAGCCTGGGAAGAAAAGTCTGTGAGACTCTTATCTCCAATTTGCAGACAAGACTTCAAACAGAACCATTGTGTGTGTGTGTGTGTGTGTGTGTGTGTGTACATGTCAGTCCTGGGTCTTTGAACTCAGGGCCTGGACACTGACCCTGAGCTGCTTTTGCTCAAGGCTGGCACTCTACCACTTGAGCCGTAGCCCCACTTCTGGCTTTTTGCTGGTTCATTGGAGATCAGCGTCTCAGGGAATTCCCTCCCTGGGCTGGCTTCAAATCTCGATCCTCGGATCTCAGCCTCCTGATGGGCTCCTCCAATTTCCAGAAAATGTGCATCCTTGCAAGTGAGTGAAGCTCTCGCCTGCCTCGGTGCAAGCTGGACTCCTCTCCCCTCTCCCCTGCTTCATACCCCACCCCAAAGCATGGCTGAAGTCCAAAACCAGGGATGGGGCCAGGTGGCAGAGAAGCCCAACCTGCAAACCTGCCCTGCTTTGATGTTACACCCCCCTACCCGGGAGGGAGGGGTGGGGGTGGGGGTCCTACCTGGGCATACTTCATTGCTGCAAATCCACACACCCTTCCTGCAAATGCTGTTGGGAAAAGCAACCTGGGTCACTGGTGCATCTCTAGAAATGGGGGAGGGGGAGGAAGGGAGAAGCACAAGTAGAGACCATCCCCCACCCCCACCCCTGCTGGATACCAAAGGCCATGCCCGGGGGCCAAGGCTGTACCAGGCCTTAGGAAGTTTAAGTTCACAGGACAGGAGCTGGGGGCCAGAGGCAGGCCCACGCCTGTCATCCCAGCTACTCAGGAGGCTGAGATTGGAGAATCCAGGTTCAAAGCCAGCCTTGGGCAGGAAAGTCTGTGAGACTCCAATGGGCCACCAGAAAACCAGAAATGGAGCTGTGGCTCAAAGTGGGAGATGCCCAGGTTTGAGTGAAGAAGCTCAGAGGCAGCCCAGACCCTGAGTTCAAGAGCCAGGAGACACACACACACACACACACACGCACACACACGCACGCACGCACGCACACACACACACGCACACAGATTCCAAGGACAGACTGTATGGGTTGCTTTGGGGTTGTCTTGTTTCGTGTTTGTTCCAGCCCTTGGGCTTGAACTCAGGGCCTGAGCGCCGTCCTTTAGCTTTTTCACTCAACGCTGCCCCTCTAGCTCTACCGCTTGACCCACGCCTCCATTTCCAGCTTTTGGGTGGCTCATCAGAGATCAGAGTCTCATGGAATTTCCTACCCGGGCTGGCTTTGAACCTCCATTCTCAGATCTCAGCCTCCTGACTAGCTGACTAGCTAGAATGCCGGGTGTGAACCCCTGGCACCATGTATGAAAACATAGTTTGGCGTGACAGCTGGAAGCTGTGTGAATGAAGGACAATTCCCTTCCTTGTTCTGTGCGTATTTGCCTAACTTTCATCTTCCCCCAACCAGCCCAGCCCAGCCCAAGCCCCCAGTGGACCCATCCCAGCTACCAGGTGTTGCAGTCCTGGGAGACGGAGGCCCCGGGTGGGTACCGCTTCCCAGAATGCTGGCAGGAACACTGTGCCGGTGGCACACAGCGGTCTCCATCCAGAAGCTGCCCCTCTGCGGATGAGAGCATGGACACGGGGTGGTCAGTACAGACCTGGTCAGTATCTGCCCCGCCCACAGGAGGAGAGCAAAAACCAGCAAAGCCCAGAGAGCTGGGGGGTAGGGGTTCCCACCTATGGTCCCTGCTACTCAGGAGGTCACAGACTGGAGGACCATAGTCTGAGGTCCGACAAGAGTGCAAGACCCTAACTGAAAAAGAAAACGTGAACTAAAGAGAGGGTGGATCCAGAGGGTAGATCCAGGGAATCACGCCTGGCATCCGAGCTGCTCAACAAGGCTGAGATCAGAGGCTCGAGGTTCAAAGCCAAGTCGGGCAGGAAAGTCCGTTGAGACTCTTGCCTCCGATAAAGTCTGTCAAACTAAGAAGTTGGAAGTGGGGCTGTGGTTCAAGTGGTAGAGGGCCAGCCTTGAGCAAAAAGAAGCTCAGGGACAGTGCTCGGGTCCTGAGTTCAAGTCCTACCACCGGAGAAAATAAATAAATCACAAATGAGCAAAAAATAAATACAGGGGCTGGGAGTGTGGCCTAGTGGTAGAGCACTGGCCTTGCAGGCACAATGCCCTGGATTCGACAGAGAAAAAGCCCGAAGTGGGGCTGTGGCTCAAGTGGCAGAGCTCTAGCCTTGAGCAAAAAGAGGCTCAGGAACAGTGCTCAGGCCCTGAGTTCAAGTCCTAGGACTGGCATACATAAATAAATGGAAGAAATCATAACTCGATCCTTATTCTTCTACACAAAGACATTAAGGCCTCTGATATCGGTGATGGGAGGAAAACACACACACACACACACACACACACACACAGAGCCCCCAAACCAAGGGCTCTGGAAAGGCCTGGGCTTGAAGAAGAGAGCGGGAACTCTACCAGGACAGCTGCAGCCGTCCACACACTTCTCCTGGCACGCCCCGCCGCCGCCGGGCACACTGTGGCACGCCCCGACACAGGGAGACACACACTCCCTGTACTCCATCCCCGCCGGGCAGGCCGGAGCTGGAAGAGAAGTCACAGGTGAAGCCCGCCATGGCCTCCCCGCCCGCCCAGCGTCTCTGCCATCGCAGCCATCCGGGGTGCAGGGGGGGCTCTGACGGCCTGCTCTGTTCTCGGGGTCACCTCTGTCCACAAGTCCACGTGGCCCAGAGGCCAGCCACACACACCCCCCACCTGCCAGACTGAGACAGTGGTCAGGAGCACCCCCAAATCACACCTTCCCATCCTAGATCCTCCTGGGGGACCCCAAATCCCTCTAGATGACAGGGGAGACCTCTGGCCCCCAGCAAAGGGACAGATGGGGTTCCACGTCGCCCTCTTCCCCTTCCCTGGCCCTGTGAAACGGCCAAGGAACCGGTGATCCTGTCTGTCATCAACCCAGCAACTCAGGAGGCTAAGATCTGAGGATCCAGGTTCAAAGCCAGCCTGGGCAGGAAAAGTCCATGAGACGCTCATCTCCAGTGAACCCCCAGAAAAACCACAATTAGAGCCGTGGCTGGAGTGGGGAGGGGGTCCACCGTGGTCACCACCCACCCCAGGACGGGGCATGGCTGGCGCCTGGCACAGCAGGGGCACAGGACTTACAGCAGGCACCAAGGGCGGCCCAGCCTGGCAGCGGCAGTCCCTGGTGGGCACAGGCGCGGGCGTACTCCAGCAGGGCCGGGCAGGCACACGCCGGGTCCCCGGGGCACCCGCACAGCCTCTGCTCGCACAGGGCCACCAAGGGCTCCGGGTCCAGCCAGGGGTGGCAGCGGGCGAAGGCCGAGGCGCTCTTCAGCAGCTGGCACTGCTCCTGCGGGGAAGGGGGTTCAGGGGGGCACCGGGGACCCCTGCTGCCTCTCTCAGAGTGGCACGGAGGCGGGCCAGGCCCGGAGGAGCCCACACCCCACAGAGGCCCAGAGGCCGGTGGTCAGGCGGTTCTGTGACCACCACGGGCCACGCGAGACCAACCAAGCCTGCAGATCCATCTGGAAGGTGTGGGAAATGCAGTCTGAAGTCCCAGAGCTGCTGGGCCCGGACTAGCCTTTCTCATTGAGCAAGGTGGGAGAGGAGGAAGGGGAGGAGGAGGAGGAGGGAGAGAGGGAGGGAGGGAGGAGGGAGAAGAGGAGAAGGAAGAAGGAGAGGAGGAGCAGGAGGGAGAGGAGGAGAAGGGAGAGGAAGAGAAGGAAGAGAGGAGGAGGAAGAGAAAGGAGAGGAGCAGGAGGGAGAGGAGGAGAAGTGAGAGGAAGAGAAGGAAGAGAGGAGGAGGAAGAGAAGGGAGAGGAGGAGGAGGGAGAGGAGGAGGAGGGAGAGCAAGAGAAGGAAGAGAGGAGGAAGAGAAAGGAGAGGAGCAGGAGGGAGAGGAGGAGGAGGGAGAGCAAGAGAAGGAAGAGAGGAGGAGGAAGAGAAGGGAGAGGAGGAGGAGGGAGAAGAGGAGGAGGGAGAGCAAGAGAAGGAAGAGAGGAGGAGGAAGAGAGGAGGAGGAAGAGAAGGGAGAGGAGGAGGAGAAGGGAGAGGAGGAAGAGGAAAAGTAACTGAAGAGGAAAAGGAGGAGAAAAGTAAAGAGGAAGAGAAGATAGAGGAGAAGGAAGGAGAGGAGGAGGAGAGGGAGCGGGGGGAATGAAAGAGGAAGAGAAAAAGAAAGTGGAGAAGGGGCGGAGAGGGAATAGGAGGAAAAGAGGAGGAGATGGAGGAAGAGAAGGGGGAGGAGGAAAAGAACAGGAGGAGAAAAAGAAGGAGGAGAGGAGGGGCCTGTGGAGGCACCAGATGGTTTATAGAAAGTCCTGGCACGGTGGGTGTGTGCAGGTCACTTCCATGCGCGCTGCAGTTAATACCTCCATTCTTTACACACTCACTCGGGCTGTGCTCCCTGAAACCTGTCTACGGTTCCCCCTTCACCACCAACCCTAAGAGACACACACTGGTAGCTCACACCTGGAATCCTGGCTATTCCGGAGGCTGAGAGCTGAGGACCGAGAGTGGAGGCCAGCGCCCCCAGGAAACTCATGTCAGCCTCTTATCTCCAAGTCAGCAGGGAAAAAATAACATTCAGAAATGGAGCTGTGGCTCAAGTGGGGGAAAAAAAAAAACAAATTCAAGGGAGAGCGAGCACTCTGGCCCCAAGTTCAAGCCCCCAGCAGGAAAGCAACCGGGCTCAGCCTTACACAGGAGTTGCAAAATAAACATTCTCCAGATCACATTGCAAGGACCCGGAACCAGTGCTCTGGTGACAAAAAGCCCTTGCTGTTACCTGCAGGGGCACAATTCTGCCTTCCGCTAACTCGTTCTGGCCTGGATGCGCCATCAGAACCCGCTAATAAGCCCTTCTCGAATGGTCTGCCTTGTTCCATCTCCTGCCAGAGCTGCAGCTCCATGTCTGGGCTCCAGCTACACACACAGGCACGCCCAGGGGCCTGTGTGCAAACCCAATCGTGGTGGCCTCCCTTGAAACCATTTTAAGCGCCTCAACCCAAGGCCAGGCCTTGTTCCTGGAGCCATGAGATTGGTCCAGAGAAAAGGAAAAGAAGCCAAATTGAAATTCATCTCCCTCGAGCCAGGCAGACCGGGAAAGAGAAGAAGAAACAGTAAATGAATAAATAAATAAAAGTTGAAAAAGGCCCAAGATTTCCCTATATTCAGCTACTGGACTTGTTCCCAAAGAGCTGATGAAGGAAAAAAAGTGGAGGGGTGGGGGTGGAGGGGCATTTCGAGGGTGGACGCTGAATAAAGAAAGAGCCCAATAGATAAAGATGGAGATTGTTTGGTGGGGAACCCAAGCTTGGTTTAAAGACGCGGATTCAAGAATTCCTGCAGGACAAAAGAAGGTATTTGCTCACTGGTCAGAATGCAACGTGGGTCGGTTGTTGGTTCTAGTTATAAATTGCTTGCACACATTCCAAGATCCTGAGTCATTGAACTCAGGACTCTCCCAGAGCTCTTCAGCTCAAGGCTGGCGCTCTAGCACTGGGGCCACAGCTCCACTTGTGGTTTTCTGGTAGATCAGAGTCTCGTGGACTTTTCTACCCAGCCTGGCTTTGAACCACCATCCTCAGATCTCAGCTTCCTGAGGAGCTGGGATGGCAGATGCATCCCGGTGGAGATATGGTTGGGTTCAGGGGTGAGGGGGGTTGTTGGTTGTTTTGTGTGGTTGGTTATTTGCACCGAGTACGTTAAGATTCTGCCCCATCTACAAGTGTTGGTTGCAAACTGGATTTCCCAATACAGTGAATCTAGGGCAGAGTCCCCTGAGGGAAAAGTCGTCTCCCTACCCCTGCCTGGAAGTTCTTCTGCTAGCTCACCCTGAGCAGGCAGAAACCGTCAAAAGTGGGGGGGGGGTACACCCTGCGTGAACAAACAGCGTGAGATGAGACCCCAAAGAGTGAATGTCTCCCACCTAGCACCCCTTCTGTGCGCCAGGCCCATGGAGGGGACCTGATTCCCATTATTCAATAACAATACCGGTGCCACAAATATTAGCTTTGGGGACAGGTGATTTCCTGAGGGACAAGAGGAAAAGCAGGTGAGGAGGGCACTGGCTTCAAAGAGAGGCAGGGAGGAGTGATGAAAACACAAATGACCCGAAGCAGAGATCACGGACACCAAAATTCAACGCTTAGAAGGGAAATAGGAAACCCAAGTCCACAGTGAAAGAATTGTGTGACAGCCGTGTTCAAGGCCCTGAGCTTTCAAAGTGGTATTAAAGGGAAAGGGGGAAATGTAGCAGGGAATTGTGGGGTGGGGGGGGTGGCTGATGGATGACTGAGGTCCCCAAGATGCTCAGAAAGATTGCTGGGATTTGAGGATCGGGGTTCAAGGCCAGGCAAGGGGGTGGGGGAAGTCCAGGAGATTCTTATCTCCAGTGAACCCCCAGGAAATAAAAAGCCAGAAGCAGAGCCGTGGCTTAAGTGGTAGAGCGCCAGGCTTGTGTGCAAAAAGCCCCAGAGCCCTAGGTCCTGAGTTCAAGTGTGAGTAAAGGAGAAAGGAGGCCACCCAGCTCCCAGCCAATGAGGGAGCCCCAGTCCTGGGCAATCTGATTGGTGGAGACCTGGACAGCCCCCATCTGATTGGCTGAGCAGAGTGAGCCCCTCTTCCTCTGTAGAGAACCAGATTTCAGGACCCCTGAGTCTGATGGAGCTGTGCTTCTGGGAGATGGACGAGAGCTTCCTTTGAGCCCTAAGAACCTAGAGACTCCGTTTCTTAAGCTGCTCCCTCTACAGTGCTCAGTAAAGGCTTCAAGGCACACAGGACACTGCTGCTTTTGGCTTCTCCCTCCCTCCCCTCCCTGCCTCCCCTCCTCCTCCTTCCTCTCTTTGGTCTCCAGGAAACAAAGCCCCCCCCAACTCTACCCCACCCAGGGAACAGGTTCTCCACATCAGAATCCTGTCCACACCTCTCCCTGCTACAGGCACCTGAGAGCACTGCGTTCTGGTGTCGGGAAAGAGGACATTTTGTCCCCAAACACTTGTACCAGAGGGCCGGGCTGTGTTTGCAAAAATAAATAAGACAAAGTATACATAAGCTTTCAGAGACGCCCCTGCTTCTCCTACACACACACACACACACACACACACACACACACGCACACACGCACACACAGCCTTGGAGGGAGGGAGGGAGAATCATGACAGAACTGTGTGATTGGAAAAGAAGGAGAAGAAGAAGAAGAAGAAGAAGAAGAGGAGGAGGAGGAGGAGGAGGAGGAGGAGGAGGAGGAGGGGAAAGGAAGGGAGGAAGCAAGGCCTCTCTCCCTGCCTCACAAAAGCACCTCCTCTAGGTGCTAGAACTCAGTCTCCCTCCCTAGAAGTGTTGGGCTGTGAACCCGGGGACCTGGGTGGGTGTCTGGAGACACAGCCCGGAATCCCTGTTGGGATGGGATGGGGGGGCGGGGTGAGTCGTGGGTTTGTTTATAAGCTGGGAATCGTCTGGGCAAACAAGATAAGCACCAGGTTTGGCATTGGCCGGGGACATTCATTTTCCTGAGCCAGGCCTGCTCCGTGGTTCAGGAGTTCAAGGTGTTCCGTGAACATAAAGACGTGCCGGGCGGGAAGGCAGCTAATCAAGAACTTTTCCCGTGTGTGCGTGTGTGCGTGTGTGTGTGTGTGTGTGTGTGTGTGTGTGTGTGTGTGTGAAATCGCATTTCCAAAAGAAGTCGAGAATGCCAGGCACAGCGGCTGCAGCCAGGCAGGGGGCTGAGGTGTGAGGATCGCAGTTCGAAGCCAGCCCAGGCAGGAAAAGTCCATGAGACTCTCATCTCCGAGGAACCAGCAAAAAAGCTAGCAGTGGAGCTGGGGCTCAAGGGGTAGAGCGACCGCCGTGAGCACAAAAGCTCGGGGACACGGCTCGGGGTCCTGAGTTCAAATCCCAGGATGGAAATCAGAAACAAAATAGACAAAGCCAGCCAGAGCAGAACCCTTTGACACCCACTCACAGTGACACCAGGCCCGCTGTGCTCACCTCCTGCCCGTGCCCAGAGGAGCTGTTGCAAAGGGTGCTGGGAGGAGACGCCCGCTGGCATGGCTGTTTCTCTCCACTCAGGGCCCAGGAGTTGGCGAAGTCATAGGGGTCAGAGGTCAAGATCCCTGCCCAGAGAAGTTTCCAGAAGAAATGATGCATTTGTTTAGTCCAACCAGAACCCCTACACACACACGCACACACACAAAGAGCAATTCCCTCCTAAGAAATGCGGCCATTAGAGCCCCAGATCTAGGGAAATAAATCCCTCAGGAAACGAGCCCAGGGCCTCTGCTCACGTGAAATAATACTGATCAGAATGAACTCAGGAAATGGAAACAACGGTCTCCTCCTTGGTTGCCCTGCTTCAAAGCCAACCTGGGCAAGAAAAAGCCCATGAGACTCTTTTTTTTCTTTTTTTTTTCCCAGTCCTGGTCTTGAACTCAGGGCCTGAGCTCTGTCCTTGGGTTTTCTCAAGGCTAGCGCTCTACCGCTTGAGCCACAGCACCACCTCTGGCTTTTTCCGTGTATGTGGCACTGAGGAATCGAACCCAGGGCTTCCTGCATGCTGGGTGGGTACTCTACCTCTAGGCCACGCTCCCAGCCCAGGGTTTTTGTTTTTCTGAGCGCAGAACTCAAACTCAGTATCTGACTCTTCCTCTCCCTGGCCGGCGCTCTACCCCCTGCACCATGCCTCCCGCCTTCTCGAGGAGGTTTTCGGGATCAGGAATGGTCATGGGGGGATCCCCTACCTTCCTGGGTCCTGAAGTCATCTTCAGCGAAGACGTTGAAGTCACCGCAGAGCCCGCACGTCTTGTTGAAGAGTCGGTCTGAAACCCACACCTCGAAGTTTCCATTCCCATCCACCCTGGCCACGAAGCCATACGCCTCGCTGGAGAGCCTGTGGTATCCTGCCTCAGTTTCCAGATACAGCCCGTGGGAGGCATAGGGCATGGAGACGCTGGGAGAGAGAACAGAGAAACACTCAGCGGAGACCTGGTAGTGCACGTCTGTAAGCCCAGCTACTCAAGAGGCTGAGAGCTGAGGATGGCTGTTCGAGCCTCACCACACACGAAGCCAAAAGTTGGAGCTGTGCCTGGCTCAAGTGGTAGAGCGCCAACCTTGAGAGGAGAAAGCTCAAGGAAAAAGCACCCAGGCCCTGAGTTCAAGTCCCAGGACTGGCGCACGCACACACACACACACACACACACACACACACACACACACGTCAAAAAAATAAGTATCAGGTTTCTGACTATTTCCCCACTCAACCCAGCCCAGACCACGCCGGGAACTGACTGAGGTTCTAAGCCAGCCAGCCAAGGACTTAGGTCTCACCTGGCACATTCTCTGGGGGTCTCTGTACCCCTTCTTTGCAGGCCCTAAACCCCGAGTCTGGAGGGCTGAGCTGGTAACTTACTTCTCCCCCCCTTGCATCACAGTTCCGTTGGCAAACAGGTGAAGGTCAAAAAACTCCCCGAGATACACAGACAGACCCACGCGCCGGCCATTGTGAAAGTCCCCTGAAATTAAATAAAACAGTGTTTTCCATCTCCATTTAGTTATTGTCTATTTTTATTGTCATGATAAAAGTGATCTATACAGGGGTCACAGTGACATACGCCAGGTGACAAATAGGTTTATTTTGAAATAATAATAATAATAATAATAATAATAATAATAATAATAATTAGAGGTGCTGAACAAAGTACCCCCCAAGAGAAGAGACAATCAGCTCCAATCCAAAGGAACAGACCAGCAACTGGAATCTGAGTGA
Organism: Megascapheus bottae; assembly: GCA_024803745.1. Lineage (NCBI taxonomy): Eukaryota > Metazoa > Chordata > Mammalia > Rodentia > Geomyidae > Megascapheus > Megascapheus bottae. Next base: position 1,107,726 of record JANJXV010000040.1, on the reverse strand, counting down.
GTCATGGAACATTCTAGATTCCCCACGCACACGGCCCTCTCCAGCTCCCGTGACTCTGGTGCCAGGAGGAGAGAGGATTCTACTCAACTTCTTCCTCTGGACCCCTGTGCACGTCTAGCCTCCGTCCCTGCAAAACTTGCCTGACTGCAAG